>JAJPUD010000617.1:449507-490476 GCA_023553655.1 Myrmecobius fasciatus | reverse complement strand
TTCCTTCCTTCCTTCCTTCCTTCCTTCCTTCCTTCCTTCCTTCCTTCTTTCCTTCCTTCCTTCCTTCCTTCTTTCCTTTTTTAAAAACTATAAATGAGTGGGCAAGAATCTTCAGAAAGAGAGGCCCAATTCATCCATTCTCTCCATATGTATTTAGCACCTCTTCTTTTTGTGGTACACATAGTACTTGTATCAGGTATAGTGAAAGATCTAGAAGAGAAAAATATGGTGATGTTGTAGAATAATCACAGAACTGGCAAGTAGAAGACCTAGATTCCAGTCCTAGCTATACTAATTGGGCACATGGCCCCATAGGTTCCTTCCTCCCTTGTCTTTGATCATAAAATGTCTTTGTATATGTCATAGAATGTAAGCTCCTTGAGAATAGGGACAGTACTGGATATCCCAAAAATCTTGGGGCAGTTTTAAGCTATTAAAACTTTGGGAGACTTCATATTGCTCTGCCCACCGTAGTGGATCCCTAATAATTGAATGAATGAATGAGGGGATAGGTCTGTTGATCTTTGAAGAAATTTCTACCTTAATTTTTTAAAGAATTGTGCTAGTCAGGTGGTTCTGTGGATAGAGCACTGGGGTCTGCCACCAGGAGGACCTGAGTTCAAATTTGGCCTCAGACACTTAATATTTCTGGACATATCACTTAACCTTGCTTAGAGGTAGCATAGTACAGTGGAAAAGCTTCTGGGAGTAAGGAGTCCCAATTGTGCCTCTGACACTTACTAGTTGTGTGACCATGGCATAGTCACTCAATATTTAAGTGCTTTGGGCAAGTCCGTGGGATTTCTCTATTAAGATGAGCTGCTATCAGTATAGGGAAGGCATGTGCGCCTTCCTGGGAGTTCCCCATATTGATAAAATAAAAGCTTCGTAGTGACCTGTTCTTTTACATTCTTCTTCTTAGACTATAAATGATGTGGACAGGAATCTTCTCATCTAAACTCTGTATTCCCTTCAATGCCTTCCCCAGTGGATGGTAGCACATAGGAATTATTTATTCAGAAGTATTTTTGGCAGGGAATGATTTAAATCGGGCATGGGGATAGGAAACATCATGATATGATGGGAGAAGGATAAATGGAGGTCAGAGCAGTTAACTTTGAGAGGTGAGCCATACCGTTTACTGTCTTTGTGATCTTGAATCTTTCTGTGACTCAGTTTTCTCATCTGTAAATGAGTAGATTGAATCTCAAAGACTCCTTCCTGTTAGAAAGAGAACTGACTGACAGGTCCCAGGTTCTGATCCTAACTGGGATCTTAACTCTCTCTGTGTCTCAGTTTCTTCTCTAAAATGAGAAGCTTGAATTAAATGATGACTGAGATATCTTATGACTTATTTTTTTTATATTGAGTCAAGGCTGGTAGATCAACCTGAAAGATCATGACCTTGATGAAAGCCTCCATAAAAAAAACTAACGGCTCCAATCCTGAGACAAGTAGACCCCCCAAAAGAGTTGATTCCAAAGAAGCTCTTCCTGACCTTTTTGAGCCCCCCTTTTGAATTGGATATGGCAGGTAGGCCCTGAAATGTAGACAATATTTTATTTGGAGTCTAGAAAGATTTGCAGGAAGGAGGCATGCCTAGGGCTCCCAAAAGCAACTTGTCAGACATTGTCTTAAGCTATTAATCTAGCTTTCGGATGCTCGGCAGAGCAAACGTGTCAGAGCTTGGCTGGGTATTTTCATCCCCAGGTAGTCCCTTTCTCTTCTTAAAAGTTCCTTGCTAGAAACTTTTCTTAAGGCCAGTGAGTCAAATATTTATAATTAGAGTAGTAAAAAAGCAAAAAATCGTTTTTTTCATATCCCAGAAAGGGAAATGCTAAGGCTCTTGCAGGTTGGTTTAGCAGGATGTCAGCGTTAGGTACATACATGGTGTTGAACTCCTGAAAGGCTTTCAGGATTAAAAACAATACCCCAATAACCCCACACAACAAAAACAGAAGGAATCAGTTCATTGCCAATTATATTTCCACTTCCCAGACAGAGAAGGTCATTGAAACAGCCATCTCTGACTCTTGTGTGATTCTAGGAAGCTGAAGTCAAACTTATTTTTTTTTTCTCTTCCTAAATGGAATCGGGTTTTACAGTAGTAGATGGTGTTTTAAAATTAATTAGAACAAATTAATTCTCCTAATGAAACATACCGTCAAGCATGGAGAAGTTAAAGGGCAAAGACGGTGTTAATGGGCTTATTATGAGATGTGATTGCAAAGGTATCTAAGCACACTAACTTGGGCTATGCTGGTGCCTGGGCAAGCAGCTGGTGAGTAGGCCACCATTTTAGTTCAGTCTGTTCATGGACTGAATTCAGTGGGCCATTTTTAACCTTATTCTTTCCTTTTTTCTGATTGCATGGTATTTACTTGAAAGAGCAGGAGGTCTTTCATCCCTCTATCTCAACCTTTAGAAAATTTATATTGATTTTTTAACATTTAACTTTCATTTCTTTTCTCTTTTTTGGGAAACATCATTATTCATCAACTTTTCCCATCTTGAAATTCCCCCCAGTAGCCTTCCCTTGTGACAGACAAATCAACATATTGACCATCCCTGAAAATGGATGCGTCACTCTGGACCACTTAGCTCCTCATCTCTCTTCATCAGTCTTCTAAAGTTAGAGTTGGATATTACATTGGCAAGAGCTCTTAAGTCTTCCATAGTTGCTTTTCTTTACATTATTGGAGTCAATTCATTGTTCTTCTGGGTCTTCACCTTTTCTCTACTGTGATTCACACTCGTCATTTTCTTAGTCTTTTCTGTAGCTTCTTTTTTGTCATTTCTTATAGTGTTGTGATAACCCCTTTGGATTTTTATTACCAAAGTAGCCTTCATTTCCACTGTCTCCCTTCCTTCATACCAAAGAATAAAAAAGAAAGAAAAAAAGGAGACCAGCAAAAATAATTAATGCATTGACCTGAGTTTGACGGGTTCACATTCCATTGAGAGAGACAGTATTCCCGATATATTCTTCCATGTTCAGATCATATATGGAGTACTGCCATATTTGAAGAAGTTTTATGTGCCATTTTTGAAAAAGATCATTGAGAAGATGGAGAGGAAGAGAGGAAGGAAGTAAGTGGGCATTTATTAAGCACCTACTATATGCCAATTGGTGGATGGCTTAGTGGATATAATGCTAAGTCTGGAATCGGGAATACCTGAGTTCAAATCTGGCCTCGGACATTTACTTGGAAGTCACTTAACCTTTACCACTGGAGAAGAAATGACAAACCACTCCAGTACTTTTGTCAAGAAAACCCAATGGATAATATAATTCACAGGGTCTCAAAGAGTCAGACATATGCCACATATGGTGTTAAATGCTTTACAAATATTCCACTTAATTTTCACAACTGTGGGGGGTAGATATTTTTATTATCTTCATTTTTTAAAAATTGAGGCATGTAGAGTTAAAGTGATTTTCTTTGAGTAAATGTTGGAGGCTGGGTTGAACTTTATCTCCATTTACTTGTCTAGAGTGTTCAAAGGACAGAGATCATGAGGGTAATAGGTCTTAAAATCATGATAATTATTTGAAGGAACCTCATTTGTTTAGACCAGAGAAGAGATGACTTAGAAGGTACATGAATTGCTTTTGGGTACTTAAAGGGAGGTCACAATAGTCAGTCAATAAACATTTATTAAGTGCCCACTGTGGGCTAAGCACTGGGGATATAATGAAAGGCAAAAGATGATAGCTTCAGAAGGCAGAGCCAGGAGTGATGGGTGGACATTCTGAAAAGGCAGATTTGGGTTTTTTGTTGGGAAAAACATCTGGATAATAGGAGAATATAATGTTTGGGAAGGTGGGTTCTTACCATCCCTGCAGTTCTTCAGAAAAACCATACTATGGTTCAGGAGATGGCAAAATAGGACCCATAGGCAAAATTTAGCCCATGACCTGTGTTTTGCACGTATGTACGGCAAGCTAAGAATAGGACCCATAGGTAAAATTCAGCCCATGTCCTGTGTTTTGCACATATGCATGGACAGCTAAGAATATTTTTTACATTTTGAAATAAAGTTTTATGGAGCCCCAAAATGTCTGAGACATTCTTTGCTCCTCTGTACAAAATTAAGTCACAGTCATAATTGTAAACTCCCCACTCAGTGTAATGTTGAATTTGGAGTTAGGAAGATCTGGAATCATACACTACCTCAGACACTTGCTTTCTCTGTGATCCTGGATAGGTCACTTGATCTCTCTAACTCTGCGCCTTTTTCTGGATCCTTACTGCTGGGTATAGTGCCTAGAACAAAGTAAATGCTTAAAAATGCTTATTGATTGAAGAAACTGAGGACTTACATCACACAGCAGAGGTGGGATTTGAACTCAGGTACTCCTAGCCCAAGTGCAGGAGAGCTGATCAGTAAAAGTGCTAAAAAGGATTTGGAATGATCTGAGTTCAAATCTTGTCTTGTTTATTGCCTGTGGGATTTTGGGTAGGTACCAATCTCCAAAAGACTAGATTTTGTCATATATAAAATGGGTGGGCTGGTCTAGATGATTTTGGAGGACCCTTCCAGCACTACATCTGGGAGTATACTAGGGTCAGTCCATAGTTCATAATGGAATGTCTGACTTTGGATAAATCATTCCCTCTCTCCATTACATAGTCAATCAAGCAATTATTAAGCACCTTGTGAGCACAAATTGTTCCATTCATTGCACTTATTGCATCCCTAATGCCTTGCACAGTACCCTGGCACACAGAAGGTGTTTAAAAAATGCATGTTGGTTTATTGATGTGTACCAGGTAATATAAGCTGAGATTGATGTATGTGAATCCAACTGGATTTCTATAAGGTCCAGTTCAGGATCCTAGTCCCTTTTCACAGCTGTTCCTTTAGGATGCTCCTTTGGGGAAAAGTTGTGGTCAGGCATCTTTTGAGGACTTCTACATTTTTTCCTAAGGCAGCCAGAAGAGATATTGTTTTAATCCTCTTGGAGTTCTTTGCCCAACACAAACCCCTTGTCAAATGCACAAGCTAGCCACTGAACTCCAATAAAGCACTCTGGATGGGTTGGATGGATGGGTCGTGGCGCATTATAAATCTTTTCCTGTGTTTGCTTTGACAAGCTGCTCCTGTGATTTAGGGTGCTATCGATGGCCGTAGGTTGATTCACAACTTGGTGATCCATCTTTTCCAACAAGTCATTGTCCTGGTTATAAGGCCATTTCCTCTTTCTTCCTGCTCATGGAAAGTCTTGATTGGGAAGTAAAGATAAAAGCAGAAACAGGAGCTCATTTAAGCTTCTCTTTTCTAGAAAAAGGATAAGAAGTAAGAGAAGGAAGGAATGGGAAGGAATAGATCAAAGAGATTGACTTTGGCGAATTTTTTTCCCATTTTTGGCCTGAACTTGTGACTTCATCCTTATGAGATAACTCTTTCCATAGGGACTGGCAATTTGGCTATTTAATATTTCATATATATATATATGCATATATATATATATATATATATATATCCTCATCTAGTAGGCATTTAACAAATCCAATTTCTTGACTGACTCCTTATCAACCACTTTATCATCCCTGCCAGAAAACCAAACTTATGACTGCCTCCTTAGGAACATTATTTCAGGAAAGCCTCAACCACATTTCTCTTAATTCCTTCTTCTCTTAGCCATTTCCTCCACAGCCTCCTAGAAAACTGGCTAATAATTCTTCCTTCTCCTTTCAGTTCTGCAATCACAAACCATGATAAAAAACAAAAACAAAAACAAAAAACCCCTACTTTTTATTCTATGAACTCGACAACCCAAAGCACCCTCTTTGGGGTTAAACTCTCTAATGCTTGTCCCTCGGAAGTTAAGATCATCAACCCTAATCTCATCAGCAAATTGCTAACTGAAGCCTTGATTGATATCTCCTCCCACAGACTCCTCTCCCCTCTGATTGGCCAGAGAGCAGAGGGTCCAACTCCTCCCAAAGGCTTTTTTTTATAGAAGGCACAAACTGGACTCTCTCAGCTCACTCCACTTGGTATCTGCTGCCCTGCATGGTTTCAACTCCATAGAATAAGGTACTCTTTGGTGTCCCCCTACCTGCCCTCCTCATTTTTTTTTGGCTTCTTTTCATGTTTTCTCCTTCTTTAGACTGAAAGCTCCTTGAGGGCATACTATCTTTCTTTTTATTAGTTGTATTCCCAGTGCTTAGCATAGTACCTATCACATAGGAGGAGCTTAATTATCCCATTTTATAGATGAGGAAATTGAGGCTCCATAAAATTTAGGTCACTTGTCATGCAGCTATAAGTGTCAGAAGTACTGATACCAAGTGCTCACATCTACTGCTTCTCTAAAAAAAAAAAAAAAAAACACTCATAATTTATAAATTATTATAAAACATTTATATTTTATTTATTTTATACATTATACTTATTATATATAATATATTATATATATAACATATATAAATAAAATATATTTATATTATATAAAAACATATTTATAATGCTTTGGATTTGGTAATTGATGGTTTCATTGATTAGAAGGAATCCGATGCATTATGATCTAGTAGAATGAGCCCTGGTTTTGGAATCAGAGAGTTGTTATTCATTTGTCCCACTCTTCATGACCCCATTCAGGGTTTTCTTTGCAAAGATACTAGAGTGGTTGGCCATTTCTTCAGCTCATTTTACAGATGAGGAAACTGAGGCAAACAAGGTGAAATGACATGCCCAAGGTCACACAACTAGTGAGTTTCTGAGGCTGAATTTCAACTTAGGGAGATGAGCCTTCTGGCTTCTAAGCCAATCACACTGTTCAACTGGAATTCAAGGATGGGGATTCCAATTCCACTGCTAGCGCTTACTACCTTACATATGTGATCAACTGCTCAACTTTCTGGAGCCTCAGTTTACTCATCCTTAAAATGAAGAAGAAGGAAATCAGACTGCCAAGATCCTTTCTGGCTCTATTCCCTCTCCAGATGCAGCAAATCTGCTCTGCCATTTATAGTTGCCCTTGGTAGAGAGAGTGGCTTGCTTAGAATCACTGAGTCAGTATCTGTGGCTGGCTGGACTTAAACCTGGGTCTTCTGGATCTGAGCCTGGCTCTCCACTCCAGATACGCTCTGCTTTTGTGTCAGAGGGGCAGGACATATTTATCAACCAAAAGTCCGACTTTCGAGTGCCCTTCTATTCGAGGTATTGGAGTGACAGGCAACATCAATAACCCCACCAGGGTCAGAACAATGGGGCGTATTTTATCAGAAGAACTTGGGAGCTGTTTAAAGTTTAATGTTTGGTCTTTGCCAAAGACAACTCCTTTCATAGATTTATGGAGAAGCAGGCTTCATGCGCCTCGTGTATTTTATGTTCCTCACCATAGAAGTAGTTAATATTACTGGCATTTTGATTTTTGCTTCGCTGCATTTTTCATTTCGGAAAACATAAGTTACTCCACTTTTAATATCGGCCCCATCATTTTAATATTCAGAAACATTTCCTTGCTTCTGAGACAACAGAGTTAGCAAGCGTTTGGACTTGGGTCAAACTTGGGAGACTACTTTCATGAATTTTTAACTCGAGTTTTTAGAGATCCAGAATGATAATTATACCAAGTTCTATTTACATAAGGCTTTGCAGTTTATGTGATGATTTTACCTTAATGTTCCCATGAGGTAGGATCCTGGAATATAGCCATGGAAAGAACTTTATAATTTATGAGTTTGACCCTTTCAGTGTTGTTATTTAGTCATTTTTCAGTCATGCCAGACATGCCTCTTCATGACTTCATTTAAGATTTTCTTGGCAAAGATCCTGGAGTGCTTTGCCATTTCATTCCCCAGTTCATTCGACAGATGAGGAAACCGAGGCAGGCAAGGTTAAGTAATTTTCCCAGGATCACACAGGCAGACCAAGTGCTCTATCCATTGAGCTACCTTGTTGCCTGCTATACAGAGGGATAGAAAGTGCTTGTTATTTGTCTTTCATTCTCAAAGAGGTCCATGACAACAGGGAGGTAATGTTATGACTTGCAAGTGCATAGGATTAAAGAGTGGGAAGTCTATGTAAAGATACCAGTTTTACTTTCTCCTCCAGTGCCATCTGGGTCCAGTTGCAAAATAGAGTTCAGAATGAGTGGAGATGGCCCTGGATGCAGTAGGGGACCTTGATCTTTTTAAGCTAAGTCTTTAACAGGTCTCAGTTGGATTGAGGCAACACCCATTCAGTGATTAAGGCTAGATGTGTTGGCTGAAATTGACCAATTTTGCTGAAATTCAGATTGAGGGAAGGGAAATTATAGGAAATCTCTGGGACAGTGTGTGGGATTCAGATCTTTAAGGTGTTAAATGCTAAATGTCAACCAGAGGAGGATGTATGTCATCTCTGATGCAATAGGCAGCCTCTGAAAGATTCTGAGTAGGGAAGTGATATGGACTGATAGGTACATTAGGAAGGCTATTTTAGCAGCTGTGTGGAGGGTAGATTGGAGAGGAGAGAGACTGGAGGCTGGGAGACCAATTAGGTGGTTATTTTTACCTAACAAAGGATGATGGGGCTACAAACTTAAGTGGTGGCTATGGGAATGGAGAGAAGGGGCTGGGTCTGAGAGAGATTATGAAAGCAGAAGCAACTGGATCTGGTGACTGATTGGCTAGAGGAGACAGGTATAAACTTGGGTGACTGGATGAATGATGGCACCCTCAACAGGTAAAGGACAGGGTTTGTTTGGTCAAATATTAAGTTTGGACTTACTGAGTTTGCATTTGAGAGTGAACATCCAAGTGGAGAGTTCTAATGGGTATCCAGCTACTTGTGATTAGGGGCAGTTAGGTGGTGCAGTGGATAGAGCACTGGGCCTGGAGTCAGGAGGATCTGAGTTAAAATCCAGCCTCAGACACTAACTGTGTGATTGTGGGCCTGTCACTTAACTCTACTTCAGTTTTCTCATCTTTTAAATGAGCCAGAGAAGGAAATGGCCAACCACCCCAATGTCTCTGCCAAGAAAACTCCAAATGGATCCATAAAGAATCAATATGCTGGGTAGAGCCAGGTCAAAGGGGAGTGATGAATAATCATAGCAAGGGACTGGGTGAATTAGTTACTTATAAAGGGATGTGGGTTGGGAGAAAGTGGGGAAGCTAAGACCAAGCAAGCTGGGTAATTTTTAAGTAATGTCTTCCAGTTTATAGGGGAGTGTGAATTGAGGTGAGCTTAATTAAGCTCTATGGAGGATGGAATGGTGGTAATAAGCATTTTCAAAGTGTGGGTGGCCAGAAGTGTTTCAGGAGGAGTTTATTGCTACACAGTTTTCTTCCTCTTCTCTGCCTCCACCTATTCTTTTTATTTGGTGTCAGGGAAAGCAGAGGTGGAGGCAGAGAGAGGCAGTGGAAAGAGATTTTGAATCTGGGCTCCAATCCTGGCTGTTTTTTACCAACTGTATGAATTTGAGCAAGTCCCCGAACTTCCTTGAGCCTCAGTTTCCTCATTTGTACAATGAGGGAATTGAATTATATGACTTCTAACTTTTAAAACTTCTAGCTATAAATCTGTGATTAAATGGAGGAAGTGTGGTTCAATGGGAAGAGCAATAAATTTAGAATCATACTTCTTGTTCTACTCTCTACTACCCCATTTGGGCTTTCTTGGAAAAGACATTGAAGTAGTTTTCCATTTTCTTCTAAATTTTACTTTTTACAAATGAGGAAACTGAGGCAAACATGGTTAAGTGACTTGCCAGGGTCTCATAGCTAGTCTCATGCTGAATTTAAATTCAGGTCTTCTTGACTCCAGGCCTGGAGCCACTGCACTACCTATTTGCCCCACAGAGTTCAATTAAATAGGTTCAACATTGATCGAATGACCATATCCAAGGAACAGCTTGATGGCAACTTGGAGGGAGTGTCCTGTCTCTAGGAGTCGGTCCTTAGCCTGGTTTTTACAGTTCAATGGTTTTTATGGGTGACTTAGACAAAGCTATACATAGGCTGGTTATTAGATGGGCAGATAACACAAAAAGTGGGGAAGATAAATCTGGTGGTTGTGTAGAAAATGAATTTTAGGGGCAAAGGGGAAGTGGGAACTGGCCAATAGCTATTGGAATGGTCTAAGGAATATGGCAAGGGACAGTAGCTGCAGGAATAGGGAGGAGGCACTGATAGAATATGAGATCAGAGGCTGAAGGGATAATAGCTAGTCCACAGCTAGAGGAGAGAAATAAGGAAGCATCAAATATGGTAGCAAGATTTCAAGCCATAGATTAGGAGAATGACAGTACCTCTGATGGACTGGGCTCCATAGTGCCCAGTGCAGGGCTTGAAGCCAGGAAAACTATCTTACTGAGTTCAAATCCAGCCTCAGACATTTCCTAGCAGTGTGACCCTAGGCAAGTCACTTAACTTAGTTTGCCTCATCTGTAAAATGAACTGGAGAAGAAACTGGCCAACCACTCCAGTTTCATTACCGAGAAAACACCAAATGAGGTCTTGAAGTCACTTAACTCAATTTGCCTCAGTTTATTCATCTGTAAAATGAGCTGGAGAAGAAACTGACCAACCACTCCAGTATCATCACTGAGAAAACACCAACTGGGGTCTTGAAGAGTCAGGCCCTTTGCTCCTCAAGCTGTTTCAGCTGATCAGATGAAAGGACCTGAGGTCTGCAAGCCATTAGAAACAGGGCAGGTTCAGCAGGACTGGTGCTCCCTCTATCTCCTTGGAAAGAATAGAAGTGGTGATTTCCATCTCTTCCAAGCTTGGGGAACAGCATGTTTATCTGGATTAGGAAATAAAGAGAGGGGGAAAACAAATAAACTAATCCAGATGGGTTCTGTGATGAGGAGACCAAGACCCATCATAGTGAGATAATCAGTATTTGAATCCAGGTTCTCTGAAACCAAAGCCATTGTGCAGTACTGTCTCTCTGGTTCCCAAAGCCAAAGGAATGGAATAGATGATAGAAAAATTAGCCTAGAAGGGGGTTTAGCAGGACTTCAGGAGGAAGAACAGAGGTGATATGGTGACTTGCACTTTCAAACACTTGCCATCTGTTGTCTACGGGGAGTAGATCCTCCAAGTTCCATTCAAAGAGCCCCATTGGGTATTCAGGGGGTCATCTTCCTTCTCTTCTGTATCATGATGACACTCAAAACAGACATTGGGAGGTTCTCACTGACAATAAGTACCTGCTCTTTCTTACTTAGACCCCTCCAACTATCCCTCAATGCTGGCTTTCCCTCTGCTCCAAAGCTGCACGCAGAGGCCCTTGGTAGAAGATTCTCCATGTTTCCTGGGAAAAGGGCAACTGACTAGTAAAGGATAGGACTAGATTAAAGGAGCAAGAATTCTCCCAGAGTGCTTTGGGATAAACTGGCTAGGAAATTTAACCCAAGAGACGATGAATTTTGAAGCTCCCCGAATCTTAGTTTGCCTCTATGACATGACAGTTTGATTACCCTCTGCCCCTCTGATTACCTTTCAAGATGACCTCTTTTGGCATTTTACATTAAGTGATTTAATTTGTCTTTAGTTCTTAATTGGGGATTGGACTGGGAATTGTACCTCAACTCCAATTTTTTGGATATTTGGTTTAAACCTGAAGCTCAAGCCTGCAAATGCCATCTGAGACAAGTTTGCCAATGGCTTCAAAGTCGGGTGTACCCATGTCCTACTTGGGTACAACCATCCTCATCATTCCTACTTTCCAGTTGTACAGAACACACGCTGTAATCTACCATCTGAAACACTGGAATGGCTGCTGCTGCTGTTTATCATTGGGAAAGCTGATTCTCCTGGGACTTGGTAGGAAACATCAGATTGGAAAGAGTTCTTACTGAACTTTCCCTATAGAGCATCCATATGGATTTGGATTTGGAATTTCTTTGGCATAGGAAGTACTGAGTAAGGAAAGTCCCTCCATCAATGAAAATAGGCAAAATCTCTGCAGCATAATCTTAGAAAGAGGTTTCTTTGGGGGATTGGGGTCCACAATATCCAAGGAGTCTACAGATAGATGTCAGGACATCCATGTATTTGAATGGGAAAAATATTTTCACTATTCTAGTTGAAATCGATTATTTCTTTCATTTATTTAAAAACACTCTGAGAAGGGAGATGGGCTTCATCTTCAGAAAGTTCTAGGCCACAGAAGATGATGAACTCTATTAGAAAGCTGCTTGGAACATTTGGAGGTTAAATGATTTATGAACAGGGTTGGAATTTGAATCCGAGACTTGGAAATCAGTTTCCTAACCATGACAAATACACCCTGCACAGGTTTTTTTATTTAAAGTCTACATTGACTTAGGAAACATGGCACTGTTGCTTCCCAACTCTGCTTTTTGGGGTCACTTTTTCCATGAGATTTTTTATTTGCAAGGAAAAATAAGATTGCTTTAATGTGCCCCAAGGAGTGACCTTATTTATTTGTCTGGGTGGGGTGAGAACTGCTCTTGGACAGCTTGTGGATTTACTTGGGTGTTTCCAAGATGAAGTTTTTTTTTTCTTTTTCTTCAAAAGATCACTGCAGAAAAAAGTATTCTTTATAGGGAGAAGGGCTTCAGAAGTGCATGTGGTGGTCAGATCGCTTGGAAGGGATGTTGGCAACACAGCTAGAGCCCTCCCGAGCAAGTTCAGAAGCATTTCTTGTGCCAATTTGTGCCACAAGCAGAGAAAATCTTCCAGCAGCTATCTGCAAGAGAACTTGCAATAGACCAGCATCCATCCAAAGATTTCTGCTTATGTTTGAATTTCCTTGGGAAGTGGACTGGCACCAGAATTTCTCTAGGGACAACCTAGTCTCCTAGAATAATGGCTTTTAAATAACAAGTCTTTGTTTGCATAAATTTTAAATGAAGAGGTGGTCTAGAATCTTTGATATATTTAGACTTACCTCTGCATCCACCATCTCAAAGCCCTTGTTTGGAGACTCCTGAGATAAATTAATATTCTACTATTTTATTAACAACCAATTGCTAATTTGTGATCAATTCACTCTTTCCCTTTTATTTCTATTAAAATTTAACTCCTGAAAAGATTAGTCGACCTCTGAGGGGCCTGACTGAGTGATGCTATTTGCTCCTAACTCCCAAGGCACATGCTTGTTAACTGGGAAGTGGGGTGAGACTACATTCAACTGGGAGACTAGATTTCTGTTTTCAGTACAAACAGAAACCTGAGTGAACCTTTGCTTGGAGGAAGAATCTCCCTGTCCTTGATCTCCCCATTAAAGTTTAGTGCCACCCAGATCAGAACCAGCTAAAGAGGTCTAGATGTAGATGGCTTCTCTGGTGTGGAAGCCTTGAGACTGTTGAGTCTCATGATCAACCTTCATTTTCAGCAGGACGAGCTGAAGACTTTTAGCCCCCCTCCTCATTAAATGTCCCCTAAGAAGTATTGATTTTTATTTGTCAAGGGAGATCCCTTTTAGAAGGGATTTATAATGTTTCAGGGTCTCCCCTGGCCTGTCTGGTTACTGAAACCGTCAAACATCAATTTATTGATTACCAGCTAGCTTAATTAATTAATTATTAATGATCCAGAAATGCTGATTCTTGGGGCTTTCATTTGTCTCTGTTCTAACGAGAGAAGAATTGCACCTTCCCTTTATGATAACTTTAACAGTGAGAAAAGGTAATGGATAGAGAACTGACCTTGGAGGGACTTGGGGTCAGGTCCCATCTCTGACATATACTTTTTGTGAGATCCTAGGTGAGTCACTAATCTCCATCTTCCTCTCCCCCCCACCCCAATATAACTCTAAGACTATAAGTTGCATACCAGATAATGATGCTCTGTATCTTTTCACCGGCCATCCACCATGCTTAGAAACAATTATTCCCCTACTTCCACTGTATAGAATCTCTTCCTTTAAGATGAAGCTAAGGCAACTTCTTCTGCATGAAATCTTTCCTGAACCACTAACTGCTAATACCCTCGCTGCCAATCTATTTGGTTTTTAATGACTTTTTAACTTGTTAACCTTATATTGCAAACTACTTGAGAGGTGAGATTGTTTCGCTCTTTGTACTTGTGTTCCTAGCGTTTAACATGGAACCCAACACACACAAATACTGGTTGATAGATTGATGTACCTTGGTAGAATTGCTCTCCTCACTGGTCATGTCAGCGAGAAAAGATGATTTTCCCTTACGCTAAATATAAACATTCGCCTCTTTGAAAGTTTCCTATGTAGGTTCTAGCTCTGCCTTCTGGAGGCCATATAGAACAAATGTCATCTCTCTTTCACATGACAGGCCTTCAAAAACTAGAAGACATTATATCCTTCCCTTCTTAGCTCATCCTGTGCTGAGATTTTCTGGACAGTTTACTGATCTTTTGAGATATATGTCCAAAGGTGGCAGCTCTTACTTGGTCTTGGTAACATTATAACAGAAAAGAATTGTCAGACCCAGAAAAGAGTTGATCAAAGTTGGACCAGGTTACAGAGGGAGATTATAAACTCTCCTTCCTTCTGATAGATCTCTGAGGATGAGAGAAGAGAGTTGAGTTAAAGTGGTCTTGAAGGCAGTTTGATACATTAGTTTCATTCATTGAATTAGGACTTATGAGATGTCCACTCCTTGCATAGCCCTGGCGTAGGTGATGGGGAAGATGGGAAAAAAGCAAGATATGGTCTCTGCTTTTAAGACTTTGCAGGCTGTTTAGGGATATAAGACATGTTACAGATAACTCCACTAAAAGCAAAACATGGAAACCCTATAAGCAAGGGACAAATGAAGGTCATGGAGCCTGAGGAGTGAAAGAAAGATCATCTCCAAATGGAGCTCTAGGGAGACTTCACTGAAGAGGTGACATCTGAGTCAGATCTATAGGGTTGGATGGGATTTGAATAAGAGAGAAATAGCATTAAAGTCAGGGGGAGCTGTGAATGTAAAGACAGCGCTGACGACAGGTCTGGATGTTGGTAGCGGGGATTATGGAAATACATCGGAAATGGCATGAAATGAGACGGTTAAGTGTCAGATCCTGGATATGAATGAAGACAAAAAAGAAACACTCACTATTCTTTTTTTTTAATTAAAGCGTTTTATTTGTATAACATATCTATGGGTAGTTCCCCAACATTGATCTTTACAAAGCTTTCCATTGCAAATTTTACCCCCAGTCCCCTCCCCTCCCCTAGATGGCAGGAAGTCCACTACATGTTAATAATGTTGAAATGCTTGAGAAGTTATGCAAGAAAAATCCTATCTACAAGAAAAAAAAAAGAATCAGAGAAAGGCAACACAATGCAAGCAAATGTCAATAGAGATCATGAAAATGTTACGTTGTGGTCCATATTTCATTTCCCTCTCTCTGGGTGTATATGGTTTTCTTCAGTGAACAATTGGAACTGGTTTGATACAATTCTTTGTTGCAGAGAGCCATGTCCAACACTCACTATTCTTAAGGGACTAAGGAATTCTATGCAATAACTCATATAGTTGTTGTTAGGATCAAATGAAATAAGCTAATGTGGGAAATCAACCAATCAGTAAGCATTTATTAAGCACCTATTGTTTGCTAGGTTCTTTGCAGGTGCTAGGGGTATAAACACAAATAATAAAACAATATCTGCAATAAAAGAGCGCAAACTTCAGAGGAGACCATAAGTATTTATTAGCCTTCTGATTTCATTACTATAAGGAATTCTCAATTGAGAAAACATTTGTTTTTATCAATGCAAGTCAAGGTACTTTCTTTTCAACTTAGGAGCTCAGCTTTTTTTATCTATAAAATGGGAATGTTAGTCTTTGATGTCCTTTCTGAGATAAAATATCTGTATCTGTAACCTTCTGTTTCATCATCAGAAGGATCTGTTCCAGATGGCCTCCATAGTCCTTTGCCCTCTATATCTCTGTATGAGCCCATGTTCTTGGGAAGGCAGAAGGCTGACAGGTCTATATTTTATCTTTCATTTTGGTTCTATGCGTGATACCATATTAATAAACTAGGTTAAAATTCTAGAGCACCATGTCCACATGGACAAGCCAAATAATCAGTGCCAGCTAGTGAGGAAAAAATAACACTGACCATAAAATAGAAATAAAAGCAAAGAGCTGGAGAAATTCAATAGTTGGTCTAATTCTAGTGGGAAGGCCCCAAGTGGTTATGGGATAGCATAAGACAGGAAAGCCATTTTGTGTAGTTGTGAAGGGCAGAGAAAGTGCTAATGGGAATTACATGGAGGTTGATTTGAGCTTAGTGTAAGGAAGTATTTCTAAGCAATTAGAGGGCTCCCAGAACAGAACTAGGCAGCTACCTGAGTTAGGAAGTTGTCCTTTATTGAAGTTTTCTAAATATGGGATGGATAATGACCACACTGGTAAAGGGCCAGAGAATTTGTTGGCTGGGAGGAGCCTTATCCCAAATCCAACAAAGGAAATGGAAGCTCAGAAAGATGAAATTACTCATTCAACATCACATGGGTCAAAGCTTCTTAAACTGTGGGTCGAGACCCCAAATGGCATTGCACAACCAAATGTGAGGGCAATGAAAAATTTGACAGCAGTGAAAGTGTTCCATCAAGATTTAATTCTTTGTGTAAAAATAAAGAAGCATATCCATCTCATTATTATGCAAATTTGCTTTCATCTTCAATAAATGGTCAAATGAAATGTATACTAAAGAATTATTTTAAAATAAGTTTCTTTATGATTTAGTATCAGTAAATATTTGAGGTATCTAGAATAGTCAGGAGGAGAGAGTAATTCATCAGAAGCCAGGGAAGGAAGAGGTACAGGAAGGTCAGAGTGTTACAATGTAAGATCTCTGACTTCAATTGAATACTCTATCTACTGTGTTATTTTATATAATTCATTTCTCAATTGGTTGCTTGGAACTCAGATCCTATAATAATGAAGAAATAAGGCCAAATCCCCAACACAAAACCCCATTTCTGATTCATTTTTTGTTCAATGGGCAGTATTGCGAGAGAATTATTTTCTTAGCTTTTTCATGGCAATGTGTAGAAGTCAGCCACATGACAGGGTAAATAGGGTTTGTGGACAGCTTGAGAAACTAACCTCTATTTATTACATTGAAAAAATGCTTTCTGAGCTCCAAACCACCAACTTGCAAATGGACTTGGGCTATAGAAGGGTCATTGTATGTTGGACACAACTTGCTTGACTGTAAATTGTTCTGTATGGACCTTCTTCTGAGCCTTGAGGGATGTTATTGATCATTACACTGATGCATCCATCCTTCATTTTTCATATGAGCATATCACCAGCAATCCCTTCCTCTACTATTTAAAACAAATAAACAAACAAAATTTCAGTGACTTGCTATACCTTTCAGGGCAAAAACAACCCAATTTAGAATTCACAGTATGTCTGCCTTCTGAATTTTATTTCAGATGATTTCTTGTTCTTCGTTCTTTATTTTATTCAATTGGGCCACTAAACTGTACCCAGAATTCTATCTCTTGTCTCTATGACTTTCTATATGAAATCCACAATACCCAGAGTATTCCCGGTGTCTTCACTCCTACTTCTTAGCTTCCTTTAAAGCAGAGCTACCAATCTACACAACCTACACAAGGTCTTCTCTCCAGTTATCAATGTTCTGATTTCTATATATATTTCCCCAATTTTCATGCTGCACAAGAAAAATCAGTTCAAAAAAGAAAAAATAGTGAGAAAAAACAAAATGAAAGTAAACAACAACAAAGCGAGTGAAAATATTATGTTGTGATCCATACTCAGTCCCCACAATCCTCTCTCTGGGTGCAGATGGCTCTCTTCATCACAAGATCATTGGAACTAGCCTGAATCTCCTCCTTGTTGAAGAGTCAGGTCCATCGGAATTGATTACCATATAATCTTGGTGTTGCTGTGTACAATGATCTCCTGGTTCTGCTCATTCTATTTCGCACCAGTTCATGTCTCTCCAGACCTCTCTGAAATCATTATGCTGATTGTTTCTTATAGAACAATAATAATCCATGGCATTCATATACCATAACTTACTCAGCCATTCCCCAGCTGATGGGCATCCACTCAGTTTCTAGTTCTTTGCCCCTACAAAAAGCATTGCTACCAACATTTTTGCACGTGTGAGTCCTTTCCCCCTTTTTTTTTTATCATCTCTCTGGGATATAAGTCATGTCAAATATGCACAGTTTGATAGTCCTTTGGGCTTAGTTCCAAATCGCTCTCCAGAATGGTTGAATCAGTTCACAGCTCCACCAACAATGTATCAGTGTCCCAGTTTTCCCACATACCTTCCAACATTTGTCATTATCTTTTCCTGTCATCTTAGCCAATCTGAGAAGTGTGTAAAGATACCTTAGAGTTATCTTAATTTGCATATCTCTGATCAATAGTGATTTAGGGCACCTTTTCATATGACTAGAAATGGTTTCAATTTCTGCATCTGAAAATTGTCTGTTTATATCCTTTGACTATTTATCAATCAGAGAATGGCTTGAATTCATATAAATTGGAGTCAATTATATTTATAATATTTGTACAACTAGGCCACCTTCATTTCCATTTTTTTCATTAATTCCCCTGGAATTCTTAACCTTTTATTCTTCCAGATGAACTTTGTTATTATTTTTTCTAGCTCTGTAAAATAAATTTTTGGGAGTTTGATTGGTATGGCATTGAATAAATAGATGAATTTAGGTAGTATTGTCATTTTTATGATATTAGCTCGGTCTGCCCATGAGCACTTGATATTTTTCCAATTAATTATTAACAAATAATTAACTTTATTTGTGTGGAAAATGTTTTGTAGTTTTGTTCATATAGCTCCTGACTTTGCCTTGGCAGGCAACCTCCCAAATATTTTATATTATACATAGTTATTTTACTTTTTTAAAAAAAATTTATTTGCATAACATATGTGTGGGTAATTCTTCAACATTAACCCTTACATAGCTTTCTGTACAAATTTTTCCCCCCAACTCCCCACCCCTCCCCTAGATGGCAGGATATCCACTACATGTTAATTATGTTAAAATACTTGGCAAATCGGATATATGTATACATATTTCCAAACTTATCATTGCTGTGCAAGAAAAATCATTATATACAGTTATTTTAAATGGAATTTCTCTTTATATCTCTTGTTGCTGGACTTTGTTAGTAATATATAAAAATGCTGATGACTTATGTGAATTTATCTTTCATCCTGCAACTTTGTTAAACTTGTGAATTGTTTCTAGTAGTTTTTCAGTTGATTCTATCATATCATCTGCAAATAGACTATCCCATCATCTGCAAAGAGTGATAATTTGATTTCCTCATTTCCTATTCTAATCCCTTTAATTTCTTTTCTTCTCTTATTGCCAAAGCTAACATTTATAATACAATATTAAATAGTAAAGATGATAGTGGGCAGCCTTGTTTCACCCCTAATATTATTGGGAATGGTTCTACTTTATCCCCATTACATATGATGCTTGCTGATAGTTTTAAATAGATGCTCCTGATCATTTTGAGAAAACCCCATTTATTCCTATACTCTCTAATGTTGTTAGTAGAAATGGGTGATTAATTTTATCAAATGCTTTTTCTGCATCTATTGAGATAATCATATGATTTTTGTTAGTTTGGTTATTGATATAGTCAATTATGTTAACAGTTTTCGTAATATTTAACCAGCCCTGAATTCCTGGTATAAATCCTATGTGGTCATGGTAATGTTCCCATTCTCCTGGGAATAACTTACTGTAATTTCTCTGCTAATGTTTTATTTAAGATTTTTTCATCAATATTCATTGGGGAAATTGGTCTATAATTTTCTTTCTCTGTTTTGACCCTACCTGGTTTAGGTATCAGCACTATATTTATGTCATAAAAGACATTTGGTAGGATTCCTTCTTTCCAATTTTTCCAAATAGTTTGCATAGTTTTGGGATTAATTATTCTTTAAATGTTTGGTAGAATTCACATGTAAATTTATCCAGCCCTGGAGATTTTTTCTTAGGGAGTTGATGAATAGTTTGTTCAATTTATTTTTCTAAAATGGGACTATTTAAGTAAAAACTAAATAATTTTCAAAAGCAAAGTTATTTTAAAAATTTAATAAGCTTTTTAAAATTGATATGTTCTTTTGCAACACTTGGATTTTGTAATATATTCCTCCTCCTCTCCTACCCAGAATCATCCCTTATGACCATGAATAAATTTAAAAAAAATGTAGTTCAGCAAAATGAACCAGCACATCAGGCAAATCCCACAGTATATGTATGTAGTATTCCATCCCCATCTCCAATTCCTTCTCTTGTACAAGGAAGGCAGGGAAGTGCATTCTTTTTTCTCTTTTTTGGACTACTCTGTATTTTGGAAGATTGCAGAAAGTAGGCTCCAAAGATCTTCACCATGCTCACACAGCAAGGTTTCTGCTCTTGATCATGAATTCCATTCACCCACCAGTGGAAAGCTAACTTTAAAAAAAAAAACAAACCTTGCTGACACTTTTTCTTACTTCACTTATGAATCAGACCAGTGAGAAATATGCTTCTGTAATGAAAAAAATCTGAGCCCACTTCAGGATAATGAAATGCTTAAGGCATTCAGACACAACTGAATACGTCATTGCCTAATCATTCTAACAATATCTGGATCCAAATTTATTGCTGGTTAAGAAGACACATGCTTCAAAATTCGCCAATCAGCATCAGTGGGAAGATCATAAAATATGATGATAGAAAGTGCCCCAAGACCCTTTTCCTGAGTGAGGTTGTGTCCCTGATGAAGGACATCTGTCCCTAGGCTTTTCTTGTCTACTGAAATACCCTTTGGATGCTGCTCATGATTTAGGCCCTAGAAAATAAATATGACAAGTTTGGAAGGTAGTTTAGTGTAAGAGGAAAGCATCACTGGGCTGGATTCATGATCAGTAGAAATGGGTCCTTATCCTGAATGTGCTATCAACTCACTGAGGGATCTTGAGCTAATAATTTCACTTCAGACGTGTTCAGTTACAGTTGTGAGAGGTCTTGGTGGCAATGGAAATAGATTTCCTCAATGTATCCATCTTTCCATCCTTCTCCAACTTCTGCCATTTTCATCTTTTGTCATCTTTGGCAATCTGATGGTCATGAGGTAGAACCTCAAGGTTTCAATTGTGTTTCTCTTATTATTTGGAACAATTTCTCATGCAGCTATTAACAGATTGCAATTCTTCTTTTGAAACAAGCCAGCCAGAAAAAAAGTCATGGTATGTGAATGTAATGGATCACTTTTACATAAGAAACAGTAAAGATGATAGCTTAAGAGAAATCTGGAAAAACATATATGAACTGATGCAGAGTGAAGGGAGAAGGACCAGGAGAATAAATTTATAATAACAACAATAGTCTAATATCAAATGATTTTAAAATTCTGTAGAACTTTTTATCAGCAAAATGGACAACCTGAATTCCAGATCAATGATGAAACATGCTGTCTAATTTCTGAGAGAGTGCTGATAGACTCAAGATGCAAAATCACATGTACATTTTTGAACCAATATCGTAATTTGTTTTGCTTGACCATAGATATAGACATACATACACACATATTTCCATATACATAAGCTTTGTTTTTCTTCTTTTTCAATAGAGAGGAGAGAAGATAAATACATGTTAATTGAATTCTGTCAGTTCATATCTTTTTACCATTTGTTTAATTAGAGAATGAATGGTACTTATCAATATATACATTTATACCAAATCTCTATCTATTTTATGATCATACCTTTATCAGAGATATTTACTGTAAAGATTTTCCTCCAATAAACTAATCTTCTTGTCTTAGCAACAGTTTTGTCTATTCAAAGGACTTCTAATTTTATGCTTTCAAAAATCATATTTTTAACTTTTCATGGCCACTTCTATCCCTTGTTTGTTTAAAAACCTCCCCCTGCCCCAGTGAGAGCTATGCAAAGTGATGGCTATTTCAATATCTGATACATTTAAGTCACTCAATATTATCTACATAAATAGTAAGCCACAATGTAGAACATCAATTAAGATAAATGAATCACTTAAGAGCTATTTTAAGCATCTTCAGTGTGCTGGACAATGTATTAACTCCTTTCAGGGAACTCCCATTCTAATAGCAAAATTAGAATTCTTTTCCAAACATGAGCTGGGACCAGTCTCATTTGGCCAGAAGACATGAGTCTTCTGTCAAGTCAAGTGAGTAAGTCAATCAAAGTGGAAGGAGCTTGTACCATCTCCCCCAAAGCCACAGGCTAAGAATTAAAATCTGATTTAAAGACTGCTCCTTCTCAGCTCATCAGAAATGAGGGTGAAACAGAAGTACACTGAGGAAGTATTCTGTTAGGTAGAATGAAATCCCTTAGAATGTGAAGGTTGAGTATATTTTGGTTTTGTCTTTGGTTACTTAACACCTAACAGTGTCTTGCTCAATAAATACTTGTTGAATTGAATTCAAGGAGCTTTTAAACCGATTGGGAGAGTTATGCCTCCTTTCTAGGGATTGCCTCTATTGCTGGACACAAGTGGGGTCTCAGGACCTGACATCTCAGGTAGCCTGAGGTGAACACTAATCATCACGTCAAAACATGGTGGCTGGACTGTCTCATAACTTGATCTCTTCTGCCCTACACTGAAGCACTATTAAGCAGATGCTCCCTTCTGCCTCTCATAAAATTTCTACTCTTCTATGGACAGGAAAGATAGGAAACAAACATATACATCAGAAAACAGAAATGGGATTTGATTATGGAGAATGAGTCCATGGCTACCTCCCTAATAATTTCTTATTGATGCTGAGTCTTTAAATACCTCTTTGGCAGAATTAGACAAATTACCTAAAACCAAGTTCTATAACCGGCACAGAATGACTTAAATACTTAGTATTGTACTTGACATGACAAAGTCCCTTTTGGATGGGATAAGTGGTTTCTTGGGAACACAGTTCCAGTTGTGGGCATGGCTGGCCATCCACAGAAACTGGAATTGCTCTCGTGACATGTAACAAAAAGAGAGATCTGTAATGGGAGGTATGACTCTGAATTACTGTCACTGTTTGAGGAGAGATAATACCCATGGGAATGGAACGAAACCCATTATTTCTTGTTTCTGTTCAGGACTATTTCTAATTTTTTATATGCAAGACTCTTCAGTTACAACATAGAAAACCAAAATGACTTTCTCAAAGCATGATTCTGACCTTGTCATCCCCCCACTCCAATGCCTCTTTATTTTTCTCAGATCAAATATAAAATCCTATTAAGCTTTCAAGGTTCATTATAGCCAGGTCCCTCCCAAGCTTTCTAGTTTACTTGCATATTATTCCCTTCCATATACTCTCTGGTTCAGTCATACAGGTTTATTTTGCTCATTCTTGAGCAGGACATTCTTCTATCTCCAAATCTTTGCCCTTGCTGTGCCCCTTCTCTGGGATGCATTCTGTCCTTACCTGGGTCTCTTAGAATCCTTAGCTTCCTTCAAGATTTAGCTTAAGCTCCAGCTTCTGCAGAGGGCTTACACATACCTGATGTATGTTGTTTACTGGGTACCTCCTTTACTTCCCCCCTTGGGGAGTGGGATAAAGTGAAGAGAATAATTCCAGCCAAAGAGGAATCTAAAATTGGGGTGGGATGAGGCACCAGGGAGCTTTATTAAGCACCTTTATTAAGAAATCAGGTAATCCCAGGGTAATGAACTTAGGGCAAGCAGAAAGTGCTTCACCAAACATGTTGCCAATCAGTGCTTCTCTTATTAATGAGATTTCATTTGCTGCTTATGGGTAATTTCAAGTCTAGAAATATTTAGTAACATGAGACCCCTTATTCCCCTCTCTGGGCCTCAGTGTTTATGTACTCATAGAGCTAGAACTTGAAGAGACTTCAGAAACCATGTAGTCCATTTTATAGATTAGGAAACCAAGGCCCTGTGAAGTTAGATTACCTTGATCATATAGATTGTAAGGGTCAAGGTAAGGATTTGAACTTAGGTCTTCTACCTTTAGAGCCATTTGCACTGAACCATTCTGAGTTCTTACCTGTATAAGGTGGGAATTGGGATAGATGTTTCTGAGGAAGCATATCCAACATTCAACAAATCCAACCAGTTAGAGGGCAGCATGAAGCAAACAGGGAAAATGTACTACTTGGTTACTTTCCTCTTCTCTTCCAAACAGTTTGGATTCAGCCAAACCCCAAACACATTTTTCCAGCTTTTTCTCCCTCTTGCCTTTTCAGATCTATGTATATTTTGAGAGAAATTTAATCCATGTGTTTTTGATTAATTTACACTTAACTCAACAAAATGTTATTTTCTAAGAGCTTTTTGATGTCCCGGAAATCTTCTCTGCCTTATTTAGAAAGTCTTTTCCTTTTAAACATACAGGGAGTTGTGCTTTGCTTGAATAAACATTTTTGAGTGCACTCCTCCCCAGCCTCCAACACACCAAATTAAAAAAAAATCTTGGATTTAATTTCCAACTCTGAACCTGGGTAATTGGACTGGATCTTGAATCAGAAAACACTTTCTCTCTTTGCTCTTTAGGGCTTTTGGCCCAACTAAGTAAGAGGAAGGAGGGAGCTAATAGGAAACTTTCCATCACCACGGAAACTTGCTAGCTGAGGGAAGGTGAATAAATATGGTCTAATGCTGAGTGGATAGGAAGTGGGGTGGGGAAGGGTCAATCCTTCAGTCAAGCAGCATGGGAGAAGGGGAAGAATCTTAGATTCAGATTCAGATTCCACTTTTTGTACTTATCATGTTGTCTTTAGGAAAGTTATATAATTTTTCCTAGCCTCAATTTCCCCATCTGTAAAATGATACAAAGGCTCCATTCCTTTAAAATTGATGTCAGCTTAACATATATGACCTTCCAGTTTCTGTTATGTTCCCTTACATAATTGCTTTCCTCTGTCTGGTAGAATCCCTAGTTTCCTACAAAGTCCAGTTCAAAAGTCAAATAAGATCTTTCCCGGTTCCCTACAGTTAGTAGAACTTTTCACTATTCATATTATTTTATACATTGTGTCTACTTGTGTACATGTTGCATCCTCCCAGAGAACATAAATTCATTGAAGGGGGGGGAACCATTTAAAAATGTATCTCCAGCATCTAGCATGTGACTTGTACATTTCCTGAAATTATCAAAAAGAGATCAGAATCTCTCTTCAAGTTATAGACTTGGATAGTGGCTTGGGCACCAGCAGTAAAGTGACTAGCCTAGGGTCACACTGTCAGGATGTATCAGACATAGGATTTTTTATTTTTATTTTTTGGTGAGGCAATTGGGGTTAAGTGATTCACCCAGGGTCTTCTACCTAGGAAGTGCTAAATGTTTGAGTCTTGACTCCAGGACCTTTTCTCTAACCACTGTATCATCTAGCTGCCCTCAGAGACAGAATTTGAATCTCGATTCTTTCTGCCTCTGAGGTACTATCCATTATATAATGCTGCCTCATTCATAGTAGGCTTTTTTGAATTGAAATGAGTTTTAGCTTTAAATCATTTTGCCTTTGCCATTTATTATTTGTGTGACCTTGAGAAACTAACTTCATCTTTCTGTGCCTCAGTTTCCTCATCTGTAAAATAAAGACATTTGGATGAAATTGCCTTGGAAATCATAGTTTGGCATCTACTTTAGGCTCACTCAATCCTCACTGGCAGATTGGGTACCTCTAGGAGGATTGACTTCTGCTCCCATCAGGGTTCAAGAAGTAACCTTAGGGGCTAGAGTTTCTAATATTATTATACATGATCTACCATTTAGTGTGCTCCTCAATATTAATTAACCAGTTGATATCTTCCCAACATCAATTATCCAGTTGATATCAATTAGCCTTTACCGAAGACTCCCCATTGAGCTGGCATATATATACATACATACATATATATATATATGTATGTATATACATATATATGTATGTATACATGCACACACACACACACACACACACATATATATGTAAATGTATAAAAACATCCTTCACAATCCAGCTCAACTGCTCCATTCTATTATATACACTTATTCCCTGGAGAGAGTGAGTTCAAACTTAAAGGGGTGAGCACAAAGTATTCCTTTCCTCTTCAATCTGAGAAGGATACTTTCTGCATCTGGGAGACCTTTTCCCACTGCCAGAAGTCCACACCAAGTTCATTTTTTGATGGAGCTTAACTTTGTGAATGGAGATTGTTTCATTCTTTATACTTGAACCTTCAGTACCTAACAAAGAACCTCGTACATAATAAGTGCATAATAAAAAAAAGGTATTGATTGATTGATGAATGAGTCATTTTCTTGTTCACCTGGGCTAACTTCTTCCATTCTGAAGATTCGTTGCACTTCAGGGCTGTAGCTAATTAAAAAACACCTTGTCACAATTTTCAACCTTTCAGTCATTCACGGCTTACCAGCGTTCCATATGATGGATTAACAGCAGGTAGAAAATACTATACATGCTCTGCATACTTTATCAGGAAGACATATATCTGTGCATATGCTAAGGGCTCAGCCCTCATTAACAATCCCCAGTTATGCCTGTAGACTGTGTGATAAACTTGGATGAACCATTCACCCTCCCTAGCTCATGGCATCTTAATTTATAAAGCAAAAGGGTTGGGCTAACAGAGTTCTAAGGCCATTGGTCAGTCAAACATTTATTCAACTACCATTTATTAAGTGTCTACTTTGAACCAAGCGTGGAGACAAAAATCAAGTTATTTTCAAGGTACTTATGTGGGGAGAGTGGAGATAACAGGCAAATAGCTAACTCCAAATACAAAAAACTTCAGGAGAAATTGAGGATAGTTTTAGAGAGAAGGTGCTGAGATTAAGAAGGATGGCAATGACTTTTTGCAGAAGATGGGATTTTAGCTGAGATGTGAAGGAAACCGGGGAAGCTTGGGACTGTGGGGGACAACCAGTGGAAATTCTTGGAGTCAAGAGATGTTGTGTGAATAAATAGGAAGGAGGCCTTTGTCCCTGGATTGAAGACTACAAGGAAGGGAGTAAAGGGTACGAGAGTTGGAAAGGTAGGAAGGGACCAGGTTACAAAAGGTTTTGCATCTATTAACCTAAGTTACGCAACTGCTCTAGATCTCAGTTTCCCCATTTATACAATGAGAAACTTGAACGGATAGCTTTGGAGCTTCATTCTACTTTTGATTCTAGGATCATACTAAACTATCCAGATCTCCAGTTTCTCCATCTATAAAATGAGCGAGTCGGCCTAGATGGCCTGAGATGCTTTCCAGCTCTACCTCTGTAATATAAAATCTCAGAAATCTGCAGGAAGACTCCAGTATTTCTCAAGGTTTCACGTTATCTTGTAAAGGTTGGCTCTAAACTCCCGGGATGTTCTCTGTTTTTCTCCCCACCTGTTATCGATGCTCATTTGAAGAGCTTTGTGTCAGTGTGCAGTTCAGAAAGAGAACAGTCTAAATATCCTGGGATTTCCCCACAGCCCTCTTTCCAATCAGTTGGACTCTGCCCTTCACGTTTTCAAGGTCCAAAATGCCTGGCTCATCCTCGGCCTCTTATCCACTCCTTTCCCTTTGGAATTTTCCTTGGGCTGGCGGGCTGGGAGATGTTAGAAGGGGAGTCAGGTGGCCTCCCTGCCATTTAAATGGACACATCTTGCACAGCTCAGGGAAGGAAGAACTGTCATGCTAATAAAGAATTATAATTTACATGAGAATGACAAGGAGAAATGTGAAGAGACTGATAGGTCTGCCCACCGCCAAATCCTTTCTGCCTGAGTAAATTCGATTTGATTTCTTCTTGAAACACCAGCTCAACAGTGCTTGGACAATATTGAAAAGGTCAGAGAAGGCAATGTCAAACATAATCTCCAGCTGACTACAAGGGCTCTAGTCGAGATTCATAACAATATCTTCCTGGAGCTGGGGCTCCGCGCTGGCTCTCCAAGGGACACTCTATATTTATCTAGGAGCAGCAGACTTTGCTTCCCACCTCTTTTCTTGAATATCTGCAGAGCTCCAGCTAATAAGTTTTTTTCCCCTTCTTCTGAGACACAGTAGAGGATAAATGTTTTCATCTGGCTGCCACGGAGCAGGTCCTCCGCAGGACATTTGCACATTAACTACAGATATCGGGGAAGCTACGGAGCTGAGATGTAAGGAGCTAGGGCTAACCTGGTGCTGACTTTAGGGCAAGAGAGGATCTTGTGGTCCTTTGCTTTGATCATCATGGATGCATTTAGGTATGGGTCGATCTCTGAGCCCTGGACTTGATTCTATTTTTAGATCTATTTACTATAATTATCCTTGTTTCTGCCAACAACTATTCATTGGATGGGAGGGTATAGGAATCATATCCTTTATACTCATTGGATGGGAGGCTTATAATTTTACAAAAAAGAGGAAACTGAGATCTGGGAAATTGTTAATGTTTTTTACAGAGCAGGAGATCGAGGGTCAGGGACATTGTTTTTGTTTGCTTTTTGAAGAGGACCAATGACATTATGGATGATGTTTTGAGTTGTTCAAGAATTGTATTTAACTGAGGGAGTTACACAAAATCTCCAGTCTCATTCTTCCAAAGTTATTGAAATTCAGCGGCAGGACAAAAATAAAGATGGCTGACAATGACCAGGCGGCAGTGGATTGACTTAGAGTCACTAAGCACTCCCAATACCCACTTCAGTCACTTTCAAGGGTCTGGAACAAATTTTCTCTTCCACTTATTCTGCCAGGGAAATCTCCATGTGCTTGAGGTAGTAGGATTCCTGCCCCCAATCCACCAAGGGGTTTAAGGTCCTGGTGTAGCCCATCTACTTAGAGTGTGGCCACCAAACATGTTATAGCTACTTGGAGCCATGGATGAGATTTGAACAAAGGTAGATACTAAAGGTGGATGAGCAGTCCTGAGCGGAGATGAGAAGAAGCACCAGAGGTGATGACCCTCCTTGAGTACTCTATACATAAATCTGGTGGAGAAGGAATCTTGAAGGTCATCTAATCCAATTACCCATTTTACAGAAGAGGCAACTGAGATCTGAGGAGCTTAAGTGACTATACAGGATCACAGATTTTAGGCTAGATTCCTTCTCATCCAATCCTCTCATTTTACAGAAGAAGCCACTGAGGTATAAGGAGATTCAATGACTGGAAGGATCATAGGCAGTAGAAAGGACCCTAGAGATTGGATAGCCTGATCCTCTCATTTGAAATGTGGATTAAACTACATACACACACACTCACCCACAGTGGTACCACACATATGCTCACACACATACATACACATACATGCACAGATATATATGCTCATACACACATATACACATTCACACACATAGACCCTAATACACATGTTCACACACAATATGCACAACACATACATGCACACACAAACACACAGGGGAAGTAGCTGGCACTTGGCACAGGGGTTTGTAGAGTGGGTCTGGAGTCAGGAAAGGCTGCTAAGACAATTGACATTAGCAACTTCTTATCTGTGAGACAGTGGAAAATTCCTTAATTTCTCTGAGTCTCACTTTCATCACCTGTAAGAAGAGGATCGTCATCCCTATGGGATCTACCTCACAGACAGGTTGTCAGGATCAAATGAGATGATGTATCTACATTACCTGGACATGGTAAATGTAGGTTAAGCTTTGTCAGGGGCACTGTCCTTCTGATCTTCCTCTCTTCCCTTCACCCTCTTTCAGAAGATCTTTTCTTCCATCCACTTACAGATGCCCAGGGTCAGGGAAACTTTCCAACCGATGGAGTTGTCCAAAAGTCAAAAGTTCCATCTTCAAGTACAGGTAACAAAGGGTAGCTGATCACTTGCTGCGGGGGGGGGGGGGGAAGGGATTATGGAAGGAATGCTTTTTTTAAGGTATAGATTTGGAATAGATGATCTCAGAGGTCCTTTTCAATTCTGGGATTCTGTAGTCTAACATCACAGTGGAGTGTCCTCTTGGGAAAAGAAATTTGAGAGAAAAAAATAAAAATCACAAAGTTTAAGTTGCTAGAGACTACTGCTATTTTTGAGTTTCCATCCTCCTCAATTTCCTAGGAAGAAACTGAAGTTCAGAGAGACGTGATTTATCCAAGTCTAATCCACTTCCATATATTTTTGTTCAGCCATGTTTAACTCTTTGTGACCTCATGAACTAAACTTAGCACACCAGACCCTTCTCTCCTCCACTGTCTCTTAAATGACACTATCCATCTCATCCTCTATTGTCCCCTTTTCTTTTTGTCTTTAATCTTTTCTAACATCAGAGTCTTTTCCAATGAGTGCCATCATCTCATTTTGTGGCCAAGATATTTAAGCTTCAGCTTTAGTAGTTGATCTTCCAGTCTGAATGAATTTTTTTTAAAGTATTGGCTTATTTGATTTCCTTACTATCCAAGGGACTTTCAAAAGTCTTCTTCAGCACCACCATTTGAAAGCATTTATTCTCAGCTTTCCCTACAGTCCAGTTCTCACAACCATTTCTTGCAACTGGAGAAACCAGAAGCTTTGATTATATGGACCTTTGTTGGTGAGGTGATATTCCTCTTTTTATAGTATGCTGTCCAGATTCACCATGAACTTTCCTTTCAAGGAGCAAGAGTCAAAATTTCATGGCTGTCTTCTGTGATATTGGATCCCAAGAATATAAAACCTGACACTGCTTCCATTTCTTCTCCCTCTGTTTGCCAGGAAACAATGGAACAAGTTGCCAAGATTTTTTCCCATTAATGTTCAAATTAGTTTTTATACTTTCCTCTTTCATAATCATCAAGAGACTTAATTCCTCTTCACTTTCTGCCATCAGAGTATTTTAAATACTTGAAGGTAATTATCCTGTTCCCCTTGTCTTTTCTTCTTCAGGTTAATATTCCTCAGTTCCTTCAATTGATCTTTACATGGCATATCTCCGATAATTCCAAGTCCCCTGTAGTATTAAATCCAGTTATACTAAATTCTGGTTCTCAGTGGGATCATAGATCCACCCTGAAAGAGACCTCAAAGATCATCTCTAGTTTTCAATCTCATTTTAAGAGGAAGAGACTTGAGGTCCACAATGATGAAGGGTCTTGCTCAAGGTCACACAGGTAATAAACAGTAGAACTAGGATTAGAACTCAAGTTTTCTGGCTTTGAATTCTATAAACTGCTTCCGAGTCAAGAGATTCTAACCCTACCTTTGGCACATCTTATGCTGTCTCAACCTTCCTCTGCCCCAGGCTCCTCATCTATAAAATGAGAAGGTTGAATTAGGTGGATTCTGAGGTTCCTTCTAATTCTGAATCCATGTTCCTAAGTCACTTAACCTGATCTTCAGTTACTTCATCTATAAAATAGAGTTGTGGAAGACAATGGCTTCTGGAGTACCTTCCAGTTCAATATCTCTGGTTTTATATGTAAGAATGGTGTTTGCTTGTGTCTGTTTGTGTACTCTATAAATGCTTTCCCCATTAGATTGTTAACTCTCTGAGGGCAGTGATTGCCCTGTCATTTGCCTCCTTTTGTAGCCCCAGCACTTAGCACAATGCCTACAAAACAGTGATTAATACATATATATTTATTGATTGATCACTGATGAAGACTAAAGTCCATTAATGCAAATCAATGTAAAGGATTATAATAGTGGTTCATGAGTTTGCTTCAAAAGCATAGATATTATCCATAATAGTTTTGTAAGGAGAGGGTATCAGTTTTACCAGTTTTAAATTTTATGGGTTGCTTGCCTTCTGAAGGCAAGATAATAAATTTACTGTAATATCTCCAAATAGTGAGTCAGAAATTTTGTAGTTTTTGACTGCCAGATCTAGAAGAGACCTGAGACAGAGTTCAACCCAGTCATTTTATATGTGAGGAAATGGATAAGTGAAGTCACTTGTATACAGTCTTCTTTCTCCCTATTTCATGCCAGAGCTGGACTTTGGATGCAGACAAGAAGGAAATGGCAAATCACATGAGAAAAATCCCAAATGGCGTCATGAAGAGTTGAATATGCCTGAAAAATGTCAATACATATACACATAGACTCCTACTCCAATGTTCTTGATTATCAGAAATAGGACAGGCTTCTATAGGGGATAACATGTGCCATGATTACTACAATAGTCAATAAACATTTATTAAGTGCCTACTATGTGTCAACCTCTATGCTAAGTGACGAACTTTGCAAACCCTGGCACAAATGAAAGAAGGAATAAGAAATGACCCCAAATTCTACTTCCTAAGGAGCAGAGCCTTAATTTAGAGACTCATAGATGCATTTGGAGGCTCCTAGGAGGCTGTGTATCCAATTCCTTCCTTTTACAGAGGAGAAAATTGAATCACATTGGTAATTGATGAAGACTCCCATGTCAATCATATCTGTATTCCCTGAATTCTGGAAGCTAAGGTCTGGTAACCCCTGATTCAGGTTTTTTTTTTTAAGAAAAAAGGAGAAGGCTCTGAAGGTGTAGAGTGGCCAAAAGGGATGAGGAGCTTATATTTAAGCTAACTAGGGTGAGAGATAAGGAAAACATGTTCTTTAAAGGTTGAATTCCACTAAGCATCTCCAAGGATTTTCGCCTCCAAGGAACATGGTCATATAACACAAAAAGAGCTAGTTTTAAAATTAAGAGGTTTCAGAATTGGTTGAGCCCTATCTCTGACATATACAGGCTACGTGGCCCTGGCCAAGCCATATAACTTCTTTGGACACTAGACAAACTCTTTAAGAAAGCAGTTCTTAATCTCTCATTATAGCCCTTTTTGGTCTGATCTGGGAAGGCCTATGATTTTACTGGAATACTATTTTTAAATGAATAAAAAACAAACATATGAGATTACAAAGGAAATCAATTATAGTTCAAACAAAGATGTAATTTTTTTTTTCTCATTCAACTTGATGTCTATGAAATCTATCCAAAGATCCCTACATAAAGAATCCCTGCTTTCAGACTATAAAAATTCTGAGCAGGTGCCATTTGCTAGAAGAATATTCTTCTTAGGAAATTCCTATGAAACTACAAGACTGAGGGGAAAAGTTTCTGTTTCTAGGCCCTTGTTAGATATGGAACATTGGAAGCCCCATTTTCTGCTGCCATCTTGACCTCTACCCTCAAGCACAGGATTGTTTGCATGCACACTCTCTGCAAAATTTTCTCTTAAGAGGCAGCTAAAAAAAGCTTTCTAGTTCATGCTAGGTTTGGTGTGTTTCTGCACCTGCCCATCTTTATCATCACCATGCTCCAAAGGGGTTGAAGACCTGTGTTTCTGGCCTTGTTTTAATTCCAGGCACTTTGATGTGCAGCAATGTCCCAGGAGTAGAAATATTATAATTTGCCTGAGTGTAGCCATAACTCAGGAGCAGGAAGGGAGAGAGGTCTTCCAGACATCCACATGTGGGCGGCAGAATGAAGCCAATTTTCAATTGGTTGGTGCAGATGATGGGAAATAATCTTTCTTCTGAGTCCTCCTGGCTTCTCAAAGGGCTCTTGTGTGGCTGCTGACTGAACTGTCTACACCTTGGGTGGCTTAGCCTGGGGAGCTGATGGGACAGCTCTTCACTAGTAAGTTAATAGTGGATATGTCATCTATTTCCAAGCTGATCACAGTTCTCTGCCACTGGCCCTAGATTTGAGCGATGTGTTTCTGATTCAAGTCGCTGCATCCACCTCATTACAAGAACTACAGACCCAGTATTCAATTTGTCAGCCCAGACATTACAGCCCCTGAACTTGTTTAGAAAACACTCTACAAAAATTAAATTACACTTTTGCCATCTTCCTCCCAGTCTGTAGGAAGAGGGAGGGGGGGAAAGAACAGCTTAAAATTCTTTGTGTGTTCATTTTTGGTTGTGATGCTAGAAGCTGAAATGGTTTCCAGCTGGGAAGCCACACTCATTCAATGAGAATTTATTGTTTATTTCATTTTTTTTTCTTGGTCGTCTCTGTTATTGTATGGTAAACATCCTTCTTTCCAAGCCTTGCTCCCTTTCTAGAGAATGCTTAATTTAAGTTTCAGAGTCACACCTGTTTTCTATTAGTTGTTGTCCATTATTTTAATTCTCCGCCTATTGTGTGCGCTCTGGAAATGTACGTAAATCAATGTCTTCATTCAGAGATGAGACCCTGAGTGGCGTTTCATAAGTGAAATCGGTATTATCCACAGAAAGCGTAATGAAGGCTCCCAATGAATAACCCTTGATTATCAGGTGCACACATCCTAGGCATGGGAGAAGTGGGATAATTATGAGGGAAGCTTAGGTTGACAAACGGCAGATTTCATACAGGGTCCATGCTGAGTGATTGGATTGGAGAAAGAGGATGCTTCAAAAAGTGCTCTCTGCAGATTGAATAAGAATGAGACATTTGGTGGAAAAATATTTTTAAGAACTTGCATTTAGCTAGAAAAAGAGAAAAAAAAAAGACGATAGATTAGGAGAGAGGATCCTATGAGGAACCAGCAGCCATGTTTCATTTCTGCCTCTCCCTGGTGCCCTAGGAGTTCCCTTTCTGGGCTACAATTTTCTCATCTATAAAATGGGGAGATTGGACTAAGTGATGAATAAGTCAGAACTGTGGGACGATGAAAAATACAATGGAAGCTAAAGGGATAGTTCCAAATTCTGCTACTCTTGCTTACTACTTTTGTGGTTTTGGTCAAATCTCTAATATTATTAATAACAGTGAACCTTTATAGAACACTTTGTGTTTTTGCAAAGAGCTTTATTTATGCCATTTCATTTTATTTGTTTGCCAGCTCTGGGAAGTAGGTGCTAATATTATTCCCATTTTATAGATGAGGAAACTGAGTCTGAGAGAAATTAAGTGACTTGCCCAGAATCACACATCTAGTATTTGTCTGAGGTGGGGTTTGAACTTAGATTTTTCTGATTCCAGTGCTTTATCCACTCTACTCTTTGCATTGTTCTGGTACCTTTTGTTTTTCACATCACAATAATATACACCTCCCCTTTCTCTATACAATTATTCCTTATACAATTTGGAGGTTAGAGTTGTGGTGGCCCAGTGATCTGCAAAATCTGTGTAAAAATGTTCGGCCCTTCCTTCGTACTGGTGAAGAAAGATAAGAGAGGTTGATATTGTATAATGCTATAGATATATTTTATGTATTTTTGAGTTTCTAAACTTTTTCTGTGTCACCTTCTATCCTTTATGTGTTGTCTGCAAAATTTCCCCCAAATTCCCTTTAATTTCTTGTGCCTACCTATGAAACCATGATGGGAAAAGCTGTGATGTGGAAGGGATAACTGTACTTTTCTCTCCTAAGTCAGAATTGAACCCTTTCTTACAATAAAATATAAGAGGTAATCTAGACAAAAACATGGCACCCAAACACTTTGTCGTGCTGTCCTAGGATTAGAGTTCTGGTCTCTGTTAAGAGGAGGGAGGTCTACTTCATTGTGACTTCTATGGAAGTGCTTTTGCTTTTGTGACTTTTAATGTGGGTTTTTATGTGTGTGACTTTTTTCCCAATTGCATTGTGCGAATAAAATAAAATAATATATCAGAACTTTAATTTTGGAAAACTTAAAACTCTACATAAATGTTAACTCTTATTATTTGGTACATTGTTTTGCTTATTTAATTTTGTTTCCAATTTTACAAATTTTCAAATACTTCTTGGATTTTCTCACACTTGTTATTTCTTACCATTCAATAATATCCCTTCATATTTATCATTATCATCATCACAGCTGGACAGTTAGACACTGCTCTAAGGTTCCTAAAGCATTTTCTTTGTTATCACCTGATACATACGTACCTGACTTGATATGGTCTCATCCAAAGATCATGGCTTGTTCTGCCTCTTCCCGATCTCGATTCACCTTCTTTGCTTCCAGTTCTTTGCTATCCCAAAGGCCCATCTTTCCATATAAGTGCAAAGATGCTAAAAAGCTTTGTTCTCAGCAGGAGCTTGGAGATCATGGTCTTTTTTTTTTCTTCAACTGATCAAGTAATCGAGTCACAGATGATGGACGTTCCTTGAATGAGAAAATAGTGCTCAATGAGACCAGCCCACTACACTGTCTTACTTCTGTGGCTGGTGTATTTATTTCCCTGAACAGAATAGTAAACATTAGTGGTATTTTTATGTGTGTGTGTGTGTGTCGTGTGTATGTGTGATCACAGCAGTTGATTCTTTTGTATTGTGAGTATAGAAGGAAGGCACAAGAGAGACTTTTTGACATGCATCAAAATATTGTCTATTCTTTTGCTCCCAAACCTGGTTTACCTTGCATTTGAAGTTTGCTGAATACTTTCTTTCAACGTGACATGAAACATTATTTTGGATTTTCAGTGGAGTATAACATTTCATTCTTACAGGTGTTTTCTTTTATCTGTATCTGGCTTAAAGACAAGCTACATGTCTGCTCTTGTGTCCCTCTTGACACACTTGATTAGAGAGGGAAGCCAGGACTCAGAAAGAGGAACCTTTCAGGAAGCACCTTGAAATAGATGGTCTTCCCAGGTTTGTACATCTTCATTTGCTTTTTCAAACTTCCCGACGTTTCTATTCTTCTTTGTGACATTTTTTTCCCAAGAACCTAAGCTTAGACTCTAAGTATCATCTTTGACTCATTCCTTTTTAATAATCCTTGGGAGCATGTGTGTTGAAAGGGAGGGAGAAGAAACCATTCCCCTTCCCTTTCCCAGATTCCCATAGCCTAGCCAGTTATAGGAGAATCTATTGGAATAAAAACTTGTGGATGCCCTTCTCTTCCAATCTCCATTTAAATTCCCTCTTACTCCCTCCATAGTTTGGAAAATGCTGTCAGTCCTATCTCTATCGCTGCAGGAGGGAAACCAGAATCCACTGACCCCCTTTAAGTGCACTCTCCTTTATTAAGGTGATGGACCAAACCTTTCAAGGCCCCCAGCTCTTCAGACTGTACATGACTGCTATTCCAACTGGGGGACCAGGCATTTATCAATATAATTCTTTTAAGTCAGATGGAAGACCACTGCATTTTATTATCTGTGCTGTATCTATACTCTCCAGACCCCTAGGGATTGTCATATGACTAATTAACGCACCCCGAGGAACACTGGGACTTTTCATGTACTCTTATTGATCCCATAAAAGTGGCAGGCCTTGCCTATCTGTCCTGGAACTGAGTGCTTAAAGATTCTCTTCCCCATTAAGAGCATGAACTTTTTTGAGAGTAGGTACTATCTTTTCTATTCCTATCACTAGATCTTAGTAAAGTGCTTTTGTTCATTGTTGTTAACAAATGCCTTTCCATCCATCCATCCATCCATCCATCCATCCATCCATCCAAGCTCATAGGAGCCATTATATAAATGCTTATTCCCATTTTCCAAATCAGTGATCAATTCTCTTGGTTCTACATTTATAACATTTTCTTGAAACTCCCATAGTACTTTAGTCTCACCTACCTTGTAATACAGCATTCTATTTGCATTTGTAATTGTTTATTTTCTGTAATTGCCTCAATCATTCTAGTTTAGTAAGCAGCAAGAAGGAAAGGATCCCATTATATTGACCTTTGTGTCTCTGGAGATAGCACACAGAATCATGATTTTTCTCTTTTTCTTTCCGGAGCAGCATTAAAAGGTCATCTACAAAGTTATGGAGGAGATTCCATCTGAACTTCTGCATACCCCTTCTTTTGAATGTCTTTCTCCATACTGGGAAAGCATCCTCTCCTCATTTCTGCCTCTTAGAATACCCTGCCTCATTCAGAGCTGAGTTTTCTCATCATCTTCTCCATAAAGCCTTTTCTAAACTTCCCAGCCCCATCACACCAGTACTTAGAGCTTTCTCAATCCAAACCCCCTTGTATTTATTTTTTCTATATCCTATAAATGCTTTTTAATGTATATGTTGTCTTCCTAAATTGAGGGTACTAGGGAGTTTCTTTTTGTCTTTGTAGCCAGTGACTGGCCCAGAGGAAGCACTTCCTAAACTGCTTATTTATTAAAAGCTTGTTTGATTGCAGGGGGAACCCACATCAATGAAGTTTCAGAAGCCTGGAGTATTGAAATATGACAACCTTGTTCTTCATCATCTTCCACACTGGCTTTGAGGATTCAGACTGAAACCGTACTAGCTTAACAGATGAAAACAAATGGTGTCAATGGCTGTGGGTTAAGGAGGACATTCCTTCAAGTTTAATTTCCCGTCTTTCATCATTCTTCCAGTTGTTAGTCACCACAGATTTATTATGAATATATCTTGTGCTCACTTCTCTGTGAACATCCTGTATTCCTCTAGTAGAATAGGAAATCTTGGAGAGAAGGGGCTCTGTATTTATACCCCTCAATCCAACACAGTGCCCACTACCTAGTTCCTCTGGAAAAAAGTCCTTGTTGATTGAGCAATTGACTGGAACCCTAACCCAACCATTCTCAAAGTATGTGCATGACTAGTGGGCTGAAAACTCCCCAGTGCACAATACAATGCAAAGAATAACACTGTACTATGAGAAATGCAAGTTTAAGAACTGATATCTTAATCGTACCCAACAGTCCTGAAAAAGTCACCTTTTTGGTCAAAGAGGGCCTGTTTAGGAGATTATTCATCCCCACATCAGAAAAAAAAATTTCCCCAAACTCTTTTAATTATATTTATGTATATTATTATTATTATTAGATTTCTTTATGTATATTATATTTGATTGATATATATATGATTATTATATTTCTTTATATATTATATTTAATTGATATATTATATATATTATATTTAATTATAATAACAGTGTCTCTCTTACCGATTTCTATTACTACATAAATGGATCATTTCTTTAATCCTTTACTCTAAAAATGACAATACAGGGATCTATGGCCATGATTTCTGAGTTTTAAAAACAGCTTTTATCTAAGGCAGGATGGAGTTCATTCATCTTATTCTATGGGTAGTTATGGAAACACTCAGCACAGCGCCTGGCACATAGGAGTTGCTCAATAATTACCTCTTGTTTTACAGGATGCATAGTGGAGTCTAGACACTGTTGAATCTGTCCTCAAAAGATCTGTGTTCAAATCCTGTCTTTGCCACATGCTACTTGTGTGATACTGTTCTATCCATTTCCTTTTCTGGACCTGATTCCTTATTTACAAAAGGAGTCACAAAATGACCTTCCAGTGCTAAACCCAGGATGCTTGGTTCTGATATTGATTTAGAAGCACAGATATTGATTAAGAATCTAAAATGAGCTCAAGGACTCATGAATTTGTAACCTTCAAGCCTGGCACAGAACCTGGAACACAGCTGGCACATGACAGGTACCATGGAATCCAGAACATTGGACTGGGTTTGGCTTCTGCATCTGACACATACTAACTGGGTGGCCCTGGGACACGTCTCATCTGTAAAATAAGGAACCATGAGGTGGTGCCATAATGCATCAGGATGTCAGGAAGCCCTGAATTCAAATTTGGCCTCAGACAGTTAGTAGCTGTGTGACATTGGGCAAATCACTTAGCCATATTTGCCTCACTTTTCTCAACTGTCGAATGAGTTGGAGAAGGAAATGGTAAACCACTCCACTTTCTCTTCCAAGAAATCCCCCAATGGGTCATGAAGAGTCAGAAACAGAACAACAAAAAACGAAGGGGTTGGATTCAGTTACCTCTGAGGCCCTTCCAGCTCTAAATCTATGAACCTATGATCTTCATAAATGCTTATTGATTATGGGTGAGATAGAGAAATGTTGCATTCTGATATGACTGTTTCAGAACAACGTACCATGTCTAATGCATTTAATTTTGTGTGCTTTTTAATGACATGTACAGTGTACCCTTGCCCCCGCTGCCACCTTGATCCTCTGCAGTGTTCAAATTCGTGGAACAGAGCAGTGACTATTTCTGAAGTCTGACAAATCGACTTTGCCAACCAACTCTTCAATCTTTTAATTGCATTTCAGTGCAGATAACACTTTAAAAAAGTCAATGGGAAGTAGCAAGATGGGGGAGGGTGAAGCTGTTGGAAATACTGGGCAGTCAGTGTATATGTATCTCCTCTGAGATTCTAGATGTCAAACTCTGTTACTTTGGTTATTGCTTTACTGTATTTCAAATTGTATTACATTATATCACGCCATCCTGGAATATGCAGTGAGCCTAAACATGTCAGGTAATGGGCAAACAAAAGGCCTGGCTGCCAAGATGAATTATCCTTGAACAGTTTGGCATAAATTAATCCCAGGTGCTGGAGAATGCGGGTGGGGGGACGGCAGGGTGGGTGGGTGCGGGAGGGAGAGGTGCTCTGTCCGGAGCACAGACCAAAGAAGGACTGGAAAACCCTCCTACGGTTTGTAGCTAATAGAGCTGTCAAGAATTCGCTAAGAGAAATTAGTGACAGGTGGAAATGACCATTTCAATTTATCTGAGAGGGCTTTGGAACAAGCTGGTTGTGGCCAGATTCATTGACCTTGCCAAATAAACACAAGGAGGGTAACCCACCTGGGAATGGAATAGATTTGCCTCTATCCTACATGGCTTTTTGGTTAAAGGGGGAAAGAGACATTTAAATTGATGATTTTTTTATCCTCTCCACATCAGGCTACAGGCAGAAACATTCTCAAGCTTTCTCAGAGTGCTTTTTCCACTATCCAGATTTACATCTATATTAAAAAACTGCAAATAACAAGCATTTTAAACATGTAGCTGCGATAATGGCCATTGAAATGCTTGTAGTGTCAGCACAAGGGAAAATGTCTAATGAAAACTCCAGGCATCAGTCACAGCTAACAATGTTCTCCTCAAGCTCTGCTCTCCAGAAGCAGCCTGACCCCATCTTCACAATTCTCTGACCATGGAGCCCAGCTTCCGGGTTTGCCCCATTACCCTCTCTTTCTCTGACTCTTTCTCTCTTTTTCTATTTATCTCTCTATCCATCTGTTTTTGCCTCTATTTATGTCTATCTCTGTCTTGCTTGCTTTTCTTTCTTTCCTTCCTTCCTTCTCTCTCTTCCACTTTTTCTTTCTCTCTCTTCCTTCCTTCCTTCCTTCCTTCCTTCCTTGATTCCTCTCTCCCTCCATCCTTCCCTCCTTCCTTCCCTCTTTCCTTTCTTTCTTCCTTCCCTCCTTCCCTCCTTCCCTCCTTTCTTTCTTTCTTTCTTTCTTTCTTTC
>JAJPUD010000617.1:438537-449407 GCA_023553655.1 Myrmecobius fasciatus | reverse complement strand
TCCTTCCCTCCTTCCCTCCTTTCTTTCTTTCTTTCTTTCTTTCTTTCTTTCTTTCTTTCTTTCTTTCTTTCTTTCTTTCTTTCTTTCTTTCTTTCTTCCTTCCTTCCTTCCTTCCTTCCTTCCTTCCTTCCTTCCTTCCTTCCTTCCTTCCTTCTTTCCTTCCTTGCTTCCTTCCTTCCTTCTTTCTTTCCTTCCTTTTTTCCTTCCTTCCTTTTTTCCTTCCTTCCTTCCCTTCTTCCTTCCCTTCTTCCTTCCCTCCTTCCTTCCTTCCTTCCTTCCTTCCTTCCTTCCTTCCTTCCTTCCTTCCTTCTTTCCTTCCTTGCTTCCTTCCTTCCTTCTTTCTTTCCTTCCTTTTTTCCTTCCTTCCTTTTTTCCTTCCTTCCTTCCCTTCTTCCTTCCCTTCTTCCTTCCCTCCTTCCTTCCTTCCTTCCTTCCTTCCTTCCTTCCTTCCTTCCTTCCTTCCTTCCTTCCTTGATTCCTCTCTCCCTCCCTCCCTAACTTCTACTTCATCTGTGAAGATCAAATGAGATGTTTGCAAAGCATTTTCCAGGTCATAAAGTAGTCAGTCTATTGGAATGTGGCAATCTGCTTTGCATATTTGTTACAAAGGTTTTGTTTTCTTTATCTTTTTAAATGGGGGGTGTAGAAAAGAGATAAAATAAATGCTTTTTCAATGAAAAATAATAATTTTGAAAGAGTAAAAGAAAGAAGGCATGTTGGGAGGGGAGCCAAGTAAAGTTTAATTCCAGGTGTAGCAAACCCTTGAGCAAAGAACCTGAAGTTTGTTTAGGGTTAAGGAAATCTAGTTATTCTGGAGGCAGAGAATATAGAAGGGCACAGAGTGCAAGAAGACAGGAGGGGGTAAGGTGATCCCAGGGGTGGAGAGCCTTGAATGCTGAGCAAAGGACTTTGAATTTTATTCAGCAGGCAACTGGGACTTGACTAACTTGGTACATAAGGAATATTTCTGGCAACAGTGAGAAGGATGGATCGGGGAGGCATTGGATGAAAAAATCACAGATTTAAAAATGGAAGGAACCTTGGGAGTTATGCAGTCTAACACTCCCTATTATGGCTGAGGAAACTGAGGCTAAGAGAAGGGAAATAACTAGTCCAAGGTCAGATGCCAGTGTCTGAGGCAATATCTGAACTCGTCTTCTTGACTCTGAATCTAGCAGTCTATCTAAAAAATGGAGGAAGCCCCATCAGTTTTAGTTGAGGAAATAAGACAAAAAGGCACAAAGAAATGAGAGATTGCAGAAGCTGGCTCCACCCTGTTTTTTTTTTTTTTTAATTTAATAGCTGTATGATCTTGGGCAAGTTATGCAATCTCCTGATATTCCATTTTCTCTGTGAGATGGATGGGTTGAACTAGGTGATTTCAGAGGTCTTTTCTGATCAAAATCTAGAATCTGAAATATGAATATGTGTATATAAATATTCTTTTTGCTATATTTGTGTAGGCATAGAGCATTTCAGTATCTCCTTCTAGTTTTTTTTTTAGTTTAAATATGTGCAGTTCTTCTAAACACATTTCTATATTTATCATGCTGCACAAGAAAAATCAGATCAAAGGGGAAAAAAGAGAAAGAAAAAAAAAACCAAGCAAGCAACAACAAAAAAGGTGAAAATACTATGCTTCCTTCACATTCAGTTTCCATAGTTCTCTCTCTGGATGTGGATGGCATTTTCCATCCCAAGTCTATTGGAATTGCCTTGAATCACCTCATTGTTGAAAAGAGCACCTTTTATCACAGTTGATCGTCACAAAATCTTGTTGTTGCCATGTACAATATTTTCTGGGTTCTACTCCCTTCACTCAGCATCAGTTCATGTAAGTCTTTCCATATTCTTCTAGTCTTGCTGCCAAAGTTGCTTTGCAAAAAGTAGGTTAGTGAGGATGAAATAATAAAGTCTCCCTCTGGCCACTGTCTCTTGGTGGTTTCATACAAATCAGATTTGTAAATGAGCTGGGCTGTTGTTTATTTAGGACTAAGTGAAAAGAGTACCTCCAGCTCTTGTCCCATTGTTTGATAGGGTCCAATTTTTGAGGTCTAGCATGTGTCTGGGATGGTTTGGCTGAAGTTTTTTGGAGGCAGGGGGATGTAGGAGCAGCCTGGTACAGGGTGCTTCCAGCTCCTTTAGTCCATGCTTTTATGATTTGCATGCTGGAAAAAGTCTCTTTTGCTTTGAGGATTTCAAGCTCCATTTCCACTGGGTTCATCCTGGAAAGTATTTAGCTTTCTCTTCCCCTCTTTCTTCTTCCATGTAAGCCTTAGGTACAGTATTTATGTCATGAGATCTTAGATTTAGAGGTGAAAAGGACCATGGCAGTTTTTGAACTTGACTCCCTCATTTTACAGATGAAGAAACTGAGGCAAACAGAAATTGAGTGATATACTCAGGGTCACACAGCTAGGAAGTGTTTGTGATGGGATCTGCATCTAAGTCTTCCTGATTCCAAGTCCAGTCTTTATCCACAATATAAAATAATAGCTAGTCATTCTATAACACATTAAGTTTTGCAAAACACTTAGCAAATATCTTATTTGATCCTTGACAACCCTGAGGTAGGTGCTATTATGGTTCTCATTTTATAGATGAGGGAACTGAGTCAGACGGAGACTGATGAGTGTTTGAGGGAGGATTTAAAGTTAGGTATCCTTGATTCTAGGACCAAAGCACCATCTACTACACAACCCAGATGCCTTTTCCACTATGTTTTGATTATGTAAGTAGTATAATATTTTGTAGTCAGAAACCTTGGGTTCAAATCCTACTTCTCTCATTGTTTGATCTTGGGCAATTCACTTGATTTCCTCATGCATGTTGCATTCCTTCCAATGACTGTAATCTCCTTGAGGACAGGAGCTTTTTCATTTTAGAACCTAGTCTGGTACCTGGTATACAGCAGGTATTTCATAAATGCTTGTTGATTGAATGACCTCTTCACACTTCTGCACTGGGCCAGATGATCTTCAAAGTCCCTTTCTCCTCAAATCGAAGAAACTATTGTGGCCATTGGACAAGGCTATTTTTGATTCAATGTCAAGGTGTTTTAGGTAACTAAACATGTTATCAACGAAGTAGAACCCTCCTTCCCTTTTCCTTCTTGAGAAAAGATAAATAAGTGATAATATTCTCCCATTTCCTTCTCCTCTTCATTTCTCTTTCTCTCTTCACCTTTTCCCCCCTCCTCTCCTCTTTCCTGCTCTTCTTTTCCCTCCCTGGTCTTTCCTGATCTTCTCTTCATTCCCCTCCCCTCCTCTGCATTCACCTGCCCTCCCCTCCTTTGTTTTCTCTTCCTTCCTCTGCCCTACCTTGCTTTTCCTTCTCTCCTTTCCTCCTCCCCGTCTTCTTCTTCTCTGTCCTCTCTCCCCTCCCCATTTTCCTCTTTTCCTTTACTCCCCTTCCTCTCTTTCCCATTCCCTACTCTCTTCAGTCCTTCTCCTTTTCCTTCTGAACTGCCTCTTTTCCCTTCTCCTCCCCAGCCTCCTTTTCTCTGCTTTCCCCCTTCCCTTTTCTCCTCCTCTCTTCCTCCCTTCTTTCCCCCTTCCCAGCCCTGCTCTCTTCTCTCTCCTTTTCCTCTTCCTTGCCATTTCCTCCTCTCCTTTATCCTTCTTTCCCTTTCTTTTTGCTTCTCTTTCAAATAAAAATGTTTATTTTTAAATTGTGCAGATTCCCATAATGACCGCCCACATGGAACAAAGCCTTGTCATGTGGGTGATGACATTGCAACATCTCAGAGATGTCAATGTATCGCGTCTCCTAAGTTTGTGGATTTTTTTTTTCTGAAATCCCAATACTCCATTAAAATGACAGATTGCTCTTGGATTTCTCTCTTCAATGGCTATTGCCTTCATCTCGACAAGGTCTGACCTTACAGTACAAAGTGGTTTTTGATAGGTGCCCTAGCAATATTTTAGGAATAATGGCATATGTTATCTGGTAAGCCTTAGTATTTTTCTCTGGGTGTTTTCACAGTCTCACTGGATGCAAATAGACCTTGCCTTTCCAAGTGCTCTTCCTGAGAAGCAGTGACATTGTGCCCAGGGATACAGCAGGGCTTTGCTCAAAGCTCTTTGGTATCTGGCTGCCCTTTGGAGCCTATTCAAACTCAGTCTTATCACTATTGTCCCATTACCTTTTCAAAATCATGAATTTAGAGCTGGAAAGGATGTTAAATTCATTGAGTCTATCCCCATTTTGCAGATGGGATCACTAATGTCCATGGATGCTGAATGATTTGCCCAAGATCACACAGGTCTTAATTGTCAGAAGTATGAATGAGAATCTAGGGCTCATCGACTCATAAAGTTTGAATCTGAAGGGACCTCAGAGGTCACTCAGGAAGAATTTATTTTTTAAATGAGATAAATAAGGCACAGGGAAATAAGATGATTTAATCACAGTCTAACAATAAGTAAATATCAGAGTTGGGAGGAGAAACCAGATCACATAGGAATCAGAGGCAAGATTTGTACCCATGCTCAACTCTAAAGTCAATAATCTACACTTCAGCATTACACTGAGGTTACACTTTTCCAACATAAAGAATTCTTCTTGCATGTGTCAGGATGAAGAAATGGAGATCCCTCTGCCTGAGAGATCCAATGGAAATGAACCCAAGAGTCCTCGTTTCCAAGACCTAGTTCTCCCAACCAATGACTTTTTAGAATGAAGTCAGCCATTGTTGCATTTCCAAAAGCCATCGTTCCATTTCCTGTTCTTCCATCCAGTCTCCATGATTTATAGCAATAAAGCCATAGCCCTTTGAATGTTGCATTCATGGGCGTACATTTTTTTTTTAATGGAGGAAGCGAGAAAATGCATTTCATTCACTACTGGTCATGCTGTAATGGCAGGTAATTAGAAACCCTAATCAATTGTGTATTGCACAGCACGACTCTCATGTAAAAAAGAGTCCTTGCTTTAAAAAAGTCACAAATAAATATGAAAATTAAGGCTGTGAAGCATCAATAATGAAGTATATTACTGATCTCCAGTCTCCCTTTCACCAAACTTCTTGTGTGTATCAAATTCTTTTCCTCCACACCTCTCTGAATTTCCATCTACACATCATTTTCATTTATTTGTTTGCCCTTCATATCTCAAAAGTCACTGATCCAAGTTTTATGGATGAAAGAAGGGCCAGAATACAAGTTACTCATTCTCTGGCCACTTAGCATCTTCTCCATGACCCCATTCTTTTCCTAGACAGGTGACAAAGCTTGATACCTTATTTCTAAGGAAATATATTCTTCCCCATCCAGGGGGGACAAGCTACATTCTGGAGACACCTAAGAAGGGAGAAAACTCTATCATGAAATGCTTTGGGCAGTGGTTCCGATTTCTCTCCCAAGCTCTTCATTTTTCAATATTCCTTCAAATCTTTTGATTATTTCAGAGAGAAAGTGTTTTAGATGTAAAGCTGTCTTTATAGAATCTGTTTTCTCTTTCAACAAGGAAGTTATTCCCCAACATGTCTGCAGAGATCAGGAGCCCGGTGACTTCTGAGACAGAGAACTAGGATTTCATACATCCATTTCATCTTCATGTGTGAGCCTGGTTAGGTCACTCTACTCCTCCAGATCTCAGTTTTCTCATTTTTAGTTTGAAGGAGTTTGGACTAGACATCTCTGAAATCTCAGCTCCAGATATCTGATCTCTGATCTCCCCAGGACTCAGTTTCCTCATCTGTAAGAGGTTTCTGTAGAAACCTTTGAGATTTCTTTCAGCTCCAAATCTATGATCCATCATTTCAATTTCCTAAATTGTATTAGCTATCTTTGAATCAAAGAGTTTGTGGATTATTGTGAAATATTCCAAATAATTGATTTTATTTTGTGCATTAAAAATTGTATTCTGAGAAAGGGTACAAAGAACTTCACCAGACTGCCAGAGGAGCTCAAGTCATGATAAGAGTTGAGAACCCCTGCTTTAAAGTGCCATTTATATAGTTTGTTTTGACACAGAAACTATTCACAGAATTAGCAAATCATAGAACTTTAGAAGCCAAATGGACCTTAGAGGACAACTGGGCTGAACATTTTATAAGAGAAAAAGAAGTGAAATGACTTTCAAGGTCACAAAGCTGACGGAGTTGAAAACAGAAACTTAGTCTATAGTTGGACCCCAAGTCCAAGTCTTTCCCTTTCCCCCAGGACAACAATGTGCTAAAAACAAAAATACTAAATGCTGGTTACTGGACAGTTTTAGCATTATTGTTCTCATTTCTGATCTGTCAACAAACATTTATTAATCACCTACTATATACCAGGCCTTTATTGTACACTATGGCTATTTAAAAAAAAAACAGACAAACCAATAACCAAAACACACTCGCCAGGGAGGAAGGACAGAGAAAATTGTTCTACTTTTCAGAGGAAGCTGAATGATTGATTTAAGACACAACCTTGAGATAGCTATCAGTTAGGGAAGGTGTCTGCTTGTGGATGCTGAAGGTTGATGAGCTTAGCAAACCGAGGCTTAGCTGGATGTTAGCAGCTCCAGATGGGGAAGGGAATTTTTTATTCTGATAATACTAGGTTCATGTGTGTTTCAGGAAGGGGACCTTGAGTTAATGGTGCCCAGGAATAAAAGTGGCTAGATTTCACTTTCTGGAGCATTGCCAAGGCTTTTGTTCCCACTGGGTATTTAAGTGGTAGAATGAATAGAGTACTGCAGTGAAAATCAGAAATGGGTTCAAATGTGACCTCAGACACTTATTACCCATGTGACCCTGCAAAATGGGGATAATATAATCTACATCCCTGATTACTTTGAGGATCTCATGAAATAGCATTTGTACAATTTTTTTTCATAAATCCCACAGGGCTAAATAAATGTTAGCTATTATTATAAAAACTGTTCATTCCTGCCTCTGTCACCTTCATTATGTAGGAGGTCATCAAGGGATTTATTCAATAAACTTGGCTATGACTTTTGCAAGCATCTCCCTCTGAAGGGTGTGGTCATGGCCATTGGTACCTTGTTGAAAGCATATGTGACATCGCCAAATTGTTCCTTTTAAAAAATATCTTCTCTATATTGAAACTTTATTTTTTTAAATATCACATTTGTTTCCCTTATCCAGTGATCCATTTCTTTAAAAAATAAATCAACAAACTTTATACACTTTCTTCCCGTCCCTTTCCAGAAAACCATCTCTTAACAAACATTTTAAAAAGGACAAAACAGCTAGCAAAACTATTTGGAACACTGACTGTGCCTGACAGTGTATACAACATTTATTATCCATGACCCCACACTTTTGCAAGGAAGGGAAGGGGATGCATTGTCTCCATTCTTCTCTGGGGCCCAAACTGGCCATTACAATTAGAGAGCTCTCGGTTTTTGTTTGTTGTTGCATTAGAACCCTTGTAGGCCCTTTTTGTTTACTTCACTCTAAATCAGTTAATATGTCTGCTAACTAATGTCTCTCTGAATTCTTCACATCTGCCACTTTTTAAACTTCAATGAGCTTCCTTGCTAAGTTCCCAAGCGTATCAAAGACAGAAAATTCCTAAGTACACCAGAATATTCAGAGCAGGACTTCATGTGATTGCAAAGAATTAGAAATAAAATGTGTCCCCTGTTTGGGAAATGGCTGAATTAATTGAGAGGAGACATGAATGCAGTGGAATATTGTTGATTAGGTCCTGCACAAGTCACAGTCTCTCTGAATATTATAAATGGGTTTATGTCTAGTTATGCTTCAGACTTACTTGTGTGTTCTTAAGCAAATCACCTCTGGGGACCTCAGTTTCCTCATGTGTAAAATGAAGCTATTGGCCTAGGTAATTGAGAAGATTCCTTCTCGCCCTAAAAGTCTATTATTCAAAGAATACCTTCCTTTCTGTTTACCCCCATCTTATACTTTTTAACTTTGTTGAGTGGAGTAAGAAAATCAATGAGTTGGCTAGGTGGGGTGACGATATGAGTCAAAAAGCATTTTAATCATCCACTATGTGCAAGGAAATGAAGCAATCAACAAACATTGATTACTATTTGTCAGATACCATATTAGACATTGGAGATACAAAATTGAGAATGAAATCATTACTGCCATGAAGGAGTTTATATTCTAATAAGTGATTAAGAGAAAAGAATTATTTAGCATCTATTTTTCTTTTGTTGTGCCCACAAGAAGAAAGATTTTCAAAATTACCAGTCCTGCAAGAATGACATCTAATCCAGGGTATAAAAGAGCCTCCATAGTATGATTCCTGAGCTATTATTCATGTTCTATGAAAAAAATCATGGAAAATGGGAGTCAGCAGCAGGCTTGGAGAAGAACCAATATTGTTCTAATTTTTCAAACTAGATAGCTTCTATGTGCTGGTTATGTATATGGTATTCCCTCCCACTCTCCCACTCTCCCACTCTCCCTTAGACTGTAAGCTCCTTGAGATCAGGGATTAATTTTTTTTTTGGTATGTATCCTTAGTTCTTAGCACAATGCCTGGCCTATGGAAAGCTCTTAATATTTATTAATTGATCAATTGTGTTTGCTTGAATTGTGTTTCCTTTATCTGATTTTTCTTTCTTGTAGATATGATTTTTCTTGCGCAACAATGATGTGTGGAAATATGTATACATATATTCGATTTGTCAAGTATTTTAACATAATTAACATGTAGTGGATATCCTGCCATCTAGGGGAGGGGTGGGGAGTAGGGGGCAAAATTTGTAACAGAAAGCTTTGTAAGGGTTAATGTTGAAGAATTACCCATACATATGTTTGGCAAATAAAAAAAAAATAAAAAATAATTAATTGGTCAATTGATTCAAAATATGGGCTGGTGAGCTTACCTTTGATTTCCAGCAACATGCTGAAATACACATTAAAAGGGATGGTTCAAGATCTCCTGGATAGGGAAATCACCCTATGTATGTGCCAGGAAAGACTCATTGGGAACAGGCCATGCCAGACTAACCTCATTTTCTTTTTTGATAGGGTTACTAGCCTGGACAATCAGTGGAATACCATCCACACAAAGTGTTTGAACTTTAGCCAGTCACTTGACAGATTCTCTCCTCTGTTCTTCTTGTGGAGCTGGACTAGATCCTCACATATTGGAGTCTCTTAATTGATGCTTTTTGGATCAGAGTTGATTAGATTTAGAACAGGCCAATTGATTTGACCCAAAAAGCAATGATTAATGGAGGGGCGCCAACCTGGAGGGTAGTTTTTAGTGCTTCACAACAGGGACTTGAGTTTCCCTCTGCCCTGTTTAATGTGTTTATCAATGATTTGGATAAAGGCACAGATGGCATTCTTATCAAGTTTGCAGATGACATCAAGCTGAGAGGGACAGCTAATGCTCTGCATGACAAAAGTGAAATACAAAAGGATCTTGGCTGGAGAGAATAATGGACTGGATCTAATAGATGACCCTAAATAGTGAGAAATATTAAAGTCAAAAGCCTGATTGCGCAAATACATGGTTGGGGAGACACAAGGGGATATATCAAAAAGACCTGGGGGTTTGAATGTTCAATATGAATTTGCAGCGTGACGTGTCAGCCTCCAAAATCTAGATGCTCCTGGTTTGTTTTTTTTTGTTGCAAAAATGAGGGACTAAGGATATGCAATATGACATATAATGTCACAATTAGTTGAGGGATGGATTTTTTCCTCTTTTAAAATCTTTGTTGGAAGGACTAACTTGAAGCAGAGGCAAGGGGAAGGTTCACATTTAGGAGATGTGATGCAAAGGAGGAAGATATTGATACAAATTCACATTAATTTAAACAAGAAGAAAAACTACGTTACGTCTTGAATATAATTTTCCATTTGAAGTTCTGTATTTTAAAAGGATATTGTGTCATGGATAGAGTGCTGAGCTTGGCGTCAGGAAAACTTGACTTCAAATCTTGCCTCAGGTTGTGTGACTAGCTCTGTGATCTTGGATAAGTCACTTAAACTCTCTCTCCCTGCCTCCTTCCCTCTCCCACTGCCTTTCCCTCTACCTCTCCATCTTCCTCTTCCCCCTCCCTTTCTCTACCCCCTTCTCTCTTTCTCGTAAAATGAAGAAGCTGGGTTTGATGATTTCCAGAGTCCTTTCCTTCTCTAAATCTTGATCCTATCATCCTATAAGTGGGAACACATTCTAGGAATGGTGAGGTCATTGGAAACAACATGACATGAAGTTCTGTTGAAAATATTGGGCTTATTTAGTCTGGAACTGAGAAGACTTAGGGGAATTTATTTTAATATTTGATGGATTGTCTTATAGAAATGGGATTTAACTTATTTTTAAGAGCACCAAAGGGCAGAATTAAGAACAATGGATAGAAGAAAGATTTTTAGCTTGAAATAGGGGGCAAACTGACATTTACTCTAGATCCAGATCCAGATACAAAAGTATAGAAACGGAAAGAATCTTAGAAGTCATCTGGTCAAACCTCCTAATTTTAGGGTTGAGGAAAATGAGGTCCGAACAGCTGAAGTGACCGGCCTTAAATTGTAGAGGGAATGAGTACCAGAGCTAGAATTTGACTCCAAATTCAACATTCTTTCCACTATACTGCATTATTTCCATTTGGGGATTGGGATAGAGAACCTTGGAGGTTCTTTCCAGATCTACCTCTAGGAGAATACAATTGTTTTTTCATCTCATCACAATCTTGTATGCATCTGTCCCTGAACCTTTCATAGAGGAATCTGTTGGAGATCTTCTGAGTCAAGAAACACCTTGTTACTTCAACTGGAATGCTTACTCCTTACTCTTTCTTGTTTTCTCATTAGAAATATCCTCTATTACTTCTCCTGGAGAAGTTACCAATTGGCGATATGCTCCAATCTAAGTACACCCAGCTTCTTTCTTTCTTTCTTTCTTTCTTTCTTTCTTTCTTTCTTTCTTTC
>JAJPUD010000617.1:426568-438527 GCA_023553655.1 Myrmecobius fasciatus | reverse complement strand
TTTCTTTCTTTCTTTCTTTCTTTCTTTCTTTCTTTCTTTCTTTCTTTTTCCCTTGGGCACTTGCAAGTTTGATCCCTCAGGGATTCCATGGTGTGAAACCTGATGGTATTATGGGGAGAGGAGAAGACTGGGCTTTGGCAGCAGCTAAGGAGTTGCCTTCCAAATGTAGAACTTGGAAGAATAATGCCTTGGTTCTATTGAGATGATCATGGAGCATGATTCACAGCCCCCATAGTATCACCAGAAGAGCATTGATACCCCAAGTGACTCTCTATTGCATCTAAGAACAAATAAAAATCTCTCTATTTGTCATTTAAAAACCCTTCACAGTTTAGCTCAATTTATCTTTCCAGGCTTCTCACACTCTTCTCCCCTTTATACAATTTTTGTTTCAGCAAAGCCTGCTTGCTATTTCTCTATATAAAATTCTGTCTCTTATTCTGTGTCCTCATTGTATTTTCCTTTATTCCTGGAATTTGCTTTCTGTCTGTCTCTATCTGAACCTATCTCTTTGTCTTTCCTTTTTTTCCTCTCTCTCTCTCTCTCTCTCTCTCTCTCTCTCTCTCTCTTTCTCTCTTTCTCTCTCTCTCCCCCTCTCTCTTTCTCTCTCCCCCCTCTCCTCCTTTCCCTCCCTCCCTTCCCCCCTCTCTTTCCTTCTTCTGTCTCTGAGTCTATCCCCCTCTCTGTTTGTCTCTCCCTCTCTATCTCTCCTTCTTCTTTCTCTGTCTCTGTCTCTCTCAACCTGAGTCAGAACTAAATAGGGGTGGAGCGCCACCCTTCTTGGAAAGGCCTCTTGATTTAAGTTGTGATGACTGTTGAGAAAAGACTTTCAGGTCAGTCAGAAACCAACATTTTCAGGCCCAGTAGCTGGTAAAACAGGCTTGTGCTGTAAATCACTGGGGGTCCTTGGAAGATTTGATTTTTAATTAAGTGAGTGGGCTCATCGCCAGGGGATGCCTCAAACAGCAGCACTGCCTGGCATCTTGGCAGTTCATTCTGACCTCCTGACTACTTCTGAAGGTGAGAGAACATACAGGTGACAGATGTCAGTCCTGAAGGGACAGCTGAAGTATTGCTGTATCCACACACTGTGTCCAAAAACAAGTGTCATAATCAGCAGAAGAAATATGGACCAATAAAGAAAAAAAAGATCAAATTCCTAAGTTTGTAGAAGGCTCAATAATTTAAAGTAATGTTTGATTCCCCCATTAAAAGGAAATCAAGTTACTATCAAGAAATTAATGCTCTCTCTCCTTTTCTGGTCTGGACTAGATAGAGCTCTATAGAAAGCTAAAACAGAATTTGTATTTCCAGGGCCCATCACAGTACTTGATGCATAGTAGGTGCTTAGTAAATGATTGTTGAATTGGATTGATTACCCTGGTTAATATGGTTTTTCTGCTTTTGGAATTATCACATATGGATGTCTTATGTTAGGTTACCTATGTGATACAGTGGTTAGAACCCTGGACCTGGAGTCAGAAATATCTAAGTTCAAATTCAGGCTCAGATACTTACTATGTGACCCATTCTGCCTCAGTTTCTTCAAGTATAAAATAGGGATAATAATAGCATTCATCTCCCAGGGTTGTTGTGAGGATCATATGAAATTATATTTGTCAATTGTTTTGCAAACCATTACAAGCCATTTTTTACATTATTAATTATTAATTAATATAATTCTAATGCCATTTAGAAGATGATACATAGATTGGAGAGGGTACAAAGTATCAGGAGAGGTCCAATGTGGGATAGATTATTTCTGCCTAGAACATCCCAGGAAACAGTTCACAGAAGAAGTAATCTCTGAGTTGGTCCTTGGAGGATGGAAAGATAAATTATTCAATCAATTAATAGGTTATTATTAGGTACCTGTGTCCCAGGCACTGGGGATACAAATAAAAAGAATGCTATAATCCCTACTCTCAAGGAATTTCTGTTCTATCATAACAGAGTTACAGGATTATAATCTGCCCTTGTGGTAGGAATACTCATGCCAATAAAATTATAAACCTTTGGGGTATTTGATTATAAAATAGATAATTCCATGAGATAATTGTAAAACATTAAACAAAATGTAATTAGTTACTTGAGTAATAAAATAGGAATTTGTATAACTCAAGGTCCTCAAAGTATCCATGTAAAGGCCTATTATCTATTTCATGGACATTCACCCATTTATTCAATAAGCATTAATTCATTGTGAGCTCCTTGACAGCATGGACCATATTGTTGCCATTCTTTCTATACCCAGCACCTAGCATGATGCCTGGGAAAATGTAGGTATTTAATAAATGCTTGTTGGCTGACTGACTAATATGAGGTCATGTGGGAAGCACAGTGGAAAGATCACTGACTTTTGGAATGAAAGGATATGGATTCAAATCCTGCCTCTTATTTGGGCCCATTACTTCAATTTTCTGGGGTTCTCACAGTAGAATGGAGGTGACACATTAAATGGCAATTGAGTTCCCTTCCAAGTTTAGCTCTATGGTCTGCTGGTCTTATGAAGAATAAGAATGAGATAGTGCTGGAGCTTGAAATATGACTTCAGTGGCTGGAAGGACAAGGTAGACTTCCAGTGAATTCATGATCTCGTGATCGATGGATGTGGCTGGTCCTTCCAAGGCAAGCCATTTATGCCCACCCAGTCTGTTGACCCTTGTCCATGGCCTCCAACAAAATCACCACCAGGGTCTCATTCCTTTTCATCTTAGCTTTTGGACGTTGTTTGGATGTGAACAGAAGACAGAGACTAGTTACCTCTTGCTCTCACAATAGTGATCAGCAGGTATGAAGCAATGGGGCAGATGGTAAATCCCAGTAACCTCAAGGCTGTAGTAGAAGGGTAAATGATACAGCCTAGTGATGTCCCTAACCTCTCATAGCTAGTAGTAAATGGCAGAGGGAAGGTTTCAACCAAGTTAATTTTGTATCACCTTCCATTTGCACTGTATATATTGTCACTTATGGTTGACTCTTTGTGACACCATTTGGTTTGTTTTTGGCAAAGACACTGGTGTAGTTTTTCATTTCCTTCTCCTTCTTATTTTATGGATGAGGAAACTGAGATTAAACAACATTAAGTGACTTGCCCAGGGACAAATAGCTGGTAAGTATTTGAAGGCAGATTTGAACTCAGGACCAGCATTCTATCCACCACATCACCTATCTGCCCATATCATATATGCATATAGTCATTTACATGTTATTTCCTTCCATAGAATGGGAGGTCTTTGAGTGGAGGGAGATCTTTGCCTTTCTTTGTTTATCCATTACTTAGAATAGTACCTGGTGCTTAATATGGCTGACTCATTTAAGATATAAAAATAAAGAGAATCAGAAAAACTTGGTTGAAACCTTCCCTCTGCTATTTACTACCAGTGTGATTTTGGGAAAGTCATTTTCTTCTCCCCACCTCTGCCTTCAGTTGTCTCCTCCTATTTGTCAGTTCCTTCTAAAACCTCCAATTTGAGAAAGGGCCCAGTTCAGCCATCCCTAATTCCTCTCCCAGCTTTGAGGCTGACTCCGCACTTAGACATTTGCCTCGAGATGGATATCTTGATTCCTTGTTGTATTCCCCCATTAAAATTTAAGCTGTTTGAGGAAAGGGACTTTTTTCTTTTTGATTGTATTTGCATCTCCAGCAGTTAGAACAGTATCTGACACATCATAGGGGCTTAATAAATGCTCATTGAGTCAACTTTTCTTCTTGGTTTTGGTTTTTTTAGCTGCAAAATGAGAGCTTGGAGTAGATGCTTTTAAGGTCATCTCATTCTCTAAATCCATGATCCTAAGATATATTCAATTGAATGGGAGTTGGAATTAACTGATAATAGGGCTTCCTCTATTTGCTAAAGAAATGGCTGTAGCTTCTTAATTTCAGGGCCCTAAGAGACCCAAATGATCTTCCTGAGGAATTCCTTTCTTGGATGTAGATCTGTTGATTCCTCGGCCAAGATTCCTTCTACCACAGTTTGCTGTTAATCATTGGATTAACCCTATCTATTTTTCTAAGTTTATAAGTATTTGGTGAAAGCTTGGGACAGCCAGGGCTGTATCAGAGGGCTGCTACTTGTTAAGGATGGAAACAGCCAAATATAGACAGCTACATTTCTATTGCTTTGGGTAATGGTCAACCAAAAGCTCCTGAGGTAGTTCTAAGGATTCCCCTGCTAAACCTGATTTCTTTGCTCAAATTAATCTCTATTATATAGTGTTAACAAGAGCAGCATTCACTAGGGGGATGGAGCACAAACCACAGAGAAAGGGTAGCTTTGAGGATACAAGGGGCAATACCACTGGGACCATGGCTTCTCCAGAAGTGTCCTTCCTAATGAGGCACATAAGCTAGTGAGCAATCTTTGGGAAACAAAGGAAGGCCATTAAGTCCATAACAGAACCTTCTCGTTGTTAGAGGTGGTCCTCACCCTCCAGCCCTTCTGGGGCAGCAGCTTTCTTGACTGTCTTCAGTGGTTAACCAGGTTTGGCTGAGTGATGCAGATCATACCTGATGATGATAATGATGCCTTTGAATGTGGATCTGTGGAGTTTGGGAGACTAGAGTATGTTGGAACCAAAAGAGATGTTTGTGAATAGAGCTGAAATCCAAGGCTTTGTGTGTTTAAGCTATCTGAGCTTCCAAATAATCCTTAGCTTCTTTCAAAGTATAGTTTGGATACCACCTACTGCGTAAACTCACTTCTGATTTCCCAGTTTATTAGAGTATCTTTCTTTTGCCGTGTCTGCAAATTGTGCATGTATGTATATATATCTATATCTATGTATACATATATGTATTTCTTTACTTGTGCACATTAAGACATAGCTAAGTTTAGAGTTAAAAGGCCTGAGTTCAAATCCCTTTTTTACTTATTCCTCCCTCCTATGTGACCTTAGCTGAATTAATTTATCTGGGTATTACTTGCCTTCTGTATAAAATTGGAGGATTTCATTAAATGATATCTTTTTTAAAAATTAAATAATTTTTCTTAATATCGTTTTTCCTCTGTCAATTCCTCTTCCCTCCCAGAGAACCATTCGACATGACAATTTTTAAAGAGAAAAACAAGAGGAAAAAGAGAAAAAATCAACAAAACTAGTTAATATAGCTAAGACATCTGGAAATGAATGTAATGTTTCATAACCCAAAACCTATCACCTCTGCAAAGAGTTGAAGGAAAGTGTTTTTTCTTATATCTTCTTTGAAGTCATATTTATTCTTTGTAATTTTGCCACATTCGTTTTTGATTATTTAGTTCTTGTTGGGTTTATTTTTCTGTTTACATTATTATTTTCTTGGCCTTTATTCACTTTTGCATTTGCTCCCATAAGTCTTCCCAAGCTTCTCTGTATTCAACATATTTGTCATTTCCTTTGCATAAGATTATTCCATGACACTGTCGTGGCACAATTTGCTTAATCATTTCCCTGTAAATGGGCATGAACTCCCCCCCGCCCAGTTCTTTATTAGAACAGAAAGTGCTGTTAGAAATATTTTAGCATATAAAGGGATTTTTTAAAAAATCAATGGTCTATAGACCAGTTAACTTTCAGTCTCTCTGACTCTACATCTATGATAATGTGTTGTATTATTCTAGTTGAATCTAAGGAAGTCAAGAACCTTTTACCATGTTTCTGTGTCCCTGGTACTGTGGAGAAAAGGGAAAGGAAGAGAAGGGAAGGGAAGAGAAGGAAAGGAAGAAGGAGGAGAAAGGAGGAGAAAAAATAATAGAGAGGAGGAGAGGGAAAGAGAATAGAAAGGAAGGAAAGGAAAGGGAAGGGAAAGAAAAAGAACAGAATCTAACCATCCTGTGAGGCAAGTGGTACAGTTATTATTAACCTTGCTTTATAGAAGAGGGAACTAAGGTTGAATTACTTGATCAAGGTCATGCAACTATTAAGTATCAGAGGCAAGATTTTGACCCCAGATCTTCCTGATTCTCTCCAGCATAATATCCTTTCTGCCACACTGCTGCTCAGAGATCATCTAGTTCACTTTCCTCATTTTACTGAGGAAAAAGTTGAGGTCCAGAGATTAAGTGACTTGCCGAAGACTATCCACCTAATCATTAGTAGAATCAGGACTGGGACCCTTATTTTAGGCAACCCCCCATACTATTTCCACTGTACTATACTACACATCTCTCATTACATTAATAAGATGTGTGCTTGGCAAAGTGCCTGGGACATAGTAGGTGCTTAATAAACATTGATTAACTGATTAGAGAAAAGAGCATTAGAGGTTGTCTTTAGTTCAGTTCTTTTCAAAAATTAATATATTTTGTTTTATCACAACAGATGCTTCTTGAAAACACCCAGTGTTCCTCCCACACAAAAATACATTCAAGATAGTTAAGTAAAAGAACCTAATAGCTGGGATTGTGTCTGAAAATACTAGATTTGACAGGGGGCCACTATATTTTGTATGTGCCCCTCCTGGAAGATAAGTTCTGCCTTTTGAGCGCCACAATTCTTTTGGTGTTGTATGGTAATTTGCCATAGAACCTTACAGTTGCTGAACAACTGAAATTGATAATCACTCAAAGGGTAATAGAGAGGATCATGGTAGATATGAGCTGGGAGTGACCAAAGGAATTACATAGGGAAGCGATGTAAAAGATACCAAGCAAGAAATGTATGGGGAGGAAAAAGATGGGCTGCTCATGTGATGAGAGTGAGGGTTAAGTAACAACCTTCATGCTCTACTGAAATTCCCACAATATCAAGCAAAATGGGACAGATAGCCCGTGTCAAATTTATGAGAAGACATGAACATTAGTTGCAAAGGATGGGTAGGTTGGGATCTGTAACTTTGAAGGAAACTCCCCAAAACAATAAAGTCATAAATTCATTTGACTATTTGGTCACCGAATCATAGGATAACTGATTAAAATACAAAAGAGATTTAGAGATCCACCTACTATTTTGCAGATTAGGAAACTGAGACACAGAGCCCAGATTTGAACAACCAGAAAGTGTCTGATGAGCCTGGGGTAGCCATTCATTATTGGGTCACATCCTAGGAACTGGTTTGTGAAGCAGATTTAACTATGAATCATCCTGACTCCAACTCCAATGACCTTGATACTATACCACAATACTTTTGGTGAGTGAGGAAAGAACTGTTACAAATATACAGGGCTTGAATAAAGGCTGATCTATTGGTTTAATGAATACTAGCCATATATTGAACCATTTGACCACAGCTATAGAGATAACAAGCATCAAGAATAGAGATTCAAGAGCGTCCTGCTTTAATATCTGGGCAAGTAGAGTGGCCCAATGGAAAGAATGCTGAATTTAGAGGAAAACCTAGTTCAAATTCTAGTCCTACCAGGTACTCTTCCTGTGGCCATCACTTCCTCTAATAGAGCCTCAGTTTTCTTCTCTATAAAGAGATTGGCTCTCAAATTCTCTCCCAATTGTAGATTCGATGGAAACTCACAAAAAGTATGACTTTCTGAAACAGAGATAAAAGAATGGCCAGTCCCAATTGAAGATATCTTTTCTAGGGTTATTTAAAAATGAGCAACCCTGATGTATTTAAAATCCAATTATGTTAAAATTTCAATGACTTTTAACTTTTCAAGGCAATGTACACATATAGTTCTTTTTAAAATAACCTTTTATTCTTTTCCCAATTATAGATAAACACAATTTTTTTATTTTTTTTTATTTTTTTATTTTTTTAAGCTTTTTATTTGTATAACATATGTATGGGTAGTTCCCCAACCTTGATCTTTACAAAGCTTTCCAATACAAATTTTACCCCCAGTCCCCTCCCCTCCCCCAGATGGCAGAAAGTCCACTACATGTTAATAATGTTGAAATGCTTGAGAAGTTATGCAAGAAAAATCCTATCTAAAAGAACAAAAAAAAGAATCAGAGAAAGGCAACACAATGCAAGCAAATGTCAATAGAGATCATGAAAATGTTACGTTGTGGTCCATATTTCATGTCCCTCTTTCTGGGTGTATATGGTTTTCTTCAGTGAACAACTGGAACTGGTTTGAGACAATTCTTTATTGCAGAGAGCCATGTCCATCAGAATTGATCATCATGTAATACTGTTGTTGCTGTGCATGATGATCTCCTGGTTCTGCTCGTTTCACTCAGCATCAGTTCATGCAAGTCTCTCCAGGCCTCTCTGAAATCGTCCTGCTGGTCGTTTCTTAAAGAACAATAATATTCCATAACATTCATATACCATAATTTATTCAGCCACTCTCCAATTGATGGGCATCCCTTCAGTTTCCAGTTTCTAGCCACTACAAAAAGGGCTGCCACAAACATTCTTGCACATGTGGGTCCCTTTCCCTCCTCTAAGATCTCTTTGGGATATAGGCCCAGTAGAAACACTGCTGGGTCAAAGGGTATGCACAGTTTGACAACTTTTTGAGCATAGCTCCAAATTGCTCTCCAGAATGGTTGGATCCGTTCACAGTTCCACCAACAATGTATTAGTGTCCCAGTTTTCCCACATCCCCTCCAACATTCATCGTTATCTTTTCCTGTCATTTTAGCCAATCTGACAGGTGTGTAGTGGTATCTCAGAGTTGTCTTAATTTGCATTTCTCTGATCAATAGTGATTTGGAGCAACTTTTCATATGACTAGAGATGGTTTTAATTTCATCATCTGAAAATTGTCTGTTCATATCCCTTGACCATTTATCTATTGAAGAGTGGCTTGAATTCTTATATATATATGAGACAATTCTCTATATATTTTAGAAATGAGGCCTTTATCAGAACCATTAAATGTAAAGATGATTTCCCAATTAGATGCTTCCCTCCTAATCTTGTCTGCATTTGTTTTGTTTGTACAGAAACTTTTTAACTTAATATAGTCAAAATTATCCATCTGGTGTTCAATTAGGAGTTCCAAGTCTTCTTTGGACATAAATTTGTTCCACCTCCACAGGTCTGAGAGATAAACTATATTACGTTCCTCTAACTTGCTTACAAAGTCCCTCTTTATATCTAGATCATGAACCCATTTAGATCTTATCTTGGTATGTGGTGTTAGGTATGGGTCAAGCCCTAATTTCTTCCACACTAGTTTCCAATTTTCCCAGCAGTTTTTGCCAAATAGAGAGTATTTATCCCAAAAGCTGGGGTCTTTGGGTTTATCGAACACTAGATTGTTAAGGTTAATGCCTAGGTTGTCCTGATAACCTATCCTGTGCCACTGATCCACTGCTCTATTTCTTATCCAGTACCAAACGGTTTTGATGACCGCTGCTTTATAATATAGTTTTAGATCTGGTACAGCAAGGCCACCTTCATCTGCCTTTTTTTTTCATTAATCCCCTTGAAATCCTTGACCTTTTGTTCTTCCAAATGAACTTTGCTACTATTTTTTCTAGATCTGTAAAATAATTTCTTGGGAGTTTGATTGGTATGGCACTAAATAAGTAGATTAGTTTGGGTAGTATTGTCATTTTTATTATGTTCGCTCTGCCTACCCATGAGCACTTAATATTTTTCCAATTGATTAGGTCTGATTTTATTTGTGTGGAAAGTGTTTTGTAATTTAGTTCGTATAGTTTCTGACTTTTCCTTGGCAGATAGATTCCCAAATATTTTATCCTATCATCTGCTGTTTGGAATGGAATTTCTTTTTGTATCTCCTGCTGCTGAACTTTGTTGGTAATATATAAAAATGCTGATGATTTATGTGGATTAATTTTGAATCCTGCAACTTTGCCAAAGTTGTGAATTGTTTCTAGTAGTTTTTTAGTTGAGTCTCTAGGGTTCTCTAAGTATACCATCATGTCATCTGCAAAGAGTGATAATTTGGTTTCTTCATTACCTACTCTGATTCCTTTTATCTCTTTTTCTTCTCTTATTGCTAAAGCTAACATTTCTAATACAATATTAAATAGTAATGGTGACAGTGGGCAGCCTTGTTTCACTCCTGATCTTATTGGGAATGGTTTTAGTTTGTCTCCATTACATATGATGCTTGCTGATGGTTTTAAATAGATGCTACTGATCATTTTAAGGAAAAGCCCATTTATTCCTATACTCTCTAGTGTTTTTAATAGGAAAGGGTGTTGGATTTTGTCAAAGGCTTTTTCTGCATCTATTGAGATAATCATATGGTTTTTGTTAATTTGGTTATTAATATAATTAATTATGCTGATAGTTTTCCTAATATTGAACCAGCCCTGCATCCCTGGTATAAATCCTACTTGGTCATAGTGTACTATCCTGGGGATGACTTTCTGTAATCTCATTGCTAAAATCTTATTTAAAATTTTTGCATCAATATTCATTAGGGAAATTGGTCTATAGTTTTCTTTCTCTGTTTTTACCCTACCTGGTTTAGCTATCAGCACCATATCGGTCTCATAGAAGGATTCTGGCAGTATACCTTCTGTCCCTAATTTCTCAAATACTTTGTGTAGTATTGGAATTAATTGTTCTTTGAATGTTTGGTAGAATTCACATGTAAATCCATCTGGCCCTGGAGATTTTTTCTTAGGGAGTTGGGTAATGGCTTGTTCTATTTCTTTTTCTAATATGGGACTATTTAAATAATTTATATCCTCCTCTGTTAACCTCGGCAATCTATATTTTTGTAGATATTCCTCCATTTCATTCAGATTTTCAAACTTACTGGCATAAAGTTGGGCAAAGTAACTCCTAATTATTGCTTTAATTTCCTCTTCATTGGAGGAAAGTTCTCCCTTATCATTCTTGAGACTAACAATTTGATTTTCCTCTTTTCTTTTTCTTATCAAATTAACTAAAGGCTTATCTATTTTGTTAGTTTTTTCATAGAACCAACTCTTAGTTTTATTTATTAGCTCAATAGTTTTCTTATTTTCGATTTTATTAATTTCTCCTTTTACTTTTAGAATTTCCAATTTGGTATTTAATTGAGGGTTTTTAATTTGTTCTTTTTCTAGTTTTTTTAAATAATAAGCCCAATTCATTGATCTTTTCTTTCTCTATTTTATGCAAGTAAGCATCTAGAGATATAAAATTGCCCCTTAAAACCGCTTTGGCCGAATCCCACAAATTTTGGTATGTTGTCTCCTTATTGTCATTCTCCTGGATGAAATTATTGATTGTGTCTATGATTTGCTCTTTCACCCATTCATTCTTCAGGATTAGATTATTTAACTTCCAATTACCTTTTGGTTTATTTCCTCCTGGCCTTATATTGCATGTGATTTTTATTGCATCATGATCTGAAAAGGATGCATTTACTATTTCTGCCTTTCTGCATTTGATTTTAAGGTTTTTATGCCCTAATACATGGTCAATTTTTGTATAGGTTCCATGGACTGCTGAGAAAAAAGTAAACTCTCTACTGTCTCCATTCAACTTTCTCCATAGATCTATCATACCTAACTTTTCTAACAATTGGTTTATCTCCCTAGTTTCTTTCTTATTTATTTTGTAGTTTGATTTATCTAATTCTGAGAGAGCAAGGTTGAGATCCCCCACTAGTATCGTTTGGCTGTCTATTTCTTCTTGCATCTCTCTTAATTTCTCCCCTAGGAATTTGTGTGCTATTGCACGTGGTGCATATATATTTAGTATAGATATTGCTACATTATCTATGGTACCCTTTAATAAAATATAGTTTCCTTCCTTATCTCTTTTGATTAGATCTATCTTGGCTTTTACTTGATCTGAGATAAGGATTGCTACCCCTGCTTTTTTTTGTTCACCTGAAGCATAATAGGTCCTGCTCCAGCCTTTTACCTTCATCCTATATGTGTCACTATGTTTTAGATGTGTTTCTTGTAGACAACATATTGTGGGATTCTGGTTTTTAATCCAGTCTGATATCCGCTTCCGCTTTATGGGAGAGTTCATCCCATTCACATTCACAGATAGAATAACTAATTCTTTATTTCCTGCCATCTTATTTACCCTCGTTATGTTTTCCCCTTTCCTTTCCCCTTTCTCCCTTCCCCCCACCTCAGTACTTTGCTTTTG
>JAJPUD010000617.1:406659-421568 GCA_023553655.1 Myrmecobius fasciatus | reverse complement strand
TTTTTTTGTTTTTGTTTGACTGATTCTTCAAGTCTTAGTGAGTCATTCACTTGCATTTGTTCAATTCTTATTTTTAAAGTGTTGTTTTCTTCAGTTACCTTTTTAAGTTCCTTTTGTAACTGGCCAATTTGTTCACTGCACTCTTTTTCCACTTCACTAATTTTATTTTTTAATAAATTGGTGTCTTTTTCATATCTCTTTTGCAGAGCATCATATCCTTCTTGCAAGATACTGTATCCTTCTTGCACTGATTTCAATTTATTTTCCCATTTATCCTCCAGCTCTCTTTTGAGGTTCTTTATGCAATCTTCCAGAAAGGCCTTTTAAAACGGGGACCAGTTATGGTCGTTGCTGTTTTTTTCTGGATTTTTGTCTAAAGAAACCTCTGTATCTGAGGTCGTTTCTTTGCCTTGATAAAAGCTGTCTATGGTGAGAGCTCTTTTTTGTTTCTTCATCATTTTTTTTTAGACAGAGTGGATATCTCTTTAAGGTAGGGGAAAAAAAAAAAAACCTCGGCTGAAGACGCTTTGCCCTGGGGCACTTCGGCGAGTTGACTTAAGGTGCTGGGCCGGTGGGGGCTAGGACTAAGTACGAATTACTCCTTAAACAAGGCAAGTCTGCCAGAACACCTGTCCCCAATCAGGGCAGAGTGTCCCGAGTGCCTCAGATAAACTCCAGGTGTTTGGAATTTGGAGTTTGGAGTTTGGAATTTCTTCCACAATGAGCCGAGCTGAGTCCCACCCTCACTTCCGGCCTGCACAGTTGTCGTGTATTTATCTCTCTGTCCGAGTCCGACTAACCTGATATGAAGTTATCTAGAGAGCAGTGTCCAAATATTTCTGAGTTCGTTGGCTTGAAGATAAGTTCAGAGGCTTATTTTATTGTTGATTTGAGAGAAGATCGGAGGAGAGGCAGAAAGTCACCTTTTCACTCCGCCATCTTGGCTCAACACAATTTTTTATTAAAGCTTTTTATTTGTATAACATATGTATGGGTAGTTCCCCAGCATTGATCTTTACAAAGCTTTCCATTACAACTTTTACCCCCAGTCCCTTCCCCTCCCCTAGATAGCAGGAAGTCTACTACATGTTAATAATGTAATAATAGTTGACAAGTTGTGTAAGAAAAATCCTATCTACAAGAAAAAAAAGAAAACCAGAGAAAGGCAACACAATGCAAGCAAACATCAATAGATATCATGAAAATGTTACATTGTGGTCCATATTTCATATCCCTCTCTCTGGGTGTATATGGTTTTCTTCAGTGAACAATTGGAACTGGTTTGAGACATTTCTTTGTTGCAGAGAGCCATGGACCTCAGAATTGATCGTCATATAGTATTGTTGTTGCTGCTGTGTATAATGATCTGGTTCTGCTCATTTCACTCAGCATCAGCTCATGCAAGTCTCTCCAGGCCTCTCTGAAATCGTCCTGCTGGTTGTTTCTTACAGAACAATAATATTCCATAACATTCATACACCATAATTTATTCAGCCATTCTCCAATTGATGGGCATCCATTCAGTTTCCAGTTTCTAGCCACTACAAAAAGGGCTGCCACAAACATTCTTGCACATGTGGGGCCCTTTCCCTCCTCTAAGATCTCTTTGGGATATAGGCCCAATAGAAACACTGCTGGGTCAAAGGGTATGCATAGTTTGATAACTTTTTGAGCATAGCTCCAAATTGCTCTCCAGAATGGTTGGATCCTTTCACAGTTCCACCAACAATTTATTAGTGCCCCAGTTTTCCCACATCCCCTCCAACATTCATCGTTATCTTTTCCTGTCATTTTAGCCAATCTGACAGGTGTGTAGTGGTACCTCAGAGTTGTCCTAATTTGCATTTCTCTGATCAATAGTGATTTGGAGCAACTTTTCATATGACTAGAGATGGTTTTAATTTCATCATCTGAAAATTGTTCATATCCCTTGACCACGATAAACACAATTTTTAAACACATTTTTTTTTAGTTTTGGATTCTAAATTCTATCCCTTCTTCTCTTTCCTCCTGAGGAGGTAAACAATCTGATGTCAATTATACATGTGCAATCATATAAAACATATTTCCATATTAGTCATTTTGCAGAAGAAAGGGAAGTTTTAAAATAAAAGAAAAAGAGGGAAAAAAAGAAAGAAGAGAAAAATAGTATGCTTCAGGCTGTATTCAGACACCATCAGTTCTTTCTCTGGAGATGGATAGCATTTTTTCATAAGTGCTTTGAAATTGTCTTGGATCATTGTCTTGCTGAGAACAACTAAGTCCATCATAGTTGATCACTGCAAATGTTGCTGTTGCTGTGTACAATGTTCCCCTGGTTTTGCTCACTTCTTTCTCTGTGTATATTTCTAATTATTATGAATAATACCTTATTTTTGTTTAGTATCTTATAGTTTATAAGATGAACATTTGCTCTGTTAATTCAGATTAGGACTGCCTGATCTTAGGGTCCCTTTCAGCTCTAAGTTAGGGTGCATCTTTTAATTTTCTAGATGACCATGTTCCAGTTCCTCTACCTGTGTATCCTAGGTACATCCCCCATTTTCTTTTCATCTCTACATTTAAGATCTTCTAAACTTACTGCCCTGGTGACCTTAGGCTCTTTCCCTTCTGAGCCTGTTTCCTCATCCATGAAAGGGCAAGGTTGCATTAGAAGTTGTGTTTGAGATCTCTAAGCCCCATCACTGACCCTGAAGCAGGGCATTGGACTTGATGGCCTGAGCAGTAATGAAAGCCAAGTTCGCTGTTGCTTTCCTCAGTTTTTTAATTAAGTTGAAGAGCATGAAGACTGAGGATTATTTTTCTGCTTTGCATTATTCAGTGAACCACCTCCAGCTGAACCTCTGCATGCCCCAAGTAGCTGGGTGAAAAGAGAGCATCACTGTGGAAGGCTGGTCCCTCTTGTTTTCCCTTGCTTCTGCCTTGTTCTGATACTCATTGACGAGGATGTGTGGGCTGCAACCTCGGCCTCTGATAGTCAGCCAATTCTCTTTGTCAATAGCCATTGACACAGACCCCCAGGAGAGCAGGGCTTTGGGAAGAGATCTTATGAATTCCTGCTGCTCAATGCTCAAATCTTCCTTTGCTAATTTGGAACAGACAGGAGCCAATTTTCTCCATTTCTTACCTGACTTGGTTTGAGACCACCAGACCTGACACAATCAAAGGGTAAAAACTGAAGCGATTGTTGGAAGAGACTATTCCTAGAGTTGTTTGCCTGGAAAACTCCACCAATAATTTCTTCTTGTGGTTCTTTAAAAGAAGAGATAGCTCACTTTAACCCTGCAATTCAACCACTGGACATTTATCCTTATCCACAAAGTATGATCAGAGGACCATAGTCTCTATGATAATAGGAATATGGCTCCAGGGCAGGGGATCTTAGAATCCATCTAGTCCAATTTTACACACAAGAATAACTGAATTGTAAATGACTGAAGTGGCATTTAACCAAGACCTCTGAGAAGGTCAAACACAGAAAAACCCCATATGTACCAAATTATTCACAGCAAGACTCTGTTATCAAAAAATGGGAACAATATGGATACCCATTGACTAGGGAAATAGATGAACCAACTGAATTTTATGAATGAAATTAAATATTTTTGCTCCATTAGAAATTATTAATATGAAAAAAGTCAGAGCAATGGGGACTTGTGTGAATGGGTGCAGAGTAAAGTCAGTCAGTTAAAAAGCATTTATTAAGCACCTACTCTATGCCAGGCACTGAGAGCTAGGGAGTCAAAAGAAGACAAAAAATAAGTCCCTGTTCTCAAGGAACTCACAGTCTAATGGAGAAGACAAAATATAAGCAGCCACGGATAAACAAGATACATACAAGGTAAGTTGAAAATAACCAACAGAACCAAGGGAACAGCAAAAGCACGTAAGAATCCTTAAAAAGCTAAATGCTGAGGAATTACAATGGCCAGTCTTGACCTTTCAGAAGAAATGAAAACATTGCCATTTTTCCGGGGATTCCAGGGAAGAAAAGAATCATGGGATCACAGATGTCTTGCATTTACCTTATAATATTAAAAATAGTAGTAATCGACAGCACTCACATAATATTTTTAAAATTTTCGAAGAACTTTTCAAATAAAATCCATTTCATATCCACATATAGATAGGTATTGTCTCTCCCAATAGAATATAAGCTCCTTGAGGGCAGCTACTTTTCATTTCTGCCATCATATCCATAACATCCACTGGAGTGTCTGGCTCATAATAAATGCTTAATTAATGCATAATTATTAATTGATTAATTCCTGGAAGGTACCTCAGAAGTTAAATCCAACACTCCTCATTGTATAGATTAAGGAAGTTAAAATCCAGAGAAATTAAGTGGTTTGTTCAAAGTCAGGCAGGCAGTGGTGACAGAGTTGAAAAAACATATATTTCAATCATCAGCTGAAATTTTCCACTGCAAAACAGGAGCTAGAGTGGGAGGCTTGAAGCCATGCTAATGACTTCCACAGATTCCTTAGAGCTGAATTCTAGTACAGAGCAGATATCAGAGTCAACACCTCTTCCCTCAATTAGAGTGCTCCCTCTAATTAAAATGCCGTAAATGAATACTAGGTTGAAAAAGAGGAATACTCCATACAGCACCGGCTGGCCTTGGAGGACAGGCTGTTCCTGAGGTCCATCTGAAGGGCCTATATCTTTGTGAAAATAATTGCTCTACACATCTGTGTTTAGCTCCTATGATTTCCTGTTCCCCTCTATGATAGTAAAATGCCCACACCTCTCAAGGGAACTGATCTTGCCTTCCAGGTACTCACCTGAAATTCTTGTTGACATCGCTGGGAATTGCCTGCCATATGGCCCAAGGCAGAGTCTAGACTTGTGTTGGCTAGATATTTATCTCAGTAATGATTTCTTGATCCTGCATGAGTTTAATTGCAAAACAGGAACTAAATCCTGATGTGGAAAGTAGATGAAGGTTTTTAGAGGCTGGTGTTAAAATAATTAAGGGATGTTATGTACGGGAGTGGAAGGTTATCTTCCTGTGATTCCCAGATGGGCTCAGGTCTCTTCTCTGGGTCCTACAAAGAAAGAGGAGAGAGAAAATCTATCAATGTCCACACAGAGGCAAAGAAGAAATAGATCTTTTGAATCTAGAACATTAGACCTCATAGAATAATGATGCAGTCAAATAGGGATAAATGCAAAGTCTTAAATGGTTCAAAAAATCAATCTCACATGATTAGTTGGACTGCATGTACAATTTGCCAATAGTATGATATGGCAGCCAGAAAAAGTAAGAGCATCTTAGGCCTGGTGTTTAGGACTAAAGTGGGATTTTACTGTATTCCTTTGAGAAGGAAATGGCCAACTACTCTATTATCTTTGTCAAGAAAACCCCAAATGGGGCCACAAAGAATCAGACATGACTGCACACTAGTAAACAACAAACAATACTCTATTCTGTTCTGGTTAGATCATATCTGGGAAGTTCTGTTTGGTTATGAGTACTGCATGTTAGGAAGAATATGAATAAGTTGGACCAAAGGTGAGAGTAGGGGGTCACTTACGGCAATCAATCTTTGTCAAGTAAGAACACATCTAGATTAAATAGATTAGAGGCAGATGGATGGAGATTAAAATAAACGACTCTGAGAGAAGAGGGAAAGTGACCTGGAGGCCAATAGATAGGCAAAGAGGATCAAGAAGGTGGGTAAAATGACCCTCAAAGGAGAAGTGGATGAGTGATGGTGGCAGAGGGAGGGGAAGGAAGTAGCAATGAAGAGGACAAATACACTGACTCTTCATCCTTCAGCCAGGGACACTGAGACATTCTGAAGGATTCTGGTTTTCTTGATCATTCCAAGAAAGAATGAGAGGAAGCACTCTAGGGCAAATGGGGGTGTGTTTAGGGGACATGATGGAAAGGGAAAGGAGAGGGCAGAAACTGAAGGGAGGCTTGCCTGCTGAGGTGAATAGGGAAGAGACAATAGGCAGTGTTAGCAAAAAGGAAGTTTTTTACCTTAATACTAGCTGACTTTATGAGAGAGTGGAGCTGTGAAAAAAAGAGGGATGATCTTTAAATAAAGTCCCTTCCTGCTCTCAATCTATAATCCTGTATTTCAGAGCAGCCTACTCCACTCTTCAACTAATCAGTCAACATTTGTTTTTATTATATTTTGTAAATTATTTTTTTATTAATGTCTTTTAATTTAAAATCACTTACATTTCCCAAATTATCATTTCACCTCCACCTCCCAGAATCATCACTTAGAATTTTTGACAAAAAAGGAAAAATCAAGTTCAGCAAAATGATCCAACATTTATCAGCCAGTTCTTTTGTTATTTGCAGTGTTCCATGTCACAAATCCTCACTTTTGTTTAGAAACAAAGGGGATACCTTCTCATATCTCTTCCTTGAGGCTAAAACTTGGTTATGATATTTTTACATCATTCAATTTTGATTACTCTGTTGTTGTTCTGTTTATTTATATTGTTGTAGTTATTGGGTTTTTTAATCTTCTGTTTACTGCCTTTTTATAATAGGCTACGTCTTCCCATGTTTTTCTGTTTTCATCCTATCTAATGACCATTTATTAAGTGCCAACTGTATACCAGGGCCAGAATGGCATTGTGGATAGGGAGACAACCTTTAAATGTAGGAAACCTGCCTCTTGGTGCATGTTGGCTAAGTGATCCTGGATGTGCTACTTCCTTTACACGATTATAAATTGCAGAGCTGATACCGATCTGTGCTAACAGAGGGAGTTTCCCAGATCGATGACATTGCTGTTGCAGCTCTCTCCCAAAGTGCCTGGCTATGTGCTCTTGGATAGTTCTACTTGTTAGAAGGTTTTCCCTTTGGATCCAGATCTGTCTTTCTGCATCTATTATTACTTCTCACTCAAATCGAGGCCAGGAATGGTACAGCAGCTCCTGGCATGGTTCCTTCCTGAATAATAAGGTGATCTCTTGAGAGCCCTGGGCAGCAGTTTAATGTGCCATGGGAGGCTTTAGACAAGAGCATAAATGGGAACTCTGGGGAGGCATCAAGTCCAGCTGATAGCACTGTGTGGGAGCTCTTTATGCCTTGAAGTCAATAACAAGACAATTCTAAGCAAAGCTTATCTGAAGCTGCTGTTGGTCTTTTACTAAGTTGGACTGGAGGGGGACACAATAAAGCATGATAAGTGGTCTCTGATCCCCTTCGAGGGAGTAGATGCTGAGGATTAACAGAAGCCCCACAGTGAGGAGGGGAGGAAGGAACGATGAAGCTTTAGGAAGAATCATAAGATTTTGAGCTGAAAGGAACAGCATCATGAAAGAGAATCTGAAGTCAGAAGACTTAAATTTAAATCTTGCCATTGGTGCTTACTATTTATAAGCTGGAGACTCAGTTTCCTCACCAGTAAAATGCATAGATTAACTAGATGGTCCCTTGCAGCTCAGATCTGTGAGCTATGGTCCCATTAACAATCTCCATGGACCTCAGTTTTTTTCATCTGTTAAATGAAGAGTTGCACTAAATAACCCCTGAGATCCAGTTCTATATCTGTGATGCTATGGTAGGCAAATGTAACGTGAAGGACCGCTTTGTCCAGGTTCTTCCCATTCAAAATTTGCACCTTGGATCATCTCTCATTTTTCTATTTTTCTCTGATATATCTCTATTGGTATGTCAGCGTCAGTGGCTCAGAGGTCTCACAACCAGTCAGGAGTCACATTAACTTCTGGACACACAACACACAGAGCCATGGATATGTCTTTCAGGGAAGCATCTAAGCTCATCTCTAGAGTTTTTAATAGGAATGGATGCTTTATTTGTCAAATACTTTTTCTGCATTTATTGAGATAATCAATCAGCTTTCTATTGGTTTTGTTATTTTGAGTTATTATCATTGGTAAATTTTTAATTTATTTTTCCCTATGATATTGACTCCTTTTTATTATTTTCTTGCATTATTCTCATTTCTTTTCCCAATTTTTCTTCTACTTCTCTAATCTGCTTTTGAAAATTCTTTTTAAGCTTTCCCAGGAATACTTTTTGGGCCTGAGACCAAATCACACTTTTCTGTGAGCTTTCTCCTGTAGCCATTTTGACACTATTGTCCTAAGTTAATGCCTTTATCCTCCCTATCACTGTAGTAATTTTCCATAGTCAAGCTCTATTTTGTTTGTTTTTTGCTCATTTTTCTGCCCTTTTGTGACTTGGTGTTTTTTTTTTTTTTGTGAGAATTGAGATTTGGTCCTGTATTATCCCAAGCTTTTTGCACAGGGGCTCGGGATCTTCCTGTTAGTTTTCACTGGATTTCAGGGTTGAGCTGTTTACTTCTCTGGAGGGCAGTCTTCCCTTCTGGTTTGCACAGGGGTCTCCCTGTTGGTCTCCTCTAGGTGTGGAGTTTAGCTGCTGCTTGCTACATTAACAGAGTTTTTCTGATGGCTGGTCCTGGAGGAGTAATTTTGTTCCTGATCTGTCTGAGGGATGGGGCCTTGTTGCTGGGTTGCTATGGAAACAGGGTCTCTCTGTTGCTAGGACTCAAAGGTGGGGTCTTGCTATTGGCCATTCCCAGGATGGAATTTCACTACTGGTCAGCAATGGGGTCAAGGCTTCCCTGCTGGCTTGTGCTGGGGCAAAGCCTTGCTGTGCTGAACAAACTGCTCAATTGCCTAGGAGTCTGCTGGCTTGCAGGAAGGTGGATTGCCCCAAGCTTGGAGCCTTGCTGCATGCTCCTTGCTGTGAGGCTGGCTGTTTCTGCCTTGTTTGGAAGGAAATCTGGGAGGCTGTCAGAGGGTTCCATACTCACTCTGCCATCTTGGAAGCAGAAGTCTCTTAGCATTCATTCTTATAAGATTTTGAGTTCCAAATTTTTCTCCCTCTCTCCTTCCACTTCCCTTTCCTCTTCCTGAAATGGTACCATGGATCATTTCTTAATCATATTCTCCTTCTATACTTTGGGAAAGCCTTTCCCTAATTGATAGGTATCCACTCAGTGTCTAATTCTTTGTCATGACAAAGAGAATTGCTATAAACATTTGTATGTGTGTATATATATATATGCACATATATATTTATATACATATATATGTATATATATAAATATATATTTGTGTGTGAATATGTATATTCTTGTGTTATCTCTGTGTATACACACACACACACACACACACAAATATTTATAGCAATTCTCTTACTCTTCCCCCTTCCCTGCCTTAATCTCTTTAGGATATAGATGTAGTAATATTCACTGGGTATGTTCAATTTAATAGCTTTTTGGACATTGTTCCAAATTGCTTTCCAGGCAGGTTGAACCATCAATAGCTACAAGATGATTCTGATAGTAAGCAGTCTTCTTCACTTCTTCAAACTTCCCTTTACTTCAAAGTTGACTTCTTCAAACCATTATATGGAAATAATCTGCCCTTTGGTTGGCTGGTGTCCGAAGCCCCAATTCAGAAACTTGTGACTCTGAGACTGAAAGTGAACATATTTACAATTCATCAATACCCAATACATCATCAGAACAGGAAATAAAAAGCAACCAAGACTGTCTCAGTCTTTCCTGGTTAAGTACATCTTCATCTATGATAGACTTATGCTGAAAGTTGCCAATGATGTTGAGATGGAAAATAAAGCCCTTTCTCTTCTCCTCTCCTCCACAGTCCAAATGCTAAGGGTCCAAAATAGAAGCGTGGAGTCCTCAATTTCTAGAACAGTCCAACAAATGAGAAACTTCCTCTCAGAGTCCATTCCTACTAGAGAACAGAGTTTCCAGTCATCACCAGTCAGAAGCTTCTTGTGCACTTCATCAGATTGATCATCATTCTGTAAGAGACTCTGCGTGTACTCCTATTTATATAATCACTAGCTCTACCTTTACTCCCAGGAACAGACTCCTCCAACTAGGTCTGTCTCACTGCCACCTGAGCCCTATTTAGGAATTTCTTCCTCCATAAAATGAGAAGCTTGGATTTGACGTCCCCAAGGTCCCCTCCGGCTCTGACATTCTACGGGTCTCTGATTCTAGATAGATACCTGGGTTCTTTGATGCTTGTCAAACAGAAAACATCTCAGTAGTTTATAGATTTAAATTGTTTTCCTTCTACTCTATTGCTGCAGTAAAAAAACCTGGGGAAATAGTTTTTCTTTATTCTCACACAGATGAAAAGCTTCTAAACACTCTCAGATGGGGAAAATCATTTGAGTTTTCATTGACTCATTACCCCAAGAATGATAAATATGTTTTCATATAAGTTCATTTTTTTATCCTCTCTTTTTCAGATGGTTCTTGCTGTCAGATATATCAAAAGGTAAAAGAAAAAGCCTCATTGCCTTTGTTGCCAGGAAGGGACTAGATCTGAAGTCAGAAAGATGTGTGAGTTCAAAGCTTACCTTGGTGGACTAGGAGCAGTCTGACCTCAAGCACGCCATTTACATCAATGTTTTTTTCATCGCTTATCTCATCTGCAAAATGAGGAAGTTGCTATTTGGTCTTGCTCTCAATCTACACTCCTATATTCCCTAAGTCAATCGTGTTTACCTTCCAGATCTCAGTCTTTTCTTCTGTCATTGATTACTGGTGTTTTAATGGCTAAATGAGGAAATGTAGATTTAGAGAATTATAGGATGTCAGCCTTGGAAGAGACCTCCAGTCTCCTTCTCCCCAGCTCAGAACATGGGGAGAAATATATAAAGACCCTGTAAACTTTTCAGGGAAAATGAGCAAGTAACCCAGCTCCTCTGGGCCTCAGTTTCCTTATCTGCAAAATGAGAGACATATTTCAGCACCTATAAGTACCCTTGAAACTCTAAATCTACGATTCTGGAGACCTGATGTGCCATTATATTTATCCCAAATGACAGTTTTATTTTTTTATGCCAGAAAAATTTAGAGATTTTGAAGTTTCTAGTGTGAATTTACTAAGTCTTGAAACTTGAAAAACAGCATCTTTCTCACCTTTTGTCTTCAAATGGAGCAATTTTGGGGACTTCTGAAAGTGTGTACGTTATCCAAACATAGGAAGCTACAGGACATTCGTGCATCCTTGGATGAGCTCTGGGAACCAGCATGATAGTCCTAAAATGGGAGCCAGAAGATCAGCATTCAAATCCTCACTCTTCTGCTTTTGTGAACTTGGGCCTCAGTTTAATAATATGTAAAAGGAGGAAATTAGATTATTAGGTGACCTCTAAGTTTCCTTTCAGATGGAGATCTATGATCCTATGACTTAGTCATTTAATATCCCTGAGACTTGATTTCTTCCATAGAGTTAGTCTCGGGAATCTCTTCCAGGTTGAACAAATCTCTTCCCTTTTCTCAGTCTCCCATTGGCAAAATGAGAGGATTGGGCTAGACCACCTTCATGGCCCCTTCCACCCAATTTGGATCTAGAGTTCTGAGACTTTCCTTCCTATCATCCTACCTCTAAGTCTGGCTGCCAAGGAATCATCCATTTGTTTTTGCTGTGTCTGTTGATATGTTTCTGGCTGACAAGATTTTCAGGACTACTTGACCTAAGATGTCTCTCGGAAAGCTGAAATCAGTTTATTTTGGTGTTCTAAGATAATTTACCTGAGTGGAGTGAGATCATACATTGATATCTTTGTACCTCTTCCCTCTGTCAATCTGAGTTTCCTTCCATTTCTTGCAGTCTATGTGTTTCTGGTAAAAACTAAGTAAATATTCAGAAAGAGCAAAGAATAACATGGGTGCTTCAATCTTAGGCTGCATTAAGAGTGGGTAGTGTTGTATTCTCTGTTGCATAGATGTCTTCTGGAGTTGTGTGTCAGTTTTCAGGGTTGGGGTCAGGATATCTTTTTTTTATTAAAGCTTTTTATTTGTATAACATATGTATGGGTAGTTCCCCAGCATTGATCTTTACAAAACTTTCCATTACAAATTTTACCCCCAGTCCCCTCCCCTCCCCTAGATGGCAGGAAGTCCACTACATGTTAATAATGTTGACAAGTTGTACAAGAAAAATTCTGTCTACAAGAAAAAAAAAGAAAATCAGAGAAAGGAAACACAATGCAAGCAAACATCAATAGAGATCATGAAAATGTTACATTGTGGTCCACATTTCATATCCCTCTCTCTGGGTGTATATGGTTTTCTTCAGTGAACAATTGGAACTGGTTTGAGACAATTCTTTGTTGCAGAGAGCCATGTCCATCAGAATTGATCATCATGTAATACTGTTGTTGCTGTGTATGATGATCTCCTGGTTCTGCTCGTTTCACTGAGCATCAGTTCATGCAAGTCTCTCCAGGCCTCTCTGAAATTGTCCTGCTGGTCGTTTCTTACAGAGCAATAACATTCCATAACATTCATATACCATAATTTATTCAGCCACTCTCCAATTGATGGGCATCCCTTCAGTTTCCAGTTTCTAGCCACTACAAAAAGGGCTGCCACAAACATTCTTGCACATGTGGGTCCCTTTCCCTTCTATAAGATCTCTTTGGGATATGGGCCCAACAGAAACACTGCTGGGTCAAAGGGTATGCACAGTTTGACAACTTTTTGAGCATAGCTCCAAATTGCTCTCCAGAATGGTTGGATCCCTTCACAGTTCCACCAACAATGTATCAGTGTCCTGGTTTTCCCACATCCCCTCGAACATTCATCGTTATCTTTTCCTGTCATTTTAGCCAATCTGGCATGTGTGTAGTGGTACCTCAGAGTTGTCTTAATTTGCATTTCTCTGATCAATAGTGATTTGGAACAACTTGTCATATGACTAGAGATGGTTTTAATTTCATCATCTGAAAATTGTCTGTTCATATCCCTGGGGTCAGGATATCTTTAAGCAAAAGTAAAAATCACAAAACATATTCCAGGGCAAGGACAAAGAAAAAAACATATGCCTTCAAACCAACTTTTTAAGGAGATTTATTTGAAAGGGAAAAGACAGAGAATCTGAGGGTACTTAATCTAATTTTTGGAAATCATTGGTAGGTAATTGCTTTAACTATTTATCTTGTCTTCTCATTTAACTAATATCTTTTGCTTTAGTATACTGTCACATGATTTCATCTGATTCATTTGAGGGAAATCAATGACAATGGGGGCTCTGAACTCTAATAGTTGATTACCAGGGTCCTAGGAGTAGCCCCAAAATGGGTCATTTAGGGGCTCCAGGGGCTATACTACTCTGGCCCTCATCAGTTGGCCAGAAGAAAGATCACAAACCAGGCAATGAACCCAACTGCTTTCTAGAGCCCTGTAATTAATGGTGTGATGACTTTACCTAATAAACAAATGACATTTCTTTCAGTGTTTCAAGGAACCATGATTCCATTCATGTACATGCTCAGGACACTTATGCAGACTAAAATCTCCATATTTATTAGAAGATTTTTTAGATGAATTTCTGTGGTTGGAAGAGTCATTAAGAGACAAGAGCCTCATTAAATTTAGCTAGGATGGCCCCTAGAAGATAATTGTTTGTTGATGAATCTATACTCAATTCTTTCCATGAGATAGAATGTCACAATGGATCAGGCACTGAACCCAGAGTCAGGAAGACTTCTGTTTCTGATACTTGCTTACCATGTGGCCTTGGGAATTTCATTACTTCTTTGTTTCTCAATTTATTTCTATTAAAGATGAGGAGGTTGGATTCTATGGCCTATAATTCATCTTTCAGTTCTGAATTGTTGATCCAATGATCCTTTCTAGTTTGATTAGACTTGTCAGAGCTGTGTTTCAGAACAACTGAGATCCCAAGGTCATCTCTAGGATGTGATGAGCATTAGAGGAGCTTATAGGGAAACTAATTAATTAAAAATAACAATTTATCCTGAACTTTTACTGACTAGTTCCCTTGACTAGGGCAGATAGTGTTAGAATAGTAGGTGGAAAATTAATCAACAAGCATTAAATAAATGCCTACTATGTGTCAGGTACTATGTCAGACTTATCAAATGAAGATGGAGCTTTCTTCATTTTCAGCCTAGAATCACTCATCTGATTATCTTAGCAGAACTTAGCTTTCTCTTTCCCGATCCATAGGTTGCTGTCATTGGGCACTGGGACTCTGACATACAAAGGCAATTAAACTTGGCATTGGCTAAGACCCTGTGACAGACAAAGGTCTTCTTGCCTTCTCTGTGGACACTCAGTATCATTGATGGATGGTGATATTTACTTATGAAAGGATGACAGGCTCAAATCAAAACAGATAGAAGGAAGTGTAGTTCAAAAGAAAGAGAACTGTGACTTTGGAGTTACTGGGATCTAATGCTTACTCTGGCGATTTACAGGCTGTGTGCCCTTGAACAAATTGATCAAACTCCCTGGTCCTCAGGTTCCTCATCTCTGAGCAGAGTAGAGTGCGACTAAATGCTTCTAAGTTGGAGTGAGTTTTTAAATGTTGACCAACAAGTTCTGGGGGGAAATAATATAGCATGACATACTGAATGTTAATCTGTGTTATTAACATTTTCTCCATCACTTTCACTAAACTAAACAATAAACCATGCCCCATTTTGTAGTATTTGCTGATTTCTGAGATGTAAATGCTCATACTGAAAATTATACTCCTGGTGCTGACCCTTCTCTTCCTGCTGAGATTCTGCAGGGTGTCTCCATTTCATTAGGAACTTAGGTTTTCTTTGTTTACTTTTGTGCCAAAGTTTTATCTTTTCCCTCTGTCCCACCCCTTTTCAACTACCTTTTATGTGTTATCTAATTAAACTGTAAGCTTCTTGAGGGCAAATTCTGATTTTTTTATTGGGATGGTACTCCCAGCACTTGGTACTTAAGTACTATAAGATCTTGTCTTAGAGTAAGCTGTCTCTCCCCACCTCCCCCATCTCTCTCTTTCTCTCTTCCTTTCTCTCTCTCTGTCTCTCTACTATCTACCTATCTACCTATATGTCTATCTATCCATCTGTCTATCTATCTATCTATCTATCTATCTATCTATCTATCTATCTATCT
>JAJPUD010000617.1:386830-406649 GCA_023553655.1 Myrmecobius fasciatus | reverse complement strand
TCTATCTATCTATCTATCTATCTATCTATCTATCTATCTATCTATCTATCCATCTGTGTCTGTATTTCTATCTATCTATCATCTATCTTCCCACACATTCATCTATGTTTCATAATGTTGATTTGATCATTTTTCTTCAAACAACAAGTGGAAAGCAGGTGAGACAAAAAGGTATTCATGATCTTGAGGCCCTGATATTCTGCTGGCTGGCTAGCTGGTTAAAATGAATCTGATACTTCTTGGGCCTAGAACTTGCTGTATTTCTGAGAGTTATCATAGCACTGTGCAGACCTTGACTGCATAAGCAGATCCACATAGATTTATGAAATTATCTTGAAGTCAGGCTGCAAATTCCTTAATTATCAGTATTCTTTTCATGTGCACCAAGAGTTTGCATAATTTCCCTGTGGTAGAATGCAGTGAAATCAAAACAATAAACTAAGAGATCTACCAATTCATTGGAGCACAAAATTTAAATCCTTGTTTGCTAACAATATTTCAGTTTCTGGGCAAATCTAACATGGGGAGACTGAATAATTATGTTTCCATCTTAACTTTAGGAAGAATCTGTTTATTTTTTCAGTGAAGAATGATTATCCGGGTTTCTACACTCAGATATTTACCATCATCAAATATATTTATTGCTTAACTTTGTATTGATTTTGCCTGACAAATATAAAATACCTACACATGGAGTGTCGGCTCTAAATCTGAGCATGATTGGCATTGAAAATTCAACTGGGACTCCTTGGATGGAACAGAAGCTTCGGTTTTTAAAGGTGACAAGCCAAGTTGCAGCACATGAAGAATGTTTTTGCTACAAACCCTTTTTTTGACTTGGAGTTTTTGCTTTTAAAAAAGGGAAGTCTTATTGATGACTTTTTCTTTGCACTAGTCATTTCTTTTTATATTTCTTTTGAGCTCTTCCTTTTCACAAATTCATCAATAAGCACATATTAAATACCTACTGTCTATGTGGCTTTAGGTATACAAAGCAATCAATCTACTAGCATATATTAAGCATTTATGCACAAGAGACATTGGGGATGCAAATAGAAATGAAAGTAGTCCCTGTTCTCAGGGAACTTATATTCTCCTGGGGTTTGGAGGAATGGAATATTGTCGCAGATAAGTCAATATAGGTTGTATGCGAAATAAATACTAAATGAGTGGGAATCCACTAATAAAAGGGAAGGGAGAATTAGGAAAGGCCTATTGTAAGAGAGATGAGGAAGCTGAATGGTCAGTCTATTGAAGTGCTTTGTCCATCCTTCCTTCCTTATTGGGGGAGACAGAAAAGAAAAATTGGGAGCTCAGCATTCAGTTACTATTTGAAGTTTCTATACATAAGGTTGCCCTATAATATACCTCACATATAAGCTCCCTGCATCTGGATCCTTCAAAGAAAAAAGTAACAGGGATGTCTCAGAAGTCTGACTCAGTAGCTGGATGTCTCAGGTCATCATGTTCTGCAATGTGTAAGATGAGATGAGCATTTGATCATGAGGGTAGTGGACATCTTCCTACTCCCATCACTGACATTGTAGCAAAGGTTCCTGGGGAACACCAGATGCCCAGAAACCCAAGCCTGTCAGACTTTCACATGGATCTCAGTGAGGCAGGGAAAAAAACAACCTTCTTGGATGCTATGTCATCTGATATTAGGAATGGAAAACTTTCTGCTGATATCCCTATAACTGGGTTTTCCTTCTGTAATATAACTACCCCAAAGTCTGATAATAGGAAGATACAAATGATGTAATACTTTTACAGAAGAAAAAACATCTGACATGATGACTGAGTCTGATAGAGTAGGCACATTTTGAATCTGTGGCTCTCCCATGAACTACAGATCAGTTTTTGCATCTATTCTCCAGGATTAAACTAGGTCATTGTAAATTATATGGATTTAGCTTTCTTATAGTTTTCCATTTACTTTATTGTGACCATCTTGGGCATTGATCTCTTGGTTCTGATTCTTCATCAGGGAGAATGTTTTTGGTATTAAATTGATCCCCACCCAGGGATGGTGCTTTGTGGTCTGGCTGCAAATCAAAGACTGGGGGGGGGTCAAAATACTCAAATGAGTTAGTACTTTTTATTAAGCATAGCTTTCTATGACCTTCCATGGACTAAAGGTGTTGGGTGAAAGTGGCTCTTATGGCAATTCTCGAGATCTGAGGAGGTTCCTGAGAGGTAGACAAGGAAGACACTAAAAGGTCTCCCCAGGGATGCCTCTTTATTCCTGTTCTCACCAGACCCCCTCTTCACCCTTGTATCTATCTGGGCAGCTACCATCTCTTTTTAACCTCCCATGTACTTTTGGTGAAGGTGTCCTCCAATAACTGTTTGTAAGGTGGACGTGGAGTCATACAAACAATATTCCCAAAGGGCCACTGACCCCAAGGAAGCCTTGTCCATAGCCCAATTTCAACAGTCTGGCTGAAAGATCACTGCCCTCGACTTTGGACAAATGGCTTCTATTTTGTGTGACTCAGTTTCCTTTTCTGTAAAGCTCCCTGCTTGGAGCTCCAGCTTGTTGCTTCTTTCCTTAAATGAGCATAAGTTTGAGTGAAACCCTCTCAAACAACTACCGTGGGGCAAATTCTAGGAGACCCATCTTGGTTTTGGCTCTGAGATTAAATGCTGACTCCATCATTTGTTAGTGAAAGGGAGGTATGAAGTCACTTAACCCTCCTCAAGTCTCAGTTTCCTCACCTGTAAGGAAAATCTTTGTAAAAAAGGTCCTATAGAAATGTGAGTAGTTATTACTTGTGAGTCCACTGTCTGTGATGGAAAATATAACCAGCGTATGTATGTATGATGAATGTTAAAGTTAATTAGGTTTGTGGGCTATGAGGAAGGGGGAGGGAGGCAAGGGTGAGGAGAATATTAAGCTGGTCTTGAAATGTGATGGTTTCCCAAACTGTAAATAGCTGATAAATAAAAAGGAAATCCTTTCTTTTTAAGTCTTAAAAGAAATCCATAATAGGTTTTCCTCATAAACTGCAATTATTTTTAAACAGCACTAATGAATAATTTAAAAACCCACTGGGTTAGGCAAATTAGTTTTAAGTGTGGATTAATTGCTTTCTTTATAATATTCCATATTCATATTTCTGCAGAATATGGACAGATATTTCATCTTCTTTAAAAATATTTTATGGTTTCTAAAATTCCCCTGATAAGTAAGAATCGCAGATGCTCTCCTAACCTGAAATGGGGAAAGGCATGTTCTCTTACAGTCCCTGTTATAAACTGTGGAAATAGGGGAAGATCCTAAGCTCATGACTTGCGTGTTTTTCCCCACTGTATAAACCAAGGAGTTATGGCATTATGGGATCTTCCAGTGTTGTTACTAAGCTTTGATGCCAAATGTAGCCAAAAGAAACATTCTAAGATGGTAGCCAGAGCCATCATTCTATAAAACATATCCATTCCCTGTTTCTGATGACCACATGGATGCTTAAGAGGCCTATTTCTGGTTATATGTGACTCAGCTCCAAGACTCTGAGGTGATAAAGAATCAGTCCCCTTATAAATTGAGGAGTCAAAAGAGCTCGTGACTTGTCAGATGATAACTTAGAACTTAGTGTCTTGAAAACAAGAAAACCTGAATTTAAATCTCAAACCCTTTCTCTGGGAAAATCACTTATTCAGTCTCCTCTTTGGAGGATTTTTTAATATGTTAATTTTTATTTATATATTGATAACTTTCTTTGAGGAAATCGAGTTCTCTTTGATTTTTTTTTTTTTTTTTTTTTTTTTTTTGCTGAGGCAATTGGGGTTAAGTGACTTGCCCAGGGTCACACAGCTGTTACGTGTCTGAGACCAGATTTGAACTCAGGTACTCCTGACTTCAGGGCTGGTGCTCTATCCACTGCGCCACCTAGCTGCCCCTTCTCTTTGATTTTTAAGGGACTCCTTTCCAGCTCTAAATCTGTGATTCTCTGTTCAAAAAAGGAGCAGTCCACACTCTCACTCTCTCTTTTTTTATAGCTTTCAAATGAGCAACACTGTTTTGATCTCTTTTCAGGATGAGCTTTGTTTTCTGGTACCACTTGTACACATCCTTCCTGGCCAAGTCTAAACCTCCGTTTGTGTTGTCTCTTTTGTGTGTAATCTTTCCAGATCCTAGCTATATGAAGTTTTATCCCAAGGTGGATATGGCCATGATTGGAGTTGACCTAGGAGACCAAAGAGACCCCTTTCATGGGGTCTTTCAATGGACATCATTGAAATGGACATCTTTCAATGGACAACAATCTGGTGAGGATCTAGCTGAGATGCAGAGGCCAGACTCTGATACTTGTGTTTCTATGATTTAAGGACCACCATGTTTCCCAATCTATTGGGAGCATCCCTTCAACCTTTGGCATAACATACCAATTTATCAACCAATCAAGGGGGATTTAGATCAATCTGATTCTCACTTAGCATTGTTTCAAATGGTGACTCACCGCAGTTGGGAATATAAGATTCTAAAATGATTTCTCCCTTTTAAGTTCTCTCCCCAGTTCTATTAAGGCACCTGAGATAATCGTGTTTTCTATACCAAAAATGGTGCAATGTCCTTCTAGTGAAGGATTGATTTTTCCTTCTCTTTTGTGAATATGGTAAAATATTTGCAGTGATATTCTAGTAAATATTGAACAACTAGTTCTTCAAAAAGAAGTATTCATGTTACACTTTTAAGTATAATTTTACTAATTAACATTTTCTCCAAAACTTTCTTAAGTCTAGACAATCAACAAAATAATATAACAAGTCATGATTTATAGAATTTACCTGTTTCCAAGAAGAAATTGATCACATTGGGGAAAAAAGTAACAATCAACTCTCCTGAGCTAGTTCGAATTGGTTCTAGGACACTACTGAATATTTTGAAAGAGAGTTGTTAGACTATTGGGAGGAACAGAATAAGGGAGAGAAAAGGGAAATAGAGAAAATACCGAAGGAGGATGGGAATTGGAGATAAAGATTTCAAAGTATGCTATGGGGCCTTTTTCTGGGAAGTCTGGAAAGCTGTGACTTATCTCATGAGTTGAGATATTACTGATGTATGTATTTTGGCCTGTAGAAGTAAGGCTAAATAAGGGATCAAGCTCTTCATTTTATTATTTATTACAATATGTGGAAATTGTAAGTGTGGATCCCACTCTAGTAGGCTCTTTTCTCAAGTGGGAGAAATATTTCCATTAATGGTGATTTATTATTATCCTTTTTTATTTGTATGTTAATAACTTTCTTTGAATTATAGCTGTTCACATCTCATAGTATGATAAAAGTTCCATAACTGTTTTTTTTCCTCCTCTTTGTAGCATTAAAAAAATAAGAGTGGACTTTGCTCTCTCCCCACCACTTTCCAGTTTAAGATAAAAATGACCATAGCCTCTTCTAAGGTCATTTTCAGAATAATTATTAGAACCTGAACTGGGAAGATTGCCCACCCTAGGATAATAGCTACCTCTCAAGGTCACCACATGTGTATCATCCTTAGACTAATTATGAGAAACTGCCTATTATAGACCTCACCCCCAGATAATAGCCACCTGCATGTGAGACAGCTGAATGTTTTGAAAGTGATCCAAGGCTGAGTTGCTTGAAAGATAAATCATGAGTTCAACAGTGACTGCCCATGAACTCAGCCATATATATCCTGGCTATTTAGTACTCCTAAACATTCAAGGCAGATTGAAAAACAAGACTACTGATAAGAAATTAGATTTGGAGCTTGTTTTATATATAAATAAGAAAAAAATTCCCTTTAATCTGCTGGCAAAAAGAGCTGCTGTAAGATCTGATAAGACATGAAGATGTATCACTGGCCTGGTATGACCATTTGAGATAATTGCCACCCGGTATTCTTCTCCACTACTTCAAAAGGTGCCCCAGCAATGTTCTACTTAACTCTCATGTTCCCTTCTTTTCCTCATGTCTTGCCTGGGTATGAATACTATTTTTTCCTCTTCCCATCTTCCCCTGTTCCCAGCTCCCCTTTTGTATTGTCCACTTGTCATCCCTAGCCCAGAGCCTAGTACATAGTAAGCACTTAATAAATGATTGGTGACTTATCTATCAAATAAAGGTCCATTTAAAAATACTAATAATCTACTGATACTGTACTATGATTGGTGATCATGGAGTATAATAGTCATTAAATAATTGAAAATGTCTTAGAGGATAATGGAGAGATATGTGGTGGATATAAACAGGCCACACACAGCATATAATAAAGAACTGTGAAGAAGAATTGGAGTAAAGACAATTACAAATGAAATACTTAGATAAAAAGATGGACAAATCATATAGTGAGAATAAGAGGTGACCAGTGGACAATATATTCCACTGAGAGTCGCAAAATGTCAGCAGAAAATGAGGAAGGTCCTTAATACATTGAATGGATCTGTTTTGGGAAGAACATGGGAGACAGAGACAAGTTGTGATCTGTACCCTTGGAGAGACCCTCCACATCACAGAAATCCTTTACTCATTAGAATATTTAAGTCCAACTGTGATGGAACCATCTAAAATACTTTCTAAAGTCTGATTTGAATTTCCTACAAACACAGATGCTGGAGGTTGAAAGGCTAGCATTTCCCAAGTTTTGTTCTTCAAGAGTGTGTGATTCTAAAAAGTAACTCACAGGAGTTTTATGAAGAACCAGAGATTTAACCAGAATGGGTTAGCATGATCTTTGCCCAAAGACACCGATGGTACCCCAGAAATGAGAAATTGAGAACTTAGCAAGAAAAATTAGTTAAAAATAGGAATCTTCCAGACGGTGTTATTCCTCTTACCATCCACAAGGCCATATCCCAAATGAGATTTTCCTTGGTTTCTCCATTTCCCTTCCTCCTGAGTCTTTCTCAGCAGCACTAACATCTCCATGCTTGCCATAGCTCCATGGAGAATCAAACTAATGAGGGCAAACACAGAGCAAATCCATCTGTGTTTATTTCCATCTGACAAGTGCTTTGGGAGCTTCAATCATATCTGGAGAACATATGTCCCTTGACATCTGGTGTCCAGGAGCCCAATGCCTTGTAGCTACAATGCCTATTTTTATCTCTGACAATGAATTCAAGACTAGAGGAGAGGGATTGAGATGAGTCAAACCACGGGCTTCTAGTACAAGGAGCATCACTGCAGCATCAGTGCCCAAACCACACCCACCATTTATTCCCTCCAGCTCTCACCGAGTCCTCACTCTGATCCAAAACTTTTGACAACACAACTCTTCAACTCGAAGCAAATTAGGCAAGAAGTAAGAATTAGAGAAAGAGCTGAGATTATTTGTTGCTTTGAACTCCAGAAGTAAATAAGCCCAGATCAGTAGCCTGTGAGTTTCTAAACAACTTCCCTGTAACTGAATTTTTTTTTATCTTTATTCACTCATTATGTATTGTAGCAACTCTTGGATCTACACTCTTACTTGAACTGGGTTATTGTAGCTCTGTCTTTTCTCTGATTGTTCCCTATGTCCATTTACATAGTCTTACTTTGTATCTTATATTTCAAAAGGTGAAGAGCTAATAAATCTTTCCTATTGATAGCCCATATTTAGTAGGAAATGCTCTCTAAATGGATGACATTTTGGTAAGCAATATCACCATGTCACTAAAAAGTGAAGGAAAATCCAACTGTACAACATACAAATCCAGGTAAAGGTTATAGCTTTCCAAGCCTCAAGATAAGAGTTGTATAGACATACCTAGATTGGGAGGGAGAGAGGAAGGAGGGAGGACTCTCTCTCTGTCTTTGTATGTATATATCTGTCCATCTATCCATCCATCCATCTTCCATCCGTCTGTTTACCCTTTTATCTATCAATGGGAATGGCACCAAACACTGTTAAATGCTTGGGATACAAAGAAAGATAGTTGCTGTCCTCAAGGGGATTATTATATCCTAATAGGGAAAGACAGCACAAAGCTGAAAACCAAGGGATTAAGTGCAGGGCAAGGAGGGAGAAAAAGAACCTGGAGAAAGAAATACAGATAGTCAAAGTGGAATCCAGAGAAAAATGAAGGAGTGAACATGATTGATTTTAATAAATCCTTCTTCAAAGTGGAGGTCCTGGGAAGAACTGACCAATTAGAGTAAAGGGCCACCAAATGAGAAGCCTGGTACAGAATCATTCCCTAGAATAAAAAGACTTCTGGGAATGGTGGAGAAAGAAATCTATAGAATCAGTAAGATTTAAAGGGAATGACAGCAGGTCTTAGGTGTCTTTTATGAACCTTGGAGAACTTTGCTAACTACTCTCTTTGGACAACAAAGGCAGTCACACTCCAGAGTGACCACAGAGGAGGCTAAGGTCTCTCAGCCATTCAGTGACATGTCTGACTGCTGGGAGGGGGACTTAGGATGCCCATGGACCTTGCCCTGGCTGCACTGATGAGCAGCAGAAAAAAAAATCTGCTCTTCCAGTGATGAGTCACTCAAAATGCTATTGCTTCCCTGATGGATTTCAAAGCTGTCCTGTTCCTGGGCTGCATTACATCATGGGAGTGACAGCCCTCTGTGTTGTATGTTATCCAGAAGGTGACACTTTGCTTTTGTGCTCTAAAGTACCAGTGATATATCACAGACAATGCCAGCTCATTTCAGAAAGCAGAAGGCCCTCTCTCTCGGAGACTGCCTGACTAAATAAGGAAAAAAAAAGCAGAAGGTTTATTGATTTTCCTTCCTTCCCTTTCTCCCTCCCTCCTTCCCTCCCTCCTTTTCTCCCTCCCTCCTTCCCTCCCTTTCTTCATCCCTCCCTCTCTCCCCTCTCCTTCTCTTTCTCCCTCCTTTCTTCCCTCTTTCCTTTCCTCCCTTTCTCTCTCTCTCCCTCCTTCTCTTCTTCCCTCCCTCTCTCTTTCTCTTCCTCCTTCCTCCCTCCCCTTTCCTTCCTTCCTTCCTTCCTTCCTTCCTTCCTTCCTTCCTTCTTTCCTTCCTTCCTTCCTTCCTTCTTTCCTTCCTTCCTTCCTTCCTTCCTTCCTTCCTTCCTTCCTTCCTTCCTTCCTTCCTTCCTTCCTTCCTTCCTTCCTTCCTTCCTTCCTTCCTTTCTTCCTTCCTTCCTTCCTTCCTTCTTTCCTTCCTTCTTTCCTTCCTTCCTCCCTTCCTCTCTCTCTTCCTCCCTCCCCTTCTCTCTCCCTCCCTCCCTCCCTCTTTCCCTCCCTCCCTTATTCTTTTCTCTTTTTAAAACTCTCCTTAGGCTAGGATTTAGTTATAGAGAACTAGCCCTCAAAAGTAGCCTCTGTCCCTGAAGACTTCCCCTCATAACGAACTGGGTAGAATATAAGTTTCTTGAGGGCAGAGAAAGTTTTGAGTTTTGTATTTTCCTGTAGTTAGTGTAGTGCCTGGAGGGAACAGATGCTTAATGAATAATTATTTGAATGAATCTTAATAGTTACTGTGTTTAATGTGAGCACTAAGAGGAACTGGAGAGATCTAGTCTGAGCCTACATTCTGCAAAAGAGAAAACTTAGGCTCAGAGAGAAATGGGACTCGACCAAAGTGACGCAGCCAGTTAAGGGCAAATTATGGAATTGTGAACTAGACCTAGGGATTTGTCTAATAATGATAATAATGATAATATGGGTTATTATTATAACTACCATTTATATAGCTTCTTAAGTTTTACATAGCATGTTACTTGACTATGATCATACAAATAGTCGGTGACAAATTTTGTGTTAGAATTAGGGATTTGTCAATAATAATTATAATCATAATAATAGTAGTAGTTGACATTTATATAACATTTTAAGTTTTATGAGGCACTTCATATATCTATTTTATTTCATCCTCATAACAATCCCTATGATGGAGATATTATTATTATTGTTCCCATTTTACAGATGAATACACTGAGGCAGACAGGGTTAAATGACTTGGTCAGGGTCACACAGCTAGTAAGTGTCTGAGGCTGGATTTGAACTCAGGTTTTCCTGACCATAATAATATAATAATATAATCCATAATATATTATATATATATTAATATATTATATATATATATATATATCTCCATAATAATATAAAATATCGATATCTAATCCTAATTTCTATATATGATTGTGGGCAAGTCACTTGCCCTCCTTGTGCCCCAGTTTTCCTTTTATGTAAGATGACAGAGTAGACTAGAATTCTGATTCCATGGATTTCTAAACCCATTCCTGCCTTCTGGCTTTAGTGAAACATGCCTATGTTTAAAAGCTGGTGTCCTTTTGTGCCTGTCGGAAAACCAGCCATTCTTTGTATGGAGAGATTGTCTGGAACATAACAAAGCAGATTGGGGTTGTATTATTTTAAATTTGATTTATAGCATTCTCTTGTGAGTTCTTGAAAGAAATACACCGAGGTCAGAAGACACCGTCTGTCCACATTAAAAGACACTTAACACTAAAGGTTTCCTGATGACTAGATTCCCCTTTCCTGTACAAGAGCCCTCCCATCCAGGGAGATTGCATTTCATGCTGAAGGGTGTGAATATTCATTTTTCCCAATTGTTACCAAGAGTCCAATTTTAATTTGTTTGATCTTTCTGCTAATATGGAGGCCTGCTTAGAGTATCCATTGAGAAGTCCTCGAGAATATTAACAGGGAATCCTCCTAGAATTGCTGGCGAGGTTTTAAATGTTTGTGAATTGCCATGGCAGGGTTTTAGTTTTTAACTTACATTAAGCAGATTTCATTATTATCAAGAATATGTGCAAATTAAAATGGAACCATTAGGAGCTAAAATACACAGGCTTTCTGCCTTTTCCCAATTTAAAAAAGAGTCTGGTTTAAGAGGTAGGGAGGGAATTCGTTCCTTTTTTTATGAAGAGAAATAAAAGTCGCTGGCCCCTTTGTGCATAAGCAGGGTATAGAGAGTTTCTGTGCTTTGGGAGAAAGTATACTGGGAGATCAGGAGATTTTAATGTTGATGAAAAGCACTGAGGTCATTGATGGCATAAGATCATGGCTTTGAGATGAAAGGTTCCCCAGAGATAATCATCCAGTCCAACCTGCTCATTTTTTCAGATGAGGAAACTGAGATAATGGAAGTTGAGGAATCAGAAAATTCTAGGAATCAGAGTTGATTAAGAACCCAAAACACTAATGAACGTTCCTTGTATCACTTATTATTCACTCTACATAGTAAGGTCATAGATCTGGAACAGGGCTTTTAATCTTTTTTCATGTCATGGATGCATGGATAAATATTTAACAATTAGCCCTGCAGGGAAAAAAAGTACATGGCACACCTTTAAGGTTGTTTCCTGATTACTAATATTTTTTCTGTCACTTTCTTAAGTCTTTATTATTATTATTTTGCTGAGTCAATTGGGGTTAAGTGACTTGCCCAGGATTCCACATCTAGGAAGTGTTAAGTGTCTGAGACCAAATTTGAACTCAGGACCTCTTGACTTGAGGGCTGGTGCTCTAACCACTGCACCACATAGCTGCCCCTACTTTCTTAAGTCTTGATAATCAAGAAAATGATAAATCAGACTTGAATTTATAGTGTTTACTGATTTCTAAAATGTAAATACTCCCCTGAACTTCTTCCACTTTGTTCCATCATACCCCTGCATGGAGTCTACAGGACTTGCTACAGGAAGTCTAGGGCTTTGGAACACTCTCAGACAGGAAACAACAGATTAAACCAAAGTTTCAGCCATGGTTACCAACCTGTGGTGAATGAACCAGCTTAAAATCTGTTTTCAAATCTTCCACAGATAAATAAGACAAATAGAGATGGGCAAAGAAGGTTGCTCTCCTGGGAACTCATTGCTTCATCACCTGAGCCTATTGTGGAGGCATCCCAAGAGAGAAAGGGCCAGCAGAAGTGATGTTAAGTAAAAGGGGTAGAAGAGGAGGGGGGAGACAGACTCCACTGCTAGACACTTTGGGGTAGAATTTTGTGGTAGGGTTCAAATGTGAGACTCCTTATTTTTTCAGAGTCCTACATCAACCAATACTTTTTAGGAGGCTAGGAAGGAACTCAGGTCTTTAAAATCAGCAAAGATGGCTTGCCTGGTTTAACAAATTACTTTTACATCCCCACTTCTTAGGAGAAATAGTGTCTTTCCCATGACATTGTGTATAGCCAATGGGAAGCACTGATGGCCATTCCCAATGTCCAGGACTGTTCTGAAGCATGTGGATTGTCTTCTGGGTACAGATTGGCTGGAGTTGTCTCTTTCCACTGTGCTACATGCTTCTAGGTACTGAATAAATGTATACATATCTCATATATATACATGTATATGTAAATATATACATATTATATCTATATATCAGTGTCCATCTGCCTCTAGAGAGTTCTTGGGCAAAAAAAAATACAAATCTCCCCCCCCCCAATTCTGCCATCCCCTTTCCAACCTTCACCTCCTTCTGCTCCCTAGCTGGATCCAAGATGGTGAATTCAGGCTCACTCCTCCTACTGAATGCACCTTAATCATCTCCACATCATGGGGCATGCTATTTCCCTTGCTAATCCCATGCTGTCTCCTGCTTCCCCCATTTAGATCCTTTTTCCTCTTCCCCGGCCCCATCCATGTGCCCTGTTGGAATTTTGTTTGCTCCTGTCAAATGGAGATCCTGTGGGTATCAGAAGCACAGGTCCATAGCTGTATCGAATCAAGACTTCAAGTCTTAGGTTTGGGACTCGACACTAGTAAGCTTCAGTCAGAGCAGAAACCCAGGGAACGATGGCAGCGAAAGTGGACAATCCAAAGGTGATGTTGCTTTCCTTATTATTTGCCAAAAGCAGTGAGCCTGACATTATAACCACCAGCCCAGAGGAACTTGTCCAATGCTGATGATCTGATTTCCAGACCATGGGAAGAGTTTTATTTTGCAGAACAGAAACTTGAAGTAAGATAATAGCACATGACCTGATTTCGTACTCCAGGGAATAAGATTCCTGCCTCAACTGCTGCTATACTTAGATGTGTGAGTCTGTGACTTAGTCACTGGTACAAAGGAACCAGGGCAATTTGACCTTGTGTCTTTGAGGAAGTGGGACTTCTGGGAGGAACAAGGGATTAATTTATGTCTCTGTTCTGCAGGAAGGTAGAATTGTTGCAGTCCCTGGTGAGTGCTGACCTGAAGCTAGCCCCCTGTGTCTTGTCTGGGAAAATGACTCTCTGGCTATCTGTATCTTTTATTAAGGGAAGAACTCTGTGTCCTGTAAGTATACTTATTGCTTTGACCTAAAGTTTCCAATCTAGTGAAGAAAAAGAATCCTTTTTTAATGTGAAAAAAGAGACAAACCAGGGACTCCCAAAAGGTAGTAGTTGTCCTCTGAGTATCTTGTTGATTGAGAAACCAGATAAGGACAACATTTCAGTGATACCTTTAGGTGAATTTGTGGTTGTTTAAACATAGCCTCATTTACTTACACTTGAAGAATTATATATATATACATATATATATGTATGTATGTATGTATATCATATGTATCAATGTCCAGCTGCCTCAATATACCATATATATATATGTAACTAATATATATATATATATATATATATATATATATATATATGAGATATGTATATATTTATTCAGTGCCTAGAGATATGTAGCACAGTGGAAAGAGTGACATTTAGAATGACTGGACCTGAATTTGAATCTTGCCTTTTTCTCAGAATGACCTGGAAGCAAGATGTTTAACTTCTTTCTGCCTCAGTTTCCTCAATTGTAAAATGAGGAACTTGGATTAGAAGATGTCTAGGGTCCTCTCCAACTCTTAAACTTAATTTATGGATTGACTTCTAATTGACTAATTTATGGATTGACTAATTTATGGTATGACTTCTTGTCATACTTCTTCTCCAAAGTCTATAGGTTCAAAATCATTGGTATATATCACTCAATTAGTATTTGGTATTGAAAGGGCATTGGGTCTAGGGTCATATACCCTGGATTTGAATATTAATCTGACATTGGGTAAATCACTTAAACTTTCTGGGACTTAGTTTCCTCCACTGCAAAGAGACTTGCACTGGCTATCTAGCACAGTGCCTGACACATAGTAGGTGCTTCCTACATCCTTTCTGTCTGTCTGATTTGCCTCTAAGATTTCTTCTAGCTCTATATCTTGGATGCCTGTATTATGGCTAATTTTGCATGTATGTTTTTGTATTTGTGCATGTATGTGCATGTACCTACAAATAGATATATTTGGTAGTATTTTATTTTCTCCAATCAGATATAGAGATGATTTTTAACATTCATTGTTTATAGAATTTTGAATTCCAATTTTTTCTCCCTTCCTGCCCTTCTCTCTTCCTAAAATGGTAAGCAATTACATATAGACTATATAGGATGTAAACATGTTCTTAACTAGGATGTAAGATCTTTGAGTGATAGTATGGAATCTTATATTCTGTTTTTCTCTTGACATGGCCCTAGCACAAGACTCTGCCCGAAGGAAGCCCTTAGTACTGAATGAATGAATGCTTTTTGGCCAACTGCCCATTTTTCAGGGTGCCACAGTAGGCGTCTCAGGCTTTCTGCCCTTCATTAAGTGATGGCCTTCAGTTGGCTTTCATTGATTGTCTTAGACTTCCATTGTACCTAGTCCATAAACATCTTTGTTTGATGACCCCTGTTGTGTTTTAAGAGGCCATAAGCACTTTGGCTGAAGCTTTCCCAAAACACTTGTCTTGAGGGTTTTCATTTAAAATGTCACCAGTGAGTCACTGTGAGACTTCCCAGAGCTCCAGGAGAACCGCTTCCTTCAATGAGCGGCCAGGAATTATCTAGTCCCAGACCATGTAAGGCATTTTTTCCTCACCTCTGTAGCATAAATCCTTCCAGCATCCATTACCAAGAGCCCAGCATCTCTTCCATTTGCTGAGAAGGAGACTTTCCTTTGCAACGATCCCTCTTTCATCCCCACATTGGAGAAGGGGCGGCTGAGTTCACCTTGATTCCATGACCTTAGCCAACATGCCAGCAGCCTCAGGAATGGGGTGGGGGATGCTAATGATGGCTTATTTTGGTTTCAAGAATGACATCTATAGGAGTGCATTGTGTAGGTGGGTATGCTAATGGGGGAAGAGGAGTACTTCTGGAGAGAGAGGTGACAAGGAAGGCACAATCTTCTCTCCTTCCCTCATCCACTTCAATCAGCTTTCCTCCTTGGCTCTCTCTGACCCCAAAGACACACTTAGCACAAATGCTCTTATCTTCTGCCTCTCTGAGAATTCTGAGTTCCCACGTGTGTGGGATGGGGGACATGACAGCTGCTCCTTCTTCTTCCTCTTCAATTCTGAGATTCTTATTCTTCCTTCTAGATTCTTCACCCAGTAGTCATTAATAAGCATTTGTAGAATAAATATGTGTTATGGTAAAAATACTATTGGATTTAGAGTCAGAGGAGTTAGAAGCAGCTAGGTTTTATAGCCGAATGAATGGATAAAACAAATGAATAAATGAAAAAGATTATTCAGAACTTATGAGCAAAATGCCAGGGATGCAAATGGAAGTATGTGTATGGAGCACTGAACATGGGAATCAGTTAGGCCTGAACTGGGATCCTACAACAGAACCTCGCTAGCTGTGTCACCTTGACCAAGTCACTTATTTTCACAGCCTTGGTTTTCTCATCTGTACAATGGGAATCATAATATTAATTACCTCAGTGGATTTTTGAGGCTCAAATGTGCTTTGTTAATACAAAGATTGCAGGGATCCTTATATGTGGTTTAGTGGCCTCCTTTTCTAATTGAGTTTGAAATCATGCATCCAGAATTCCCCTTTCTATAAAATTGATGGGTTGGGGGTAGGAGAGGGGCAAAGGAGAGGCTCCTCATAGAGCCATGTCAGTTCTTTGTCCAAAACTCTCCATCAGTTTGAGTCCTGAGTGGGTTGGAGCACATCTGAGCCACAAACCAACCCGTGAAACTGGAGGCTGGACCCCTCTGCTCTTCCCCATTAGCATCTGTTCTTTTACCATGACAATCTTCCTTCTTTGGGGATAGTTCTCGTTTCCCCCTAATTTTGCAGAGGAATAACGTGAAACCCAAAGATCTGAGTTCAAATTCAGCCTCAGACACTTACTATCTGTGTGACACTAGGCAAGTCACTTAATCCTGTGTGCCTCAGTGACCTCATCTGTAAAATGAGCTGGAGAAAAAAAAAGGCAAAAAGAGATCAGGAAGAGTGACTGGGGAAAAAAGACTAAATGACAAAATCTTGTATTGTATTTTTATTTAGTAGGAGGTTGAGCTTCATGACCTCTTAGCTTGGGGCTAGCTCAAAATCTAGGATTCTGTGGGAATTGAACTATCATCTGAATCCTTGTTTATCTTCTGAAAGAATGATTAACCTGATTATGATTACAGATTTGTCTGAACAAAGGGGTAAAAGCTTACAGGGAGTTTCTCTGGGTCTGCAAGCAGCCACTTGGCATTCAATGCCAAAAGTAGAGGGTTAGAGAGCCCAAACTGGACAATCTTGTTTCATGTTCAGCCAGGTCTGAAAGTCTAGGATTCTAAAAATGAAATTAGAATCTGTCTGTCTGCTTACCAGCCCCTTCTATCTTTGTCTCTCTTTGTCTATCTGTCTCTGTCTCTCTCTATATCTGTCTCCATTTCTGGTCTCTCTCTGTTTCTGCTGTCTGTCTTTGTCTCTTTCTGTATTTTTGTCTCTGTATCTGTTTCTTTCTGTCTTTCTAGCTCTGTCTTTCTGTTTCTCTGTCTTTCTCTTTGTGTGTCTCTGTCCCTCTGTCTCTCTCTCTGCCTCTTTCTGACTCTGTCTGTCTCTCTTTCTCTGTCTCTGTCTGTCTCTCCCTCTGTCCTCCCTCCCTCCCTCCCTCCTTCTCTCCTTCTCTCTCTCTCTCTCTCTCTCTCTCTCTCTCTCTCTCTCTCTCTCTCTCTCTCTCTCTCTCTCTCTCTCCCCCTCCTCTTCCTTCACCAGGTGCAGCTACTTAAGTAGCTACATCTGCAAAGCACAGTTTTACTCAGTTTCATCAATTCTGAGGGGGAAAATATCAACTTGTTTAATTGATTTTATCCAGATTAGCAAAAAAAAGTCTTTCCAGATCACAGAACTCACTTTCCCCTATGCAACCATGCATGTAAATGGTGGTGAGACTATGTTATATTTCTGGTTTGGTTTAACAAATGAAGCTCTGGTCATCGATGCTTTGTGTCTTGTGCTCAGAGGAGAAAAGACATTTCAAATCTCAATGAAGTTGTAAAAGTTGTAAGGGAAGCTGCTGGGCTTGTTGCTATGGGATCCATTGGTTTAAAATTGGGAATAACACAAGCTTCAGATGCAAAGACCACAATTCTGAGAGTGGGGATGGGAGGCAGGTTTTTTCCCTTTGGGAAGAGATGGGAAGTGTCTTGCTTTGTATTGGATTGGGGCGTGCTCTAGCACACATAATATAATATGTATATATCTAACCATAGGGTGGACATGCCATTTTTCCCTGTCCTCAAAGATAAAAGTAGGCACTGTTCCTTTTTGTACAGCATCAGGTACTTAGGAAGAGTTTAATAAATGTTTGTTCAATTGCATTGTATTGATGAATGAATAAATGAATGAATGAATGAATGAAGTTATATCTCTTGGGATTGTCTGAATTTAATTTGTATGAGGGTGCTTTCTTCTATCAAAGAGCAAAGAATATCCTTTCTGAATATGTTAATGCTTTATTTAAAAAAATTGGCACCTCACACCCAGATATCCTTCCTCTCTTCTTAAAGCTCTCCAAGCTCTTTGTCCACACCTCTCCTAGGACACTTACCTCATGTTGCCTCATATATTTACTTATTTTAAAATTTATCCCATACTTAGCAACCATCAACAAAAAACAAACATCCAAGAGACTCCAAGGAATAAATGGGAAACCACAGAATCTGTTATTTACAGTTTGTTTAAAAACATGTGTATGTTAACCTAAACAAGCCAGTCACAAACATGTGCTTTTGCTTCCATGCTCCTTCTCAATTCCTTCTTTGGTATTTTTTCAGGATTTTCTTACCGTTGTTATTATCCCAAGGGGTAGCATAATGAGTCAGGAAGACCTGAGTTTGGCTTGTGCCTCTGGCAAAAATTAGCTGTGTGATTTAAGTGGGGTCATCATCTTGACTCCATGTACCTCCAGCAACTCTCCAAATCCTGCAAATATTGAGTTATAGACAGAGACAATTCAACCCAGAAATGGAAAAGAGAAAAAACACTACATTTGGAGGCAGAAGACTTGAGTCCAAATCCTGACCCTGACACTCACAACTTTTATGAGCTTAGGCAAATTACTTGACCATTACAAGTCTTGCCTCATCTGTAAGGTGAGAAGGAGCATCGAGTTCTGGGTTTAGAGTCAGGAAGATTTATCTTCAAGAGTTTACATCTGGCCTCAGACACTTATTAATTGGGTAATTCTGGGTAAATCACTTAACCATGTTTGCCTCAGTTTCCCCATATATAAGGTGAGAAGGTTGAAATAGGTACCCAGTGAAATCCCTTCTAGTTATTAAGTTACAATTCTATAACCTGTATTTAAAAATCTCTTCTATGCTATTAACTTTGTGATTTTAGCCAAGTTATTTGACCATGCTGGGTCTCAGATTCTTGTCTGTAAAATGACAGTGTTGAACTGGATGGATTCTAAGATCCCTTCCATCTCAAAATCTGTAGCACTGTCATTTTAAATGGTAATCTAGTCTCTTCTTGCTTACACTCAGAAAGGGGAAACCATCGCCTCCCAATGTCCACCATTCACTTTTGGACATTTCTCATTGTTAGGAAGAAGGGTCTAAGTAATGGAAGGTGCCAAAAACAAGGGCCGAAAGACTTCAGTTTTAGTCCTGGCTCTGGGGACGGTGTGCCTTTGACCAAACTCCACAAGCCTCAAATGAAACAATTCGTTTGGTTCTTCAAAGCCTCTTCCAACTCTAGAATTCAGCAATTCTGAATCAGAGCTGGAGCTCTCCCCTGCTGCGTCTATAGCTGTCCCCACCTGCAATATTTCAAGAAAGAAGCACTATCCCTAGAGTGTGGAAGTCTTTCTTTTTTGGCAGTCAAAGGAAGACACTTCTAGGAGAGTTCTAGTCTCTTTCATTTTAATCCCCATTACCATCTCTTCCAGTCATGTCAGGCGAGAGATCATCTATCACTGTAGTTGAAAGGGTTTTTGTGGCAGACCGGGCTGCTGGCTGCCAAGAAAACTTGCCTTGAGAGAACCTTGGCTTCTCTTTGGCCCAATCAAGAGGCTAAATGCCCAGCATTGACAGCTTCCTTAATGGGGCAGGAGACTAATGAAGAGAGTGGCTTCCATGGCCTGAGGATATAGGAAGCTCACTTTGCTTCTGACTATTGGACTCAGGAAGAAATGTCACTACTAGTTCAGAGAGAGAAGGAGGCTGTGGGATCTTTGAATTTTTCCAGGAATAGGACAGACATGTATGTGCACAAGGATGTGAGTGTATGTGTATGCTTGTGTTTGCAAGTGCAGAAAATGACTTAAAAAAGAGCTCTTTGGGTTCTAGGAGTCCGAGAAATAAAACTTCCTGGAATATCTATAAATAGCACAATGTAAAGATAAAAAATAAAATCAAGGTGCTACAAAGAAAATAACACATTTTCAGAATGTCAGTCCTTCAAGAGTGAATTAGTTTGAAGGATTCCAAAACATGGCAGGTGATCTATCCCTAGTGCTCACAAGATAGCTATAGCATATAATGGTTACTGTTATGGACCAGATTCAAAAGCCCCGGTTCAGATTCTGTCTCAGACACTAAATAGCTATGTTTTCATAAAGCTAATAACATGTGTCTGTTCCTTCCTTCCTTCCTTCCTTCCTTCCTTCCTTCCTTCCTTCCTTC
>JAJPUD010000617.1:363814-386820 GCA_023553655.1 Myrmecobius fasciatus | reverse complement strand
CTTCCTTCCTTCCTTCCTTCCTTCCTTCCTTCCTTCCTTCCTTCCTTATCTTCCTACTTTCCTTCCTTCCTTCCTTCCTTCCTTCCTATCTTCCTACTTTCCTTCCTTCCTTCCTTCCTTCCTTCCTTCCTTCCTTTCTTCCTTTTCTCTTTTCTTTCCCTCTCTCTTTTCCTATAATAATCTATAAGAAAATCTGACAATTTCTAAGACATTCTAAGAAACAATAATATTGAGGATTTTGAGATGTGCTATCTAATCCAATCCAATCCAACAAATATAAATTGGTTCCCTACTATAGTCAAGGTGTGGTACCTTTTAATGTGCTATCAAGAAAGCCTCTCTCATACAGGTGACTCCCAGTATTCCCTAATTCCAAAATGATTTTTTTCTTCTGATACTTTTGCCTCTTCTTTCTTGACCCTACCCCTCAGATAGGTGATATCCACGGACCTTTCAGGCTTCTCCCTAACTGTGGGGCTGACTATTCCAGTAAAATTGTCCAAGTCTTGAAGAATTCCATGGCATCCTCCATGGTTGCTATGTGTGGGAAGGGAAAACTGTCCAGACTCAGCACAATTCACACTCATTCTATAGAATGCATACAAATGACTTGTCTTGGGTGAGCTTGGGTGCTACAGCTGCAGACTTGTATGGTTTCATATATCTTGAATGTTGGGAGAGAATGAGATCAAGGGCAAATGGAGAGAGAGATTCTGGGCCAGGCTGAAGGCCCAAATAGAATGCAGGGGAATAAACCAGCCAGACAAGTGAAGATGTAGGAGGAGCCAAAGGTACAGGATGGTGATGGCAATGGGAAGAGTCAAAGCCAGAAGCACAGTAAGGTCTAAGAGAGTACCAACAATAGGTCAGGTCCAGCTTGTGAAGGTTTGGGATCAGACACATAATTGTAGGCTAATAGTGTACGTTCAGGGGATCATTGGTTCATAGGTCTAGAACTCAGAGGTCACCTAGTACAACCCTTTTATTTTATAGATAAAATAACTGAGGCGCAGGGAAGTAAAGTGATTTGCCAAAGACACAGTAACGGTAAGTAATGAGAGGATGAATTTGAACTCAGGACCTCTGGCTCCAAAGTCAAGGCTCTTCCCGCTGTACCATCCTGTCTCCAAAACATGGAATCATGTGTTTATAGTTTGAAGGAAACTTTGAAGTCACCCAGTCCAACCATCTCATTTTACAGAGAAGGAAACTGAGGTCTCTAAGACTATATGGTCCATGACCACACAGCTAGTGAGTATCATAAACACTTGGAGACAGATTTCTCCTTCAAACCTATGCCTCTTTGCATCATAGCGGGCTGCCTCTCCATTTAAAAGAAACAGCAACAAAACATTCCCTTGGAAACAAAAATGTGGTTTCCAAGGCTTCAGAGCAGCCAACCAGAAACATTGAGGATAGAGAAGGGACAGCGAGGGATGAAATACAGCCACTTCCTGAACAGCATGAGTCAAACCAAGATCAGACTGACTTGTGTTTATTGAGCCCCCACTGGGCTAGGCAATGGAATCAAGGTTTTTTAATTGCCTTCTATCGAATTCTGTCCAGCTGAGGAGAGGCTGTGTAAATTAGACTGTCTGGGGCCTTGAGAGGGTCTTCAGCAGCTCAAGCTGCAGAGACTTTCCTCATGCAAAATTAACTTATTTATTCATTAACTTTCAGATTCCAGAGCCTTGTTCTTCCTCAGTCTTGCTTGGGCTGTAAAGCAAACATAGTCCCACTTAGTAGGTCAAAGACACCATACACGGGATGACTATGATTGACAAATAGAAATGAGTTTGACAGAAGATCTGATTGGGTGACTTTCTACTGATTTGCTAGTAACCCAGCCATAAATTTTATCCTGTGGAAGATTAGTTGATGGTGGTATACACAGAGCATCATAGGACACTTACTTCTAGAGTTGGCAGGAACATTAGACTTTATCTAGTCCAATTTTCTCATTTTGCAGACAGGGAAAATGAGGCTTGAGGAGTTAAGTAACAGACCCAAAATCACCTCAGCAGTTAGAGGCATAGCTGGGACTGAACTTAGGTTCCATTAGCTCAAGTTCAGTCTTCTTTTTACTGTATTGCTCTATTATCTTCCCCTTTCCCCCACTAGAGTCAAGAGACCTGGATACTACCTTTTTCACTAGATCATTATTGGTGTTGGGTAAGTCCTGTGCTCTGTCTCTAAACAATAAGGAAGTTAGACTAAACGACTTCTAAGGCACCTTCTGGAGTCAGGGTGGTATAGTAGAAAGTCACAGGATAACTGGAAGTTTAGATATCTCATTGGCCCTTTCCTATCCCTTCTTCCATCCACTTCCAGTTTAACTCACTCTCTAGACTTTCCCATCAGCCTCCTTGTGATGAAGCAATATCTATTCTGAGGCATATTCTGATGAGTCCTTAGCCTGAACCACCTGGACTACCATCTAGATGCCTCAGTGACTTTAAGGAATATGAGTCTCTGGGCTTTAGTTTCTCCTGTCATTTCCGAGGCAATCTCTTGCTCTTCCTCCTCAGCTCAGATGCAGAAATTTGGTTGATGAGTCAAGTCCTATCTAGGAATATTTTCCTCTTAGTTTCTCTCACTCTCTATTCCCTTTCCCTTCTCATATATTCCCACTCTCCCCCTGTAGACATGTACATAGACTGCAAAGAACAATGAAGAAAGCCTGTTTGATTATAATCAAAAAAAGTACCACTGGAGATAGAGTTTCAGGATGGTTTTGTGGAAGTGAACCTTGGGGAAATTCAAATGTTAAGCATAATTTGGTAGATGAAACCTGAAAGAAATGGCTTTTTGATTCTTCTTAATCTTCATTTCTTCACCAACTTTGTCCTATTTCTCTCTTCCTTCCTGCCCTTTCCTACATCATTCCAGCACCATGGGCTTGGACAGCTCCCAGGACAAGAGGGTAAAAAGATCCTTGCCATCCCATTAGCAGGCTGTCAGGTAGACCTTTCTGAGTCCTTCTCAGCTTAGAATCAGTAGTGCTTTCTGATAGCCTCCTGTAAGAATTTCTTATTGATAATCGTATTCTAGAGTGGAGGGCTTGCTGAGTCTACTTGAAAGGAATTAGATAAGAGAACACTTGAAATTAGCAGCCGCCCCCTTGTTATACCAACATTGAATGGGCTCTCTGGTTCTCCAAAACTGGTGATTCTCCTCAGAGGGCTAAAGGTCATTTCCAGGCTCATGGAGCCCAAGGTAAAAGCAAAGGCAAGGCAAAACTGGACTGCTTGATAGGGCAAGGATCTTATCCATAAGAACATTGGATTTAGAGGTGGAAGGTACCTCAGAGATCATAGATTCATTGATTAGAGTTGGAAAGTATTGGAGTTCATTGAGTCCAACTCTCTCATTTTTTCCAGATAAAGCAACTGAGACACAAAGAGGTTATTAAGTGTCAGCTCCCTGAAAGCAGACCCTATCTCTGTATTGTGTATCCTCAGTGCTTAGTATAGAGACAAGGCAATAGAGAGAGGAATGGTCCTCAAATCAAAATGATCTGGGTTCAAGTCCTTCCTCTGCACATTGTCTCTTTGTGACTCCAGGTGAATTAGTCATTTAAACTCTCAGTGCTTTAGGGAGCTCTTTAAGACTAAGTTTCAGAGAAGTTGCAGACCTACATTGTTAAAAGGAATTTGCTCACACAAGAGATCCCTGTACCAGTGAAATCAAAGGTCTAGTTCTTACTCCCAGTGCCTGGCAAATAGTAAGTATTTAATAAAGTTCACCCATCCATCCATCCATCCATCCATCCATCCATCCATCCATCCATCCATTCATCCATCCATCTATCCATCCATCTTTATGTGTATCCATTTATCCACCCATTCAACTTTCTATCTATTCTCCATCCCATCCATTCATCTATCCATCCACCCATCCACCTATTCATCCATCCATCCATCCTTTTACCCACTCCTCCATATCTCTTGCTCATATGATAGAATTGGAACCTACAAGGTTCTTCAGAAATAAAGACGCTTCAGAAGCTACCCAGTATAACTGAAGGCTGTTAGGGGGTGCCATAGTGCACAGAACACTTAGCCTGGAATCAAGAAGATCTGGATTCAAATGCAACATCAGACACCAAGTAACTGTAACTCTGAGCAAGTCACTTAACCTGTGTTTCAGTCTCGTCACCTCCACAAGGGTGATTGTGAGAATCAAAGGAGATAATTCTTGTGAAGTACTTAGCACAATGTCTAGCACATATTAGGTACCACATAAACCCTTCCTCTAGTCCAAACTTCTCATTCTTCAGACCAGAAATCTGGGACTTACAACGATGAGATCACTCATCCCATTTTATGAGATCAAGGACCAAGGTATGAAAAAGAATTAAGAGGTCACTTACTCTAGCCCCATATTTTTACAGATGAAGAAATATGAGGGTCAGGGAGGTTACCCACAGGTGGTAAACATCTATGATGGCACACGAATACAGACTCTTACCCTCCTGAACCACTGTTCTTTCCATATGTCACAGTAACCTCACATTCCCTCTGGGGTCAACAAGGGCCCTGATTTTCTCTTTCCTCATCCTAGGGAAACTCTGCCATCTCCTTGTACAGACGTATTCAGATGCCGACCCTTGCCCATTCTGATTTGGATCCTGTCTAGCCCAGCTGGGCCACCAGGCCCTTATGTGATAATCTTTTTATCCCATGGCTGTTGCTGTCAATCAGTGACCGGGGGCCCCCATGTACGGCTCCATCTAAATGCAAATGCAGATCCCCTGCCAAACAACGAGGTGAAGGCTTTCCCATTAGCAGGCAGGAGATAGGCGAGTTAATCTAATGCTAAAAAATTCCCATGCATAGAGAGCAATTTCTCCCGTTCAGGCCTCGCATCATTTTCTCTTCATGACCACTGTGCCCATAATAGGATAATTTTTACCTTCTTAAACTTTGCAGAAGGAAAAAGGACAGTCATCTATCTTTGGAAATAGCTCCTTCTCTATTCATTTTATCTACAAGAAGGCAGATATTTGTCTATTCAGTGGATGGATGCCGTTGAAAGACATAAAAGATGAAGATGGCTTGAGTGTAGAGATGTGTTGGGATTCAAAGACTGTGCTTGACTCCCTGAACTCACCACTGGCAGCCTTATTGGGGAATATCTGCCTGTCCTTGACTAATCCACTCCTTTCCTTATTTTTTTCCCGTTTCCCTCCCAGCATCTAGTTGTATTTCATTTGGTGTAGCTAGACTGCTGAATAAGACGGTGCTCATAACGGTTAATTTACCTTAATTATTACCTCTTAGACATTCAGCTAAAACCCGGATTTTCTCCAGCTGAATGGTTCACAAATTTGCTACCTAGGCTTTCCAGGAGGACTTAAGGTAAGCAGAGCCATATCTAGCACAAGGCAAATGGGGCTTTTTCCAGGGTGCGAATATTAGGGGAGGGTTATTTCCTCACTAAAGTACCTGGCATCCTGTACCTGGGTAATAATACAGATAATATAAGTAAAGGTACCCCACTGTCAACTTCCTTAATCCCCATGCTCCTCAGCCTACATATTTGGAGAACACATTTTTATTGATATCTTTTATTTTTACAAAATAAAATATCAAAAGAGATAATATTTGTCAAGCACTTAATACAGTGCCCGGGATATAATTAGGCACTTAAGAAAGACTTGCTCCCTTTCTCCCTTTTAACATCATCTACATTTTCCAGCATATCCCTCCCACCACATCCTCCCAGAAAGTCATCTCTTGTAATAAAGAATTATTTAAAAGGGAAAAAAAGTCAGAAGATGAAGCCAATATATTGAAAAAGTTGCACACAGTGTTCCACACACATGGTACTCCACCTCTTCAGAGAAGTGGGGGAAAAGCCTTCTTTGAGCCCAAATATTTTAAATATCATTCAAGGATTAATTTTCTTTTTGGCAGCTTCCTTTTGAACATTCCTAAATCTAGTGGAGCAGTGAATTAGAGTGATGATCTTACTGATTTCAAATTGGATCTCAGACACTTACTAGTATATGACCCTGGGCAAGTCATATAACAAAGTTTGCCTCAGTTTCTTCATTTGGAAAATGAGCTGGAGAAGAAAATTACAAATCACTTCAGGGTCTTTTCCAAGAAAATTCCAAATAGGGTCATGAAGATTTAAATGTGACTTAAAAAACAACCGACTAAACAAATCTGAATAAGTATTGAGGTCTAAGAGATTCCCATGTATGCCAAAGGCCACTAGTGGCTCTCTGTCTTCCTTTCCAAGTTTATTCTGTGAAACAAGGGAGTTGGATTAATTGATTTCTCAGTGGCACCCCCACCCCTTTAAGTCTATGACAAATCAATCAATCAGGAACTTTTGGTTAAGATGGCATTGTTGAGTAGCATAATTCTCATGTAAATTAAAATTGGCTCCAGAAAGACCCAGGCTAAAGAAATCCCAAAGGAAGCAGAGCTGCACAAAAAGAAAGCCAGAAGCACACGAAGGGAGTTAAAGGGTCAGATTAGGGATTCAAGAGGTAATTTAGGTAAATGGGAAATCCAAGGAATGGAGAGGCTTTTTCTGGGGAAACCAGCATGATCTCCTGGGCAGAAATCCATCAGTAGCAGGGAGAGAAAGGGAGAGAGTGGGAACTCCCATAAATGAACCAGAAGCCAGCCAGCATTTGGAAGGAGTTGGGATGCAAGCCAGTGTCAACTCAGGTAAATGGGAAAGAAGAAGAATCCAGAAAATTCTAGTGACTGGGCCAAAAGCTAGCAGAATCAGAGAAAAAAGATGAACTAATACCATTGTCTGCAAATAAACCTGAGATCAGCCAGTACTCTGGACAGGGGTATTGTAAGTTAGAACCATCTCAGCAAATGCCTAAAATCAGATCCTTGTTGTAATCTTTGAGGATAAAATCAGGAGATATTCAACGGCAATAGGTCATCATACAGGTAGAGAGGGTCTGGCATTAGAATGCTGGGATCTACATCGGGAAATATGGAGAAGTCAGCTCTTGGGGTTGTTTAGGAGGCCTGGGACCACTGCAGTCTCCAAATCTCCACTGGGCTTATTAAGGTCTAGCAGAAAACAAAACCATCTCCTGATTGAGGATTGTGGAAGGGGGAAGAAAAAAGAGACTGAGTCTTGAATCTGGGGTGGGCTACCAGGATTCTGAGATAAAACTCATAATTTGAAGTAGGAAATGGGGCCCATTAGCAGCCACCCTCTTTATTTTTTTTATTAATACTTTTTATTTGCAAAACATATGTATGGGTAATTCTTCAACATTAATCCTTACAAAGCTTTCTGTTACAAATTTCCCCCCCCCTACTCCCCACCCTTCCCCTAGATGGCAGGATATCCACTACATGTTAATTATGTTAAAATACTTGACAAATCGAATATATGTATACATATTTCCACACATCATTTTTGTGCAGGAAAAATCATATCTACAAGAGAGAATAATCAGATAAAGGAAATACAATGCAAGCAAACATCAATAGAGAGCATAAAAATGATATGTTGTGGTCCACATTTCACATCCCTCTTTCTGGGGCAGCCACCCTCTTTAAAACAATAATAGTAGCAATCAGTCTATGGGAAGAGACAGGATAAAATGTCCGTCCAACATGTCCAAAAGGGATGGAATGATCGGTCCAAGCATAAGATCCCTAACTTAGAACTGAAGCTGGAAAATATGAATAAATGTAAGAAAACATCAAGCATAAATTAAGACATTCTATGGGTTAGAAGTCCAAGGAGTCAGCCCAAAACAAGAGAACATCTATTCCACAACTACTATAATTGGGATGTTGGAGAAACAAAAAGACTAGAAAAAACAACAACATTGAAGATGGAGATAAAAAAAATGCAATGACAACTTGTCAAGTATTTCAACATTATTAACATGTAGTGGACTTCCTGCCATCTAGGGGAGGGGAGGGGACGGGGGGGGGTAAAATTTATAATGGAAAGCTTTGTAAAGATCAATGCTGGGGAACTACCCATACATATGTTATACAAATAAAAAGCTTTAATAAAAAAATGCAATGACAGTTTTGGAGGAAACAATGGAAAGGAAAATAAGTAGCTCAGAATAGAAAACTTTGTCCATCAAAGATAAAATGCATTAAACAGAAATCAGTGATTTTTTAAGACTGAGAAATATTAGAACAAAGTCAAAAGATTGAAAAACTAAGAGGAAATTCCAGATGTCTATTATCAAAGCAACTGACCTGAAAAATAAATCTAGAAGATATAATAATTTAAGAATTATCACACCCTCTCCAAAACCATGACTAAACAAAAGGCCCCAGAACCTATATTTCAAGAAGTCATAAAATAAAAATCCCCTGTTCTATGAGAACCAGAAGGTAAAATGAAAATAAAAGGAATCCATCAATCACTTCCTGAAAGGAAACCCAAACTAGAAACACTCAGGAATGTCTTGGTCAAAATCCAGAGATTTTAAGTCAAAGAAAAGAAAATATGGTGGTAGGTTATAGATTTTGCTTTCCTCTATTTAAAAAAAAATCAGGTATTGGTCAGTCTCCTGTCTTGCGGCACCTTTCCAATTTTCTACAAACTTCCAATTATTGTTGACAGTAGTTCATCAATCCCAACTGCCAGTTCTTTTCTGGATCCAATATTGCAACTTGTCTGTGCTAGATGAGGTGAACTCAGCAAGGGCAACTGCAAACCCTCTTATTATCTTTTTCTTTATCTCTCTGTAAGTCATTTTGTTTTTTTTTTTCCTTTTCAGTGTGAAGGATTTTCTCCTTTGCAGAGAAAACAGAAATAAACATTGAGCATTTATCTGTTGTCAGTCCCTTCCACACTAAGCGAAGGAACATTCCTTTTTTATTTTTTTTCTCATCAGCCATAGATGAAAATAATAAATAAAACAACAAAAGCCCTATGTGTGCCTCACTGGCACAGTGGATAGAGAGGTGGACTTACAATCAGCATAATCTGAATTCAAATTTACCTTCAGACTCTGTGTGACCCTGAACAAGTCACTTAACCCTGTTTGCCTTAGTTTCCTCATCTGTAAAATGAACTGGAGAAGGAAATGGTGAGCCACTTTGGTATCTTTGCCATGAAAACCCCAAATCTGGTCACAAAGAATCAAAAACTATTCTGTCCAATTAAGTGTCCATTTTGTTCCCTGTAGGGTCATATTCCACCTTGCAGTGTAATTTAGACCTGATTTTGTAAAGCCTGTATTATTTTGCCATTTAGAATAATATATTCTCTCCTTTATAATGATCTCACTGCATCTTGTCTCCTTTTTTTCAACAGATCTTCAGTTGCTAAATTATCATTCCTAAAGTAATAGCCCGATCATATTTTTCTCTCATTTAAAAGAGGTGGTGGCTCCCCACTACTTCTAGGATCAAATAACAGCCTCTTCTGTTTGGCTTTTCAAGCTCTTCAATTTGCCTCCTGCCACCTTTACAGGCTGATTACATATAGAATAACATCATAGCTAACATTTATAGCCCAGTGGAAGGTTTGCAAAGCACTTAACAAATATCATTTCATTTTATTCTCATATGAACTCTGAGATGTAAGTGCTATTATTATCTTGTTTGTCAATGAGGGAACAGGTTTGGAGAGGTTAATCATTTGATTAGGGTCACATAGCTAGTAAATGTTTGATGTAAGTTCAAACTTTGGTCCATCCTTCATCCAAATCTCCTGCTTTAGCCCTGTGACCATCTCACTGCATTCAATTTGGTTCCCTTTACAGAACATTTTATTTGAATAAAGTGTCCTTTATAGTCTTTCAACTTAGTCTATTTTTGGCAAGTATGGGGACACCATGGCAAGATCACTGAACTTGAAATTACAGAGTCTGAGTTCAAATTCTGGTCTGCTTGTGTGACCCTGAATAGCCATGTCCCCTGTGGGCTTCAGTTTTTCACCTTCAAGATGAAGGGGATGGCTTCAAGATGAGGGGGATGGCTTGGATGGTCTCTGAGGTCCCTTCCAGCTATTGATCTATGCTCCTAAATCACATCATTGCTTTGGGACTCAGTTTCCTCATCTATAGAGTGAGGGGATTGGCCCAAGTGGCCTCTGAGATCTCTTCCAGTTCTAAATCCCTGACTTTAAAGAGTTGTCTGGATATGTTGACAAATTTAAGTGACTGACTCACAGTCACACATCAGGGTCTTGGTTACTGAGCTAATGGCAGCTCTCATTCCCTACAACCACAGTGGGACCAGCTATCTTTGCTTGTTTGGTCCTCAATGGAAACAGCAGCCTCTGGTTCCTTATTGGATTATGGAGTCTGGGCCAAGGATTATGACTTCACATGAAAAATGAAACTCAAACAAAGGGAGAAAAATGTTGGCCTTTAAGCCGACACTTTAGAAAGGGAATTTTAATATTGACAATCTTGCTACAGAAAAATATGTTGGGGAGAAAAGCCATCCATGCTGCTGATTGTACATACTCGCATTTCACTGGAACGTTTTCTAGAGAGTGCTTGAAAAGTGCCCAGTTCTCAGAGTTTGGTTTGGGGTGCTCAAATCCTGGAGCAATCAGGTTGAAGAGCAGGGAAGGGGAAGGGCTTCAAGACTACCTCCTAGGAGACTCTAAGAAGGACCTGGGGGGCTCTTTAGCCTAGAGGAGAGAAGAATGGGGAGGGGAGGAGACAAAATAGGTTCCTGCAAATATTGGAAAGGCTATCAAGTGTAAAAAGGATGGACTTTCTGCAAGATCAAAGGGGTAGAAGTCTAACAAAGAGCAAAATAAACTGATAAATAGTTAATGCTTATATAGAGCTTACTATTGATAAGGCATCAGGCTAAACACTTTATCATCATTATTTCATTTGGTTATCACAACAATACTGAAAGGTAGGTGCTATTGTTATCCCCATTTTAGAAGTGAGGAAACTGAAGTGACTTGCCTAGGATCACACAGCTAGTAAGTGTCTGAGGCTGGATTTGAATTCAGGACTTCCTGACTCCATGACTGGAACTCTAGTTATGATGTGTGTGTGTGTGTGTGTGTGTGTGTGTGCGTGTGTGTATGTATGTGAGAGAGAGAGAGAGAGACAGAGAGAGACAGAGAGAGAGAGAAAGAGAGAGAGAGAGAAAGAGACAGAAAGAGACACAAAAAGAGAAACAGAGACAGAGACACAGGATGACAGAGAAAGCATCAGAGACAAAGACAGAGAGACAGATACAGAGATAGAAAGTCAGAGACAGACAGAGATAAATACAGAGACAAATAGAAAGAGGAAGAGAAAAAGACAGAGACAGAGACACAGTGAGGATAAGCATTTATAAAACAGTTATTAAATCCCAAGCTCTGTCTTTAATACTTTTTACAAATACTTCATTTGATCTTCAGCAACCCTGTGAGACAAGTGCTATTTTTATCCTCATTTTACAGATGAAGAAACTGAGGCAAACAGAGGTTTTTTTCTGCATCACACAACCAGTAAATATCTAAGGCTGGATTTGAACTCTGATTTTTTGGACTCTGTCTATTACATCCCCAGCTGCCTCATTAGAATAAGTTATTCAAGGGCAGGGAGTGTCTAGGACACGGTGCCATACACATAACAGGTGATTCTGAAACATCCTAAAAACATTAACTTGCTGTAGAGAAGTAGAGTTAGGGTCTCTGTAGGGAAATCATGGCTTACACCAAGAATTGTCCAAATGTACAATAAGATGTCACAGCATCAATCAATCAGTCAAAAAATATTTATTCCAACAGGCAGTGAGAATGGCTCTAGACTTACAGACATGAAGGAGTCTATACCCTCAAGGGACTTACATTTGATTGGGGGTAATGATATACATGTACACATGTACATGTACATCATATACATATAACACACAAACTACAAGGTAAACATGTGCTCATACAAACATACATATATGTATATATTCACATATGTTCCGATACACAACTTTGTATAAGTATTCCATTTATATGCAAATACATAAATATGTATATATTTATTCTGTACATATGTAGAAATATACATATATATGCATATATATATGTGTGTGTACACTTTGTTTCACATATACATAAGTATTGCCATTTAGGGTATGTATATAGTCATTGTGTATATGTATACATATATGTATATATTTATTTTTATAGACACACATACAAACATATCTCTGCATAGTGTATATCTAGATATTCAAGATATAGAAATAAATTCATTCTGTTTACATGTACACTATGCACATGCATATATATATATGTTTATATATATATAGTATTTATTCTGTGTACAAATAAATATATTGTAATTTAAGATTTGTATATATTCATTCTGTATATATGTACCTCATATACATATACATATATGTATATTATTTATTTCATATGTAAATAGATATATATATAAATTTAATATATATATAAGCATTTCTGTTTATTTTTATATATACACACATATATATAAGTATATGGATATTGATGTGTATGTGTATATTTATTTATATATGGACTGGAGATATTATTTCATGGGAGGGGGACTTGAAGAGGGGAAGACTCCATCCCCCGCTGCCTCTGTCATTTTGAATCTTCCAGGGCTTCTCAGAGCACTAAGAGTGTTTGATGAGTGACTTGCTCAGAGTCCCATAGCCAGTAAGTATCAAGAGGTAGAAGCTGAACCCAGGTCTTCCTGGTTTGGAGACTGACTCTCTTCCTTACTGCCAACAGCCTATTTGTATGCATAAAAAATAAAAGATAGTTTAGAAGGAGTCAGGAGGAGTTGGGAGATCAGAAAAGGCTTTTCAATATAAGCTCCACAGACTCCCCTCCCCCAAGGAAGGGTCTATTAACTTAGGTGGAAAAAACGTAACTCCCCCCCCCAACTAATTTCTAAATAAAATTTAGCTTTGCCTTCTATTGTAAATTTGAGTGATGAAGCAGATCAGTATTGAGCTTACTAGATGGCCAATAGGGTACATGAGATATACAAAAAAAGTGTAAGAAGAAGGTAAGGTTTGAGTTGCTTCCTAAAACAAGTGAGGGACTGTACAAGGTGGAGGGCAGGGAGGACAGCATTCTAGTCATGGGAGACAGCCAAAGCAAAGGCTTGGAGGTAGGAGATGGAGGCTATGTTTAAAGAGCAAGGAAGCCATTTTGGAATAGAACCTTTCCCCTGGGTGAAATGGTGGGAAGGATTAGAAATATTTAGTTAGAGAAAAAAATTCAAGAGGAAGAAGGGCAATGGGTAGTGAGCTCCTCATTATGGAAGGTATTGAAGAAGAGGCTTGTTGGCTATTTGTGAGAGAGGCTGTAGAGGGTATTCCTGGTCAGGCATTAGTTACATGAGACACTTTTGGACTCCAAGCTTTTCTAATTTTTTTTTAAATTTTATTTTTCTTAAGCTTTTCTTTAGAAGAGGGATTTCCTTCCCCTGTAGGCAATCTAACACAATTGTTTCCCTTTCCTCTAGATTCTTCCCCATTTCTTTTAAGGATCATCTACAGTTTAGGACTGGAAAGGAGTCTGAAGTTTTATTGATTCATTCAGATTAAGGTCCATCCTTTTTCCCTCCCTCGCCTCCTCCTCCAGGCTGCCTGAAATCAGTTGTGGCAATTTGGAGTCTTGATCTTTTCCTAAAGGGGAAGCTGAGGGTACAGGAGAAGCCTATCTCATCAAGCATGGCGGTCTTTGAGTTGGGCTACTTTGGATCAGCCTTTGCACCAATTAATCTACTCTCTAGCCTGGAGATAAGATTAGAAAGTGGGTAATGAGATCTCTTAAATCCTTCTATTTTAGAACAAGCCCTCATTGTCAATTCCCTTGACTGCTCCATAATGCTTTCTAGTGGTTTAAAATAAAAGCCAAAATGTAGTTTCAGAAATATAGGGCTTCTCTCCTTTTTAGCTTAGAATAAAACTAGAAGTAATTGATTCTTCTATGTCTGAAGGTCTTCAGGGTTGAAATGAATGCTAAAGAGACTGAAGTTCATTGGTTAAGAAAGAGTCCTTTGGAAAAAAGAAACCTCCAGGTTAGAAGTCATAGACCAGTCTTTTAGAATTTACCTTTTCAATCTGAGGAAGGAAGGGGAAGTTAGCTCAGTGACATGGTGTCCACAGGACCTAGATTCAAATTCTGTTTTCAGGCTTTTGAATATTAAATTAAAGTTTGGATTTTTGGAGATCAAACTACTTATTTAATGGAAGAAACAGGAAGGAAACAGAAAATCCAGGAAAAGGATTGAGTCTTGAGTGATTGCTATTCAATCATTTCTCAGTCGTGTGCAACTCTCCATGACCCCATCTGCGGTTTTCTTGACAAAGATATTGGAATGTTTTGGCATTTCCTTCTCCAGCTCATTTTACAGATGGGGAAACTGAGGCACATAGGGTGAAGTGTCCAGAGTCCCACAGCTAGTAAGTGTCTGAGATTGGATTTGAACTCAGAAAGAATTACTGATTCCAAGCCCAGTGTTCTATCCACTGCACCATCTTCTGTTAAGTAGCAAAATAGGGATTGATCCTTTTTTTTTTCTAAGTAGGAGAGAGCAGATTGAATTCATCATTTTGTTATATATTGGACAAAAAGAAGTCTAATAAGAGCTTGGATCATTTAAAATATGAATTATCCTTTGGATAGAAAAAATAGTCAATGGATGTTGGCTTGAATCCTACCTTTTCCTCCTACAGCCTGTGAGACCTTTAATAAATCCCTGAATGTCCCTGCACTTCAGGTACCTTCTCTGTAAAATGAGAGTTGGATTAAACAATCTTTCAAGTCTTCTAGCTGGGAATCTGTGATTCCACGGACTGAACTCCACACGGTTTGCAGGGTAATTTATGGGGTCTCTCTGCTGGCCATGCCTCTGGTTGACCTTTAAAAATAATTCTCTGAAGGTCATGGTTGGCAGTTTCTCTATCTTCCCTAGGCTGTGCTAGTAAGCGTTGGTATCCCATGTCTCCAAACTCTGGTGTCTGGAAACTCGAGTTCTAGTTTCTGTTCTGCCCATGCCATTTCCACTCTTGAGATATCACAGAATGGAAGAATGCTTGGAAAGGACCACAGCAGCTATCCAGAAACACCCATGGTCCCAAAGGAATCATCATCATATGATACTTTTCTCTACCTGAAATCCTTCAAGAGACTAAATATAAGGACGATATTCCTTTTTTTTTATTAAAGCTTTTTATTTGTATAACATATATATGGGTAGTTCCCCAACATTGATCTTTACAAAGCTTTCCATTACAAATTTTACCCCCAGTTCCCTCCCCTCCCCTAGATGGCAGGAAGTCCACTACATGTTAATAATGTTGAAATGATTGAGAAGTTATGCAAGAAAAATCCTATCTACAAGAAAAAAAAAAGAATCAGAGAAAGGCAACACAATGCAAGCAAATGTCAATAGAGATCATGAAAATGTTACGTTGTGGTCCATATTTCATTTCCCTCTCTCTGGGTGTATATGGTTTTCTTCAGTGAACAATTGGAACTGGTTTGAGACAATTCTTTGTTGCAGAGAGCCATGTCCATCAGAATTGATCATCATGTAATATTGTTGTTGCTGTGTATGATGATCTCCTGATTCTGCTCGTTTCACTCAGCATCAGTTCATGCAAGTCCCTCCAGGCCTCTCTGAAATCATCTTGCTGGTCGTTTCTTACAGAACAATAATATTCCATAATATTCATATACCATAATTTATTCAGCCACTCTCCAATTGATGGGCATCCCTTCAGTTTGCAGTTTCTAGCCACTACAAAAAGGGCTGCCACAAACATTCTTGCACAGGTGGGTCCCTTTCCCTCCTCTAAGATCTCTTTGGGATATAGGCCCAGTAGAAACACTGCTGGGTCAAAGGGTATGCACAGTTTGATAACTTTTTGAGCATAGCTCCAAATTGCTCTCCAGAATGGTTGGATCCATTCACAGTTCCACCAACAATGTATTAGTGAAGGACGATATTCCTGACGTCCTATGATTTCTACCCTGTGTTTATGTTTCTGCTGTCTGGAGTTCAACAAAATAAATTTTGTACCTCTTAGATATGATAGCTATCATGGTTATGCTTCCCCCCAAGGTAATCCCCTTGCCCCCCAGATTCTTCCTTTGTCAAATTAGGAGTTTGGATGATATTGTCTCTATGGAATCAAATGCCTTTGTTTACACTGAAAGAATATTGACTCTGGAATCAATCAATCAACAAACATTTATTAAGGATTGTGTACTAGACATTGTACTAAGGCCTGGAAATACAAAGAAAGAAATACAAAAATCCCTGTCCTCAAAGAGCTTTACAATCTAATAGGAAGACAACATATAAATAACAAGGTACATATGAAAGAATGGTGACATGGGAGGGAGGTCAGAGAACTTGGATTCAAATCCCAATTTCTGATTTGGGTCACCTTGGACAAATCACTTGATCACTCCCTGAGCCATTCAGTTTCTGTAAAATCATATGGGGTTTAATTAAGTGACCTTCCTTCTAGCCTTCCATCTCTAGTTCTATGTGACTTATGTGCATGCTATATCTATCCTTCCAGAGGAATACAAGCAGTGTGTTTATAAATGTTGATTAATTGGTTTTGAAAAAAATATGGTGATGATCTACTTTAAAATTTAATCTATGTTATTAACATTTTCTCCATCTCTTTTTAAAGTCTAGACAATAAATAAAGCAATAAATCAAGCTGTGATTTGTAGTGTGTACTGACTTCCATGGTGTCAATATTCACATTAAGAATTTAACAATTGGCTTTCTGTTTTGGGCAAGTTCAATTACCTTTCTGATGGTAATCTCTTTGAGGGTAGGTACTATTTTTCATTCCTTTCTATCTCTCGTGTTGGCACACGTGCATTAAATTGATGCCTACTGGATTGAAATGATCTGGTCCATGAAATGAGTATAGATAGAACCGTGGATGTTGCCCAGTGAGGTTCCTGAACCATCTTGGGCTGGCCATTTTTGCCCTCCCTGAGCCACTTCGGGTGTCCTGCTGCCTTGTTCAAACCCAGCCAGTCCTTGAGATTAACCATAGCTTGATTACATTTTAATTGAGGCCAGATTAGCGCTGGGACATCCTTTTAACTCTGGAGGCCTCAATTCCACAGAACCATAATGAACTAATAATGAATGTGCTCAAGTCATTAAATCAAAATTCATAAAAGAGTGAATATTGCTTTCCTTTATAATAAAGCAATTAACATCCCATGTGAGAGAGTCGATACTAGTGAGCAAGGTGTATAGAGAGTGCTCTGAGAGACGAGGTTAGTGTTGTAAAGTCCTCACCACATGGAGCTGGAACTCTGCAAAATAGACCTGGGTAACTTTTAACACATAATCCAACCTCCAATATACCTGCTAGTCCCTAGTTTTCAAGAGACTTTGAATGAGTTGGGTGATAGAGTGGTAGACATTTGACCATCATTTTAGACTCTTCTTCAGTCGTGAAGTCCTCTGGAGCACTGTGACCCAAAGGTGGCAAAAGCCATGAGAGTCACTTGGGTCATTCTCGAGCCACTCTTTCTCTTCACCTTTATATCTTTGAATCTCTAGTGAAATGGGCAAGACAGAATTTAAGGCTCACTTCTATCTTGAAGCCTTTCTTAACTGTCCTCCCCAAGTTCCAGGGTCTTAATCCCTCCAAATTACTTTGTATTTATTTGATGTAGACTTTGTGTATATTTATTTAAGTATACATTGACCCCCCCTTCCCCAGATTTTAAGCTTCTAGAAAGCAGGAACAACTTAATTTTTTTGCCTTAACATCTTCAATGCAGTGCCTAGCACATAGTAGGTGCTTTCTAGCTACACAAAACTATGATCCTATGATTTATTGATCTACTAATCTCCCGATTTGCTAATGTCTTTTGAAATTATTTTGTAATTATTATATGTATAATTATATATTCACCCATTGTTTCTTCTAGTAGAATGGAAGCTCCCAGAGAATAGGAATATTTCATTTTTTGGCCTTGTTTTTCCAGTTCCAAGAACAGTTCTTAGTATATAGTAAGCCCTGAATACTTTCATTAATTCATTAATACTTCCCCATATTTGTATATGTTTTTTTTCCTCTTAACTGTGGGTATGGTCTGTCAGGGTAGCTAGATAGTACAGTAGATAGAATACCAGGTCTGGAGTCAAGAAGATCTAAATTGAAATAGGCTCCAGACACTTACTAGCCATCTGACCCTGGGCAAGTCACTTAACCTATTTGCCTCAGTTCTTCATCAGTAAAATGGGAACATACTGGAGAAGAAAATGGCAAATCCAGGATCCTTGTCAAGAAAATTGTAGTGGGATATAACTGAATAACAACAATAACCGTGCTTGAGGGCAGAGCTGTTTGGTTTGGGGCTTTATTCCAGTCTCTTTCTATCCTTGTTTATGGGGCAATCTTAAATTCTCATTAGTGTTACAAAAAACACTTTGATTATAACACTTTGATTATAAGCACCACTCTGATGCCATCTTCTATACTATCTACATGAGGCCTGCCCTAATCTCCTCAGTTGCTATGCTCCCCCCTGCCCCAATTTCTTTGGTCTACCCCTCAATTTCTTTGATTTATATAGTAGGTACATAATAAATACTTGTCAACTAACTGATTGATTAATGCTTCCCTTCCACAAAATTGCTTTGCATTGACTATTTCTATTTGCCATTATATTGCATATATTTTGCATTTTTTTCCACGTACATATTCTCTGGTAGTAGATGATATGTTTCTTGAAGACCTGGGTTGTTGCATTTTTGGTTTTGGATCCCTAGTGCCTCATACATAATAGATGCTTATTAAATAGCTGTTGAATTAAATTGAATGTAAAAGTCAGTTCGGGGAAGCTAGGTGAGGCAGTGAATAGAGGTCTAGACTGCAGTCAGAAAAAATCAGACTTCAAATTTAGAGGCTTAGTAGCTGTGTGACCCTGATCAAGTCACTTTACCCTGATTGCCTCAGTTTCCTCAGCTGTCAAATGAGCTGGAAAAGGAAATGACCAACCACGTCAGTGTTCTTTGCCAAGAAAACCTCAAATGGGATCGTGGAGAGAAGGACGTGACCTAAATGGCTGAACAACAACAGCCACAAAATCAGTCTCGGTCCGAGCTGGATCCAGAGTAGTCACCGTAGGCAACAGCCTGGGGTACGGCATCTCAGATAGAGTGAGGTGGTTCATATCACAAGAGCCCTTTTGTATTATTTTTCAAACTACACATGTTTTCAATGAGTGGAATATTCTGCTCTGAGTGTTATGGATGCATGTATTCTATGTAATGGGAGATGGGTACATGTGCAGAATTCATTAGCATGCTTGACTGATGCAAATTCCCAAATGGGGGTGTCTTGAAAACCTACTTGCAAAAGAATTGTGGATCCTGTGTTGAGGAAGTCCCTTGGAGAGATTGTGGAACATGTGTAGACATTCTGTAACTGGTTCTGGTTGGCTAACTGTGGTGAATAGGAAACTCTGATTGGCTGCAGAAGTATTAAGAGATGCCCGAGTCAACCGTGGCCATTTTTTTTTTCTCATCAGCTGTTTCTTTTTTGGTTTGACTCCCCTCACAATGTCCAGCGAGGGACAATCTTCTAAGGGGAAGTCTACTTCTGAGATTATGTGAATCTAGAACCGGGTCCTTTATTCGCCCTAACATCCATTCAATAATATTCCAATGTGCCAAAATCAAAAGTTGCAGCCAACTTTGCATTGATTTCCTAAGAGTCCAGGAGTGCCCTTCAGGAGGGACCCAGCCCAGTAGCAGCACAGAGAAGGACTCACCTGGTATCAATACCACATTGGAACATGAATTAGAAAGATCAATGCTTTGAAGGAATTGAGCTAACTCTGAACACTCCCCAGAAATCACAGTGGAATAGTGGAAAATGTGCCCCCCACTCCCTAAGATATTAAGGGGAATCATTCATGCTTTTGTTGTGGTTACATTTTTGAAGTAAATATCTTTTTCTAAAAGCTAATTAATATTAAATGGCTAAATGGAACTGGGGTATTAGTCACTAGGGGCTAACACTAGAAGAAACATAGCTGGTGGGAGCTGAGCCAATGGAAGAAAAAAAAAGCCTTCCCCTGACCCTCAGATTATCTGAGACCCCTAAGGGGAAAGCATAGTTTCTGGGAGACTAAGCCAGAACAAATTCAATACTTCTGTAATAATCAACAACAGAAATCTCAAACTCATAACCTGTGAACTGCATGTGACCCTTCAAAGCTCCTGAGTACTGCCCAAACTAGGTCAAAATGTAATTGAGAAATAGTTCATAAAATAAAAATACAATCAAGCATAGATAATGTGAATTTGTAGTTTTCTAAATCGACTTGCAGTCTGCCATGATTTTTATTTATGGTTTAATGACCTCCTTTTCTAATCCACACTGCCTCTACATGGAGTAGAGAGAGAGGTAATTAATGGGTAGGGATCTGGATTTCCATTTGGGAGGACTTGAGATCAATCAGCTACTTCCTAACTTGGTAACCCTGGACAAGTCAATAAACCTCCTTGTAAAATGATTGTTGATTTGTACTTGATATATTGTAAGATCTCTTTCAACTCCATATCTTTGATTCTCTAAGTCTCATGTTAAATGGGAATGTCCAAAGCTTTCCACAAGCAGTATGTGTATAGTGGTGGATGTAGTGGGACTTAAATTATAAATGCAAAAGTTTTACATGTCAAATTTTGCTAAACTCAAATAACTGCCTAATCTCACCCCTGTTTTTGGTATTAGTTGGAATATTAAATCCTCATAATCTTGTACTTTGAAAATAAAACAACACTCAGATCTTCTATAAGAGGCCTGTCCTTACTTTCTCAGTTGTTAATGATCTGCCTCCTCCTCCAATTATTTTGATTTACTCTGTATCTATTTATTATAGTTTTTATCTCTGTATTGTTTCCCCTAATGGAATAGAAATAAATAGAATAGCTTTGTGTTATCTGTTTCTTAAGGGAAATGACTGTTCCATTTTCATTTTCAAATCCCTAGCAGCTCAACTATAGTGAACTACAGCTATTAAATCTGGAGAGTACTTGGGATTCAACCAAGAGTCAGTTTGGGATGGAGTTCAATGTTTAATATGCTGAGTTGAGATTAATAAGAGCTGGGTTCAAATCCTGTTTCTGACATTTACTAATTGTATAAGCATAAACAAGCTCTTCATCTTCTTGATTTTTCACCTTCTCATCTGTAAAATGGGGAGGTTGGATTGTATTATCTCAAAAGTCCCACTAAGGGATTCCTTTACTTTAAGATGTAGTCTAAGATTTGACATGACAAAGTCCTGTAGTTTGAAATTAGGTTATGGCTTGATGGTACCTTTTGGAATTTATAATCCAGAGGACCCTAAGGAAATGGAAATGATCAATTTCAGACCAAGTCTACCACTTTTTTTCCCTTTAAGTGTTCAGCACCATCCCCCCCCTCCAATTCTGCAATGATATGGCAGGACCGCTAAGCAAAATTAGCCTCTCGTTTCCTTTTTTCTGGCCTGGTTCCCAGAGTTATTGTTTGGTTGGCTTGTGGTGACACAGGCAAATCAAATGCAAATGTATCAGTTCTTCTGTTATAAGGGTCTCTGGGCATACTTGAGTAGTGCTAAGACTGTAAACTTCAGCACTAGGCTTCCCAAGGATCCAGGAGGACCATTGATTGCATCCACCATCTGGAGAAGGTTTGATGATCCCCCAGTGAAGCACTCAAAATTGTAGAAAGAGTCTTTCAGTATTGAGATAACTTGTACTCTTCCCAACATTTTAGCCTGATGAGATTTTGTTGGAGTGTGTGTGTGGGGATATTCTAACTCTTGTTATCGGTGCTAATGATCCCTCTCATCTTTGTGTTATCAGTAAATGGGACCAGGCATGTAATTTAAACCTTTGTCCAAGTTATTGATTTAAGAAAAGTTACAGGGCCATCTTTAATCTTGTAGTACTCTCTCATAGACTTCCATTCCGACCAGTGTTACCCTTATAATGGCTAAAAGTATATGTCTCTAGTGATGGACACACAGTAGGTGCTTTATCTTACTGACTGTTAAAGAATGGAGTAGTCAAACCAAGATTTGAACCTACACCCTCTCATTGAGCCCAATTCCTACTATATACTCTCTCCTTTTGAATGGTTATCCATATAGCACAAAGGGGACTGAATCTGGCTGTGGCCAATTAGTTTCTAGCAAAAGTTAATTTATGAGTTTATACATCTCCTATTATATATCTAAAGATTTATTGAAATTTGGTCCCAGATAATGAGGCACTATTTATAATCTTTTTAGGAAGCAACTCTCCAGTTTTAAATGGCTCTTTAAAAATAACTAGTTTGTAGGGAAAAAAATATGGGATTTTTTTTCTTTAATAAAATCCACAACAACTCACATAGCAGACCTCGTATAGAAGAAGTAGAAGGATTATGTGGAATGGCTGTGTGTGCTGTTGAAGGGATTATACAACATAGGAAAGGGGAGGAGGATTAGCAAAGACATGATATAGGAACAAGCAGATTAAAAGAATACTAAATATGTATTACAGGCTCTTTCCTATGACATACGATAATACATAGCTCCCATTGAATAATTCAAGACTGGAATTCAGCTGATAGCTCACCTAGAAAGGTTTATGAATGGGATAAAATAGAATTAGAGGCTTTGATCCCATGAGGGACTGGGTATTCTCATTCACAATCATCAGAATTGTTCTTCCTGTTGGGAACAAGGAGGGGAAAGAAAGGAAGAAAGAGGAGCGGAAGAATGGAAGCATTGTTTCTCAGGCCCTGTCAATGAATGGGCACAGATACGAGTTAATTAGCATGGGCACCAAGGCCCAGACCCTGCACCCGCCAGCTCTGTCGTCCTTTGCTTTTGCCATCCTGTCCTCTCTTCCTCCTTGTCCTCAATCCAGTGCTGGTGAAGTGGACTGGAAAAATAGAAAAGGACTTGGAGTCCCTCAGGACAAAGTTGAAGATAGTAAATAGAACTTCTTTTTTCTGTTAAGTACTTGAATTCCATCCTTCCTCACTTCCTTCTTCTTCCCTCCCTCCCTCCCT
>JAJPUD010000617.1:295025-363487 GCA_023553655.1 Myrmecobius fasciatus | reverse complement strand
TCTTTCTTTCTTTCTTTCTTTCTTTCTTTCTTTCTTTCTTTCTTTCTTTCTCTTTTTTTTTCTTTTTCCTTCCTTTGCTTTGCTTTCTCCTTTCCTTTCTTTCCTTTCCTTTCCCCTTTCCTTTCCTTTCATCTTTCTTTTCCCCTTTCCTTTGCTTTCATCTTCCTTTCCCTTTCCCTTTCCCTTTCCTTTCCCCCTTTTCCTTTCCTTTATCAGAGAAGATGATAGAACAGGGTTGACATTAGAGAAGTCAGAAAAAAGGCAGGAGGATAATGAAGGTTGGTTGGCCTTGGTCCTTCCCCCACAAAGAGGGCCAGTATGGCAGAGGGATGTTCCAAAGTGAGATAGCAGCTAAAACATGGTGACAAAGTTCAGACTATGTAAATCTTAGGATTCAACTTGAAAGAACCTTAGTGATGGAGTCTGAGCCCCATATTGGAGTTATGACAAAAGCCAGCCCAGAGAGACAGAGTGATTTTCCTCAGGCCACACAGCTTTTAGAGGACTGAGCAGTGTTCCCATTGGGGGATGCTGAGCCCCTGGGCCTGGCTGTTGGTCCGTTCTTTTTGAAGAGGATCAGTTGTGTGATGACTTCTTGACTTATGCAGGAATTGTATTTAGGTTATAGAAAAATCAGAAGTTTTACCCTGATACCTCCCCAAAAGAAAAGCCTGAGATATGGAACAAAATACAAGCCCTTAAGAAAGGGAGATGCAAGGGTTCCTTCCCCTTTCCCATTTTGAGTGAGCATCTCCAGCTTTGGGGTTAAGGGGGAGAGAGAGGAACGTCCCTGCCATTGAGCAGCTCCCAACAAGGATTCAGTTGGCTTAGAGTCCACAATCCTGATCTTGGAACCAGAAACAGCTGGGTTCAATTCTTGCCTCAGGTTCTTACTAACTCAATGCCTCCAACACACCTCCTTAACTCTGAGTCTTATACCCTTTGACCCAGCAGTGTTTCTATTGGGCCTATATCCCAAAGAGATCTTAGAGGAGGGAAAGTGCAAGAATGTTTGTGGCAGCCCTTTTTGTAGTGGCTAGAAACTGGAAACTGAAAGGATGCCCATCAATTGGAGAGTGGCTGAATAAATTATGGTATATGAATGTCATGGAATATTATTGTTCTATAAGAAATGACTAGCAGGACGATTTCAGAGAGGCCTGGAGAGACTTACATGAGCAGAACCAGGAGATCATTGTACATGACAACAGCAAGAGTATGGGATGATCAGCTGTGATGGATTTGGCTTTTTTCAACAGTGAGTGATTCAGGGCAACTCCAATAGACTTGGGATGGTTAAAGCCATCTGTATCCAGGGAGAGGCCTGTGGGGATTGCATGTGGATCACAATAGAGTATTTTCACCTTTTTGTTGTTTGCTTGTATTTTTTCTTTCTCATTTTTCCCTTTTTTGATCTGATTTTTCTTGTACAACATGGTAAATGTGGAAATATGTATAGAAGAATTGCTTATATTTAACAAATATTGGATTATTTGCAGTCTAGTGGAGATGATGTGAGGAAGAGAAATTTGGAACACAAGGTTTTGCAAGGGTAAATGTTGAAAAGTATCAGCATATATTTTGGGAAAATAAAAAGCTATTATTTAAAAAAACTAAACTAAACTCTGAGCCTTAATATCCTAATCTATGAAATGAAAATCATCTTAGCATCCATCTCAGGGCTTTTTGTCAGGTAACGTTTATAAAATGCTATTTTAAAAAATCAGTGATTTCACACTGCTGGATCAAAGGGTATAAGGCTGAGAGTTAAGGAGACTTATTGGAGGCATTGAGTTAGTAAGAATCTGAGGCAGGAATTGAACCCAGCTGTTTCTGGTTCTAAGCATTTAAAAAAAAGCCTTAAGCTAATATAAAGGTGAGCTACCATTAATATCCAATCACTTGAAATACTTCCTTTAGCAGATGTCTGGGGTGGGTCTCAGGTCTATCAGGAAGCTGCTTCCCACCTTACTGGGGAGACCAGTACTAAGAACTCAATTATAAGCTGCAGTCAGGTTTTTTCTGAGCCAGAGTGTGTGGAGAGGAAGTGCAGCCTATATTTGGACAAATATGGTAATTGTTACTTCATGGCAGAATTGTAGAGCTGTGAATAGCTCAGCTCCTGAGTTAATGTCTTTGTGCTGTAGAAGAGGGAGGAAAAGATTTTCTTTTCAAAGAGAGAAATTACATAGAAAGGGACCAGAGTGATGTGACTCTGGGCAATTCAGTACTGAAGAGTACCTGTATAGGTAGGGTAGGGTCAGGAGTGCTCCCACAACATCCCACAGGACTTGATTCCACTTCTGACATGGTGGAGGCAGGAAGAAGGCAGGAAATGCAAGTTCCTAAGGTGGTTTTGGGAAGGTAACCTGGTATTTTGGAAAGAACGCTCAATTTGGAATTGAAGGTCTAAGAACCTGGTAGTTAATCCCCAAGACCTTTTCAGGTGATCTGTCAGACTATTTTTATAATTCGAGACCCACAGAATGACCCTATGACCCACAGGAACAAAAAGTCTTGTTGAGGTCCTCAATGATTTTTAAGAATGAAAATGGATGCTGAGAACCCAGACTTTAAAGATCCTCTTCTTTAGAACTTTGATACTGAATGCTTCAGCTGTTTTATGTCTGCTTCCCTGATTGTTTTGTTTTTTTTATTATTAAAACTTTATTTGCAAAACATATACATAGGTCATTCTTCAACATTAACCCTTACAAAGCTTTCTGTTACAAATCCCCCCCCCACTCCCCACTCCTCCCCTAGATGGCAGGAAATCCAGTACATTTTAATTATGTTAAAATATTTGACAAATGATTGGTTTTTTTCTAAAGAGGTATATCTTAGATCTTGATAGAGGGGGGAGAGAGGGAGAAAAGAGAGAAGGGGAAAAGAGGGAAGAGGGGAGAGAGAGAGATTGAGATATTACCTGGAATGACCTAGTTCAGGCAGCCCAGGTGCTGATTTCAGCTCACAATCTGTGGGAGAACACAACAGATGCTTTACTATCTTTCCTGGCAGGTAGTTGAGAACTGCCCAGGTGTCCTAGCCAGTCAGGTTTCATTGTCAGGGGTGAGTTTGGGGATGAGTTGGGACTTAGGTCTGTAGGTCATCATGGCAAGGGGCTCTTGCTATCAATGGAAACAGCACATTTAAGTCAGTTGAAATTTTTCCAACTGAAGGCTTTCAAACTAAACTCTATAGAAGCATGCAAAATATTAAACAAAATTAAAAAAAATACAAAGTTACGTACAAAATAAAATTGGTTTCCATCCTAAGAAACACTCAGCAATACATATCCAGTAGAACATCGATGCTTCTAGAAATACTTGTGATATTATGATGCTTTCAAGATTACAAAGAACTTTCTCCACTCCATTCCTGCAAGACAGTTGAATTATATTATTTTTAATTTTACAGATGATGAAAATGAAGTTCAAAGACTTGAAGTGACTTCTCACTCACATGACCAGTAAGTGACTGGGCTGGGACTTGTATGATCATTGATTCAGAGCTGAAAGGAACTTAGGGAATATCTAGTGTACCCTTCTTCTATTTTATAGATGAAGAAACTGAGACTCAAATGACAGACCCAGAGTCATCCATGTTTCCATGGGAACTTATGCTTAGACCAAAACTTCTTAAATTGTGAGTCCTGACCCTATATGAGGTCATGTAACTGATTTATTTTCAGTAATATTTGGTTTGTATATCTATTTTATAAACTTACATACCTGGGAACACATAAAAAATTCTTGGGAGAAGAAAGTTCTCAAGTAGAAAAAGTTTAAGAAGTGCTGCTTGAAATGCCTTAATCTCTATACCAGGAAAGCAATATGGGACCACAGATCTACATCTAAAGGAAATCTCCCAAGTATCTATTTTAAAACTTTAACTTAACTGCATCCCAGCTTTCTTACCTGTAAAATTAAGGGGCTTGTCCAATAAGCAGTTGAGTTGACTTTCTCTCCTGAGTTGCTATTCTTTCCACTCTATAATCAGAAGACTCCTGCCCTGGGATTAGGGTGACCATATTGGGGGGGTAGTTTCCCCCTAATACCAACCAACTCTATGCTCTAGGGCAAGTAGCTTCAAATCTTTGGCTAGAGAGGCTAAGAGCAAGAACAACAAAAAGATCTTCATTTACTTTTAGGTTTTGCAAGGAATGAAAAGGATTCCTTTGGTAGTGAACTGATTCAACCATTCTAGAGAGCAATCTGGAACTATGCCTAAAGGGCTATCAAACTGTGCACACCCTTTGATCAATAGCCTCTACTGGGCTTGAATCCCAAAGAGATCATAAAGGGAAAGTGGCAGCTCTTTTTGTAGTGGCAAGAAACTGGAAACTGAGGGGATGCCCATCAATTGGAGAATGGCTGAATAAGTTGTAATGGAATATTATCGTTCTGTAAGAAATGATAATTTCAGAAAGGATAATTTTAGAAAGGCCTGGTGAGACTTATATGAATTGATGCTGGGTGAAGTGAGAACCAAGAGAACATTGTACACAGCAACAGCAAGATTATATGATGATTGATTCTAATGGACGTGGCTCTCTTCAACAATGAGGTGATTCATGCCAGTTCCAATGGTCTATGATGGAGAGAGCCATCTACACCCAGAGAGAGGACTACAGGAACTGAGGGTGGATCATAACAGAGCATTTTCACTTCTTTTGTTATTGTTTGCTTTTATGTTGTTTTCTTTTTCATTTCTTCCCTTTTTGATCTGATTTTTCATGTGTAGCATGATAATTGTGGAAATATGTCTAGAAGAATTGCACATGTTTAATATATACTGGATTACTTGTCTAGGGAAGGAGTTGGGGAAGAAAGGAAGGAGAAAATTTGGAACACAAAGTTTTGCAAGGGCAAATGATGAAAATTTGCTATCCATATATTTTGAAAATAAAAAGCTTTAACTGGAAAAAAAGAAACTGGAAAAAAAACAATGAAACCAACAAGAAAAGTATTCCTTAAGTGAATGGAAACAGCAAGGGTAGTGGGCAATTGAGAGGGCAGAACTACTCAGTTCCTATATTGCTGCTTTTTCTTCACCAAGGAGAATAACTTTTAGACTGGGAATATTAGGAGGAAAAAAAAAGATTAACAGGAAAATATAACTCAAGTTAAAGGGAGATTATATCATTATCCTTTACGTACTCTACAATCCAGTCAAGCTGGTATCTTTCCTATTTCTTGGGTACAACATTCCCTTTGCTGCCCCTGATTTTGTACAGGCTGTCCTCCATGTTGGGAATCTCCCATGTCTTCCCTTCTGCATCCCAGCATTCTTAGTTTTATTCAAAGATCAGTTCAAAAGCCATTTCCTGGGGGAGGCCTTCTCCAGTCTCCTCTGTTGCTAGCCTTTGCTCTCTAAGGCCACTTTCCATTTGCACTCTATGTACATAATGCTAGGAATATTCATATGTCTCCATTTTCAAATGCGCTTTGGGATTTTGAGCACTGAGAAGGAATTAGATGAGAATGTGGATGTCCAAAGAATAGTGACAATAGTGAGCTAAATTCAGTAAGACAAAATATAAGAAGTATAAATAATAGGTTCTATGCTTATGCTTATGTAAATCTATAACCCAAATACAGTATGGAGAAGGGATAGCAAGATAATAGTACATGTGTAAAAGATTTTGGTGGAAAGGCAATATGAATCAACAGAATGATATAGTAGTTGACAAAATCCAATAAAGCTTTAGACTGCATTAAGAGATGTCAGCTCACATCTGGGCTATTATTTCCAATTCTCCAATTATCCATATTAAGATAGACATTGAGAAGGGAGAAGAAGGCATTCCTTCTCTCATCATCATTATCAACCTCTTGCTACCTAATGACCCCTTGCCTTTAGCCCACAAACATTGATGAGTTCCTCCCATCCTTACAACAACAACAACAGCAGTAGCAGCAATAACAACATCTCAGCAGATTCTAGCATCCCCTCAAGCTATTATTCTAGATCTCTTCTCCCTTTCACAGACTCCTCTCAAGTCTCAATCTCTTTCACCCTGGCTTTTGACCTGATCACTCCCTTGAAATCTTCTTTTCAAAGTTACTAAAGATCTCTTAACTGTCAAATATGACCTTCTGTTTCCACTCCTCATCCTTCTGGACCAAAGAATGGGAAGTCCCAAGAAGCAAATTCAGGCTTGATAGCAGGAAACATAGTTAGAGCTGCCCCCCAAAAAATAGATGCATTGTTCCAGTAGGTAGTGAGCTCCCCATCATAGGAGGTCTCCCAGTGGAGGATGGATGGCCACTTGTCAGGGATGTTGTTGAGGGGATTCATTTTTCAGGTCAAGTTGGGCTAGGTGACTTCTGAGATCTCCCAGCTCTAAGATTCGTTGAGTCTCTACTGAAAATTGAAGGCTTTAAACTTGATCTCTAAGCTAATGCCCAGCTTTGGCCAAAAGTCCTTGGGAGAAGCAATAGTTTCAATATTGCACAGCAGGCAATAGTTGGCTTTGTCAAAGAAGAGGAGGAAGTCATTAATTCCAGGAGATGACTCCACTGATTTGCCATCCCCCACATGACTCTCAGAGCCACCCGCCCACATGTCAGTCACAAGGTCCCTTAGTCCAACAAGACCGGCTGACCATCTGTGCCACTGGACTTGTCTTTTGTAATCTGGCAATATGGCCCCTATTGCCACCTCTCTTCTCCTGCTCTCAAACAGGTAATTGGTTTGTGAGATATACATTCACTTTTTCCCAGTCTGGTAGATTCATTCTCCTTGTCAGCTACATATCATTCTTTCAAAGCTGCTCACTAAATCCTGCAACTGGCAACCCAGAGGGGTCTCATTTCTGTTATTGCTATTTCTTACATATCCAAAATGTCAGAAATGAGTAAATAGGTGCTTTTTATTTATTTATAATATCTATTCCTTCCTCTAATATCTTTTTCTCTCTTTGTCTCTTCCCCCCATCTCTTTATTTATTTCTCTTTCGGTTTTTGTTTCTATTTCTCTCTCTCATCTTCTCCATATACATACATATCCATCTATCTATCTATCTGTAGAACTGAAATGAGTAAATACATGTAAGAACTCAATACCAAAAAAGAGCATTTAATTTAACCTCTTGAATACCTTTTCCTATTTACTTTAGGAAAATAGATATTTAAAGAAGAGAAAATGGAGAAGGATGAATAACTGACATTTATATAGTGCTTTAAAATATGCAAAGAACTTCATTCTATTATCTAATTTAGTCCCCAAAATGAGGACATTTGAGGCCCCTGCCTCAAATTTTACAGAGAAGAAAATTGAAGCTCAGAGGTGTAGTGACTAATTCCAGATTCATATCATTAGTAAGTGTCTGAAATGGATTGTAAAATCCTGAATTCAAATGTAGCACTCTACACATTAAGCTATAGAAAAAGGAGAAAAAAAGAGAGAAATGGAAAGAAAGTGGGGAGCAAGAGGAATACAAGGAGTAATAGCAGAAGGAGAAGTAGAAGAAAAGAGGAGGAAGTAAGGAGGGAGGAGGAGAAGAGGAAGAGAAGAATGGAAAAGGAGAGGAAGATGGGGAGATGAAGGAGGAACATGTGGGAGAAACAGATTGTCTTTAGAATTTTTCTTAGGAGACAGCATTACATAGGGGAAAGAGTATTTACTTGGCTGAAGATCTAAAGAAAGTAAAAAAGTCCTTGGTGTTTGAAATGGGTTATGATCATAGATTTAGATCTTAAAGGGATCTTAGAGGTAACTGCATCCAGCTACTCCATTTTACAGATGAGGAAACTGAGGCACATCTGAAGATCACACATCTAGTAAGTGTTTAAGATAGAATTTGAATTATGATATTCCTAACTTTGAGCCAAATTATCTATCCACTAAGGCTATTAGAGGCCAGCTTACTGGAAATTCTGAGAGTATAAAGCAAGACAGCCAAAGACAGTAGACCAACTCAGATGACTTCAGGATAATTCTATGGACCAATATAAGAATTATTTCTGTCATATAGTTTTTGAGACAATTACTTTTGTTTTTCACAGTTTCTGATGGGGTAATAAAAAAAAGCAATCCTTTATACTACTGTATACAGTCATCTTTTATCTGTTTTTTCCTTTGATCCTCACAACAACCCTGTGTGATAGGTAGTGCAGGTATTATTATCCCCTTTATACAGAGGTGGAAATTAAAAGTCCAGACATGATTTGTCCAAAGTAACACAGCTTTAAGTATCATAGTTATCACTCAAATTCAGTTCTTTTCATTTCTTTCCCTTGTCTTTATGCTAGAACGGAAACATTTTTGAGGGCTTTTGTTAAAGAAAGAATGGGTATGAGATGTAGTGGGAAGAATTGAGATCAAACCTAAATAAACATCAAATTGATTAAGAAGCACTCACTCAGTGCTAAGGACTATACTTGGTATAGGAGATACAAAGACAAAAATGACACTCACCTCGTTATATTGTAATAGAGAGGCAAAAGGGAGCTGGAAAAAAGTTGAAATATACATATAATGGCAGAGGGAAAGTGCAAGAGGATGTGATGAAGAGAAATACAAAAAAAAAAACAATCAAAACTGTGAATGTGAATGGGGTGAACTCACCCATAAAATAAAAAAGGATAGCATAATGAATCAGAAAATAAAACCCACTTGTTTTACAAGGAGTTGAAGTTGTGGAGAATGAATCTTGCTGGGATTTGAAGCATGATATCAATATTGGGTCCTAGACCTGTCAAGACAGAGTGAACTAGTTGAGTTTGAGCTGATCCACCCTCATGTAAGACAAGTTGGTCCCCAAGTGAAAATTCCAAAGCTCAATATATAATATATTCATTCCATGTGTGTGTGTGTTTCACTTTCAGTCAGTCTTATTTGGAGGTGAGATTCCAGGTACTTTAAAAAAAATAACAATTGATATTTGTACATAATACTTTAAAATTCACAAAAAAATTTATATGCATTATCTCATTTTAAGCTTCACAATAATCCCGTAATGATATTGTTTATTTTTTTTTCAAATTCTCATTTTAGAGATAAAAAGAAACTGAAACTCAGGATTTAAGTGACTTGACTATGAAAATGTGCTAAATCAGAAAAAAAGATATCATATAAATCAATCTTCCTCAGTTTACACATTAAATATCATGAACTTCACAAATAGTATAGTGACGTGCTTAGGGTTTACACAGATAATTAATGGCAAGTGTGGGTTCTGTACCTATGACTTCTTGGATCTAAATTTAGGTCTCTATTCAATATACCAAATAGGAAATTGGTGTGTGTGTGGAATAATAGGGAGCAGAGGAGCTTGGGTTTCTTCTGGTGAAGGTCTGCTAGATTTTGAAAAAAGGTGATAGACTTGGACAATTCTTGGGCCTAGCTTTCAGCTGTTGTTCTTTTTCTACTTCTTTTCCACTCTGAGACTGCCCTAGATATTCATTTTTATTTAATTTTACCTGGTGTCATGGTCTGTGCAAGGGAATAATTCTCAGGAGAATTAGTCATGACAGTCGGTAATAAAATCACTAGACCCTTTTGTTTGACAGTTTTAAGGGAAGGCCTCAAAGGGATGGTCACTGTGGTTTAAGTGGAAATAGCTAAGGGAGTGGAAGTTAGGGGAACTAAGTGAAGACAGCCCATTGACAGACTCTACCCCCTGCCTTATTCTGAACAACCTCCCAGATTGCTTCAGAACAAACCAAATAAGGGTAGCCTGCTGACCCTCATTAGGATGGGGCTGGGCCTGATGCTTGTAAAGCTGGTCTGGGAAGTGATGCACTTAGAAAAAATTAGGTCCTGAAGCCTATGGAAGGAAGATAGAACATCTAGAATGGTTTAGACTCCTGGAAACATCTACATTCCTATCGCAGGCAGCTTGGGATGAAAAGCAGCTCATATTTCTTGTGTATTTACTTTTGGTTTTTTTTATGTCATAGGGGAGGAAAGTCCTGCTTAGTCCCACTATACATCCTTAAGATCTTTATTATAAATGAGGGAAACTGAGGCACAGCATTATATATTTAGAGCAGGAAGGGATTCGTTCAGCTCAATCCTCAAATTTTTAATAAATAAGGAACTTCATGAGTTCCAGAAAAGTTAGATGCCTTGCTTAAGATTACTTATCCAGCAAGAAACACAATCAAGAATTAAAGCCAGACCTTGTAATGTCAATCAACTGACAAGCTGGAAGTTTATAGTCTGGAATAGAAGATTCCAGATAAATGTGGTGTCCAGAAAAGGATCATAATAGGAATAAAAGGGTATCAAGTAGAAGAAGGGGAATTATAGAGAACACACAGACCTTGTATGAAGAAATTCTAGGTCAGAAACTTAAATCTATAGAAGAAATATGAGGAGATATCTCCCTCCCTTCTTTGGAATAATAGGCATGGGATATTCTCATTTTCTACCTGTGTTACAGCGGGCAAGTCATTTACTTAACCTTTTTAGAACTCAGTTTTCCCATCTATAAAAAGTATGTGTGTGTGACATTACAAGCCTCCCAAAGTTTTTTTTTCTTCTCAAGATCTATGAATCTATATTGTAATAATGTCAGACTTTTAAAAACTTTGAAAAGTTTGCTGAAATATCTCTCTTCTTTTTATTCTTTATACTGCAAGATTTTAATCTGAGGTTCAATCTTGCTTTAAACACATACATATATATACATATATAAACTGACATTTTATTTTAATATGATTTAAAAATAATCTTATGCATTTTATTTTACTTCTTTAAATACATAATCCATAGACTTCATCCAATGATGAAAGGGTCTATGACATAAGCAGAATAAGAACCCCAATGAAAGGAGTTTTTCTCCCTGGGGGAGGGTTGTATTGGGAAATGTAGGTGATGTTAAAAATAGGTATTTGTGAAAATATTTTCAAAACTTTTGAAGAGGAAATTTTTTTTAAAAGGAAGAATGACTATGTTAGAAAAAATTTCTCTTTTTTTGGACTCCACCACCCACAAACAAAAATTGGCTCAAAATATAGAGAGACTGAAGACTGGGACTGGCAGTGCTAGTATTCTGTGATGTGAAGGTCTTGACCTTGAGCAAAGCTGGATTGGACTGGGATGTTTAACTGTGAGCTTATGATTTGGAGCACAGGCAATGGTCATCAGAGCATGTTCTCTGTATGTGACCTGGCTGGGGAGTTTGAAGTCACCAGAGCTCTGTTCAGACCCTTTCCTGTACCCCTTCTACTTCTGTATTATTCAATTGGCCAGTAGGAGTCATGACCCCACTAATGCTTTAGCGACAAGACTCTGGGGACTTAATGGACTAGCAATTGCTATCTATTACAGAAGAGACAGGCAAGGCTATCTGTCAGAGTCCAGTGGTGAATATGCAGACCCTGCCTGCTTCCACGACCAGTCATTGGCCAGAGACAAGGGAGCTGGTCTTAGGGTCCTGAGACATTTTTCAGGTCCCTTCTTATTCTGCCACAAAACTCATGGTCCCCATTTTGTTCAAGAAAGCCCTAAAGACAGCGTGGCTGTCCAGGGTGGCCTGGGCTTTATTCATCTAATCTTTTATTATTTCATGATTCTAAACTTAATCAAAGAATATGGGGCTGGAATTAGAAGGCCTGGCTTGGACTCCACTTCATTTGATTTTCACTTCATTTCTTCATGACATCTAGGAGCCCTTTCTGGCCTTTAGATTTCCCCATAATGAAAGAAGCCGTGGGTGGCCATGTTCAACTCTAGATCAATAATCCAACAACATTGTCTTTCCCTGACCCCAGTATAGTGGAAGGAAGGAAGAAATGCTAAGGTGTTTTTGAGATGTATCAGCGTCTCCCTTTCTTTGGGACTGACCAGTACACTATTTCTTATCCCAGGAAAGATTTTCCAGGACAGCTCTGAGTCTAATACAGACTAACATATTGGCCCCTAAGAATGGCTACTCAGAAAAGACGAAGCCTATGGGACCCTCTCCCCTCCCAGGTTCCAATCTCCATTTCCAGGCTTGCTCATCCTTTCTTCCTTCTTTTTCCACACTCAGGCAAAGATCAATTACCTCCTCTCTCTGCACTTTGTGCCCGTTTAATCTCTCCTATTTTGTTTCTGACATCTCCAATAATCCATCCCTGACACTCTTCATAGATACAGCAATTACAGCCCACAAGGACAGCTCTTGACAGGATGAAGACTATTCACTCGCCATCGTCCCGAGCCCTAAAGATATTGGACATGACTTGGGGAAATAGCTCTAGAAGAAAAAAAAAGAGATACTGATAATGGCTGCTATCTACATTCTCTTTCTCTGTTCTTAACCAATGCAATGTCTGCAAGGAGAAATGAGGAACCAGAGTCCACTCTGTAACATTTAGATGGTGGCCGGATTGACAAAAACCTAGCTCAAACTTGATAACTGTCTGCAGGTAGACCTCAAACCAGATTGAATTGGTTATTGCATGAACCAGTTAACACTATACAATGTCTAGAGGTATTAATTTTCCTAAACAGCTCAGCTTTAAGTTTTTAGCATTTGATGCTCACTTTTCTCTTAGGGAATTCATGGAAGTCATGGTATTTATTTTGGAAGATGGGAATGAGTGGTAGGTTTGCCATTGACTGCTCAAAATAATTATTCTAACATCCAGAATATATTATCCTCTTAAACCTGGCTGAGAGGACAGGTATGTTAAAATGGAAGTTGCTTTTATTGGTGACTATGGCAGTTGTATAACAAATATTCCTGCCTGGGGGAAAAATGACTATTTCAATCTCTTTTCTTTCTCATAAAGTCTTTCTGTGTTGATGTGTTTGTTAGTTTTGCTGAATTGTTTACTTTCTCTTTTATATTCTTGGTTATAAAGGATTGTTCTCTGAGAGGGAGAGGGAGCAGGGATATGTTGGAAAGTAAGGTGATATAAAAGGAAAAGATATCAGTAAAAGTTTTACAAAAATCATTTCATGAAAATAATGTAAAAATTGCATAAGAATCAAGGAAGATAGGTGTTATGATAAGGCTCAATGTTAATGGTATCAATCCCTTTTATCTTCTCTACAGGTTGCATTGACTTTCTTTAAGCTGAATGCTCACTGTTTTTTTTTTTTTTTTGCTTTCTATATGCTCACCATTACCCATCAAATGTTCCTTCCTATAATTAAATATCCTCTGTCTGACACTATCTCCAGAGAGAGATAGGATGTCATATATATGTGAGTATAAGGCCATTCTGACTGGACCATAGAGTATAGGAAGAGGAAAAACATTACAGGGGTGAAAAAGTTAATTAAGGCCATATTGGGAACAGGTCTGAGCTCTGAGAGCTAGGAACCATTGAAATTAAGAGTAGAGGAGGAGACCCTATGCTTTAGGAGTATCTCTTTGGCAGCTGAGGTCACATGGTACCATATGTATTCATGATTTGAGGAAGAGGTAGGGTCAAAGACGTCTAGGTCTTCTCCAACTTGACAAGATTTCAGGAGGAAGGCAGCAAGAATTGAGATGGAAAGAGAAGCAAGAAAGGTTCTGTTTACCAAACGAGTAAAAAAAAAGTCAGACCAATCATTTACTTGACTTCATCTTATTCTTCCCTACCCCCAAAATTCTATCCATTATTTTTATTAAATTTTCCACTTTTCAATGAGTTATATTGGTACCAAGTAGACATGAGACCAAAAATAAAGCCACTTCAACGAGTGTTTATTAAGCACTTACTATGTGCCAGGAACGCTGCTAAGTATTTAGCAGTTTTATATATATTTAAATATATATATTCAAAACTATATGTGGGATAAACTGGAGTTCATTAAGGGGGATTGGAACAGCCTTTTTGCAGAAGGAAGGATTTTAGCTGAAACTTGAAAGAAGCCAAGAGGTAGAGAGGATTGGGGAATAGTCAAAGGAAGTGTCCAGTGTCAGGAGTTGAATTGACTTATTGGAGGAATGGGAAGGAGTCTAGTGTTACTGGATGTTAGAGGAAAATGAGATATAAAAAAGACCAAAAAGGTAAGAAGAAAAGGTCATAAAGGATTTTGAAAGTCAAACAAGGAGTCTTAAATCTCTTCTTGAATGTAAGAGAGAGAAACAATGGATTGGAGGAATGGGTGGGAGGGCAACATAATCAAGCCTGTACATTAAGAAGATTATTTTCATATTTGAGTGGAGGATAAACTGCAATAGGAAAGACAGGAGGCAGGCAGACACACCAGCAGGTTATTGTGTAAATCCATGCATGAGGGGGTGAGGGCTAGGACCATGATGTTAAAGTGTCACAGAAGAGGAGGACTTCAGAAGAAATGTTGTAAAAATCAATAGGATTTAGCAAAAGCTTGGATGGGGTGGAATTGTTAAGTTGTGAGCTTGGGTAACTGGAAAGATGGTGGAATTGATGGTCAGAGAGGAGCTAGGAAGAGGGAAGGGTTTGGGAAGAAAGACAAATTCAGTTTTGGACATATTGAGTTTAAGATGCCTTCAAGGTATGCAGTGTATGGACCATCAGGCATAGTGTTGGCGACAGAATCACCGAACATTGTGGTGGGTGGGTCTGTTGCCATGCAGACATTCAAACACAGGTGGTTTCCATTTGGGAAACTATTGCCAGGTGCTGGGAGCTGTTAAATTCATTAAAAGGAACCAGGAGAGTTGTCCAAGCACCACAGATCAGGGCTTAAAAGGCTGATTCTTATACTTATTAGCTGTGTGGGCACAAGCCAGACCTATGACCTTTCCAAACTTCAAGTCCTCATCTGTAAAATGGCGCTGATAAAATTTTGTAGATACTTCTGTATCTACATGTTGTATTCCCCAATAGAATATGAGTTCCCTGAAAGTAAAACCTGCCTCATTCGTTTCCAGGACATGGTTTATATGCATCCATCAATTAGCTAACATTGAAAAGGTGCTCATGATATTCCAGCCTTCTTGCTCAGCTCTCAGGATACCAAGAAAAAAATCAAACAGTTCTTGTCCTCAAGGAGCTTACATTCTAATGGGGGGCTGTTACATGGTGCATAAATCACTATAAACATGAGACATGGGAATGGATGGAATCACATAATAGATGCTTGCTAAATGTTTCTTGGTTGATTGCATGTATACAATTAAAACTTGAAGACTGTTCATTGTTTAATCTCTTCATTTTTCAATGAGCAATCTGTATGGTTTTCTGACCACACATCTTTGTAATGATACCCTTTATACTGGTTCTCTAGCTGGAAATATGTTGTAGCCTGCTCATGTCTATAATCTACGCTTTGGGTGAACCACAAATTAAATTCTCAGTTGATTATGGCATTCCCTGACTCAGAATTGTCAGTTGAGTTTCAGTCCCCATACCCTTTTGATGCCAGGCAAGTGGGCACATTTTGAGGAAGGAGATCTTTGCCAGGATACTTGCTAAGGTTCACAGCTATAATGTATCTGATCATCTAAATTCCATCATATTCTCAAGCAACTTAGCTTTTATTATATGTTTCCAGTATCTCCAGGAACACATTACAGAAATTGCCCACCTACGCTTTCTGTACCAGAGTCTATGATCAGTTATTATTCCCAGCTACAAGTTGGAGCTTCACTTGCTCCCTAAAATGACACATCTGGAAAAGAATAATTGCTTCCTTGGCAGCAAGGCCCCGTAGAAAGGCAGGGTTGGTTCAAATTCTCCACATTTTTAAAAGCGATTTTCATGTCTTAAAGAAAAAAGTGGTTAAATCTCAGGGAAAATGATAGAGAAGCAGCTAGAACAATCAGATGTCTTTCTTTTTTTTATTGAAGCTTTTTATTTTCAAAACATATGCAAGGATAATTTTTCACCCTTGATCCTTGCAAAACCTTGTATTCCAATTTCTGCCCCCTATCCTAGAAGGAAAGTAATCTAATATATATTAAACATGGTAAAATATATGTAAATACAATTATCTTACTGCATAAGAAGAATCAGATCAAAAAGGGAAAAAAATAACAAAGAAAATAAAACTCAAGCAAACAACTAAGGAAGTGAAAATGCTATGTTGTGATCCATCCTCAGTTCTCTCTCTGGGTGTAGATGGCTCTCTCTTCATTACAAGATCATTGGAACTCAATTGCTCAGTGATGGAGAGAGCCATTTACACCTAGAGAGAGGACTGTGGGAACTGAGTGTGGACCACAACATAACATTCTCACTCTTTCTGTTGTTGTTTGCTTGCATTTTGTTTTTTTTCCTTCTTGATCAGATTTTTCTAGTACAGCAAGATAAATCCAATATATGTATACATATTTATACAGTTAACATATATTTTAACATATCTAACATATATTGGACTACCTGCCATCTAGGGGAAGGGATGGGGGAAAGGAGGGAAAAATTTGGAACAGAAGGTTTTGCAAGGGTCAATGCTGAAAATTTACCCATGCATATGTTTTGAAAATAAAAAGTTTTAATAAAATTTAAAAAGATCATTGGACTGCCCTGAATCATCTTATTGAGAAGAGCCATGTCCATCACAATTGATCATCTTATAATTTTGTTGTCCACAATGAAATCCTGATTGGATGTTTTTCTGCCTCAACCCAGAAGGAAGAATTGGAAGTTATGAGTAGAAGTGAGGGGCAGTAAAAAGGGAGACAGATTTAAGTCTGAAGACTAGCATTTGTATCCAATCTGTGACACTTTCTGCTTGAATGAGCACTTAACCAGTCTTTTCTTAGAATCCTCTAGTAAGAAGAAACTATTTATGGAGCAGCACATTGGATAGCTCAAATCAGTCAGTTTTAAGCATTTAAGCTTGTATCATGTACCAGGCTCTGTGCTAAATGCTAAGGGCATGGAGATAAAAAAAAAGTCATTCCTGTCCTCAGGTAGCTTACAATCTTTTGGAAGGAACAATGTGTGTATATATAAGTGTAATGGAGTTAGGATAATCTATTAGTCAGAAGTCCATGCTCAACCACTTCCTCCCAATTGCAGAAAAATGAGACAAACGTGTTTCCAGCACTAATCTCCCATCTCTCCTACCAGTTAGCCTAGTTTTTACTTTAAAGGTAATAAAATATAGAGGGTGGTGTTTCAGCTGAGACAGGAGGGAAAGCAAGGATTAATTATAAGAGGCAGAGGTGAGGGGAAGTGTATTCCAGGAAAGGGAAATAGATTACCAGTGAAAATTCACAGAGGTTAAAGATGAAATAGGAAGAACATCAAGAAAGCCAGTTGGGAGGATCATGATTGTGTGAAGAATACCGTTTAATAATGCTGGAGAGGTAAATTAGGAGAGCTTGTGAAAAGCTTTAATTATCAAAGGAAAGAATTGAAGTTTAATCCTAGGAAGCCATTGGAATTTTTTGAGTAGAGGAGTGACATAGAAAGACATGAACTTTGGGGAAAATTACTTTAGCAGCTGACTGAAGGATCAATGGGTCTTCAGAGAGTTTTGAGACCAGGAATTCTATTGGGAGGCTATTATAATTGTGAAGGGGAAGTTAGAAAGCTTTGACTGGGGTTTTCCCAGTTTGGAAATTTTTAAAAATTCAAATTGGTTGGTATTGATCCAAAAGTTTCAAACTGGTTCAAATTGATTTGAACTGGTGAAAATCAATTGGAAATGGATAAATATATTATTAATTTTGTGATAGCACTCATCCCCCATAACTGCCCCACCAAATAAGCATATGAAATCCCCATGGGTTGACTTAGCTCTATACTCTGTTTCTGATAGTAATATTCAAGAATAATCTGAGTGAGAGGATGAAGAAGTTGTGCTCAGAGATTATAGATAAATCCCAGATATTTCTAACTTCCCCTTAATGACATTCTGTGACACTCTGTGTCATGAGTGATTTTATTTGTCCCTCTTTCTTGGAGCTATTTATCTGAATGAAGCTTGGTCAGTTTCAGTCAGACTGATGGTCATTTCATATTGATATCTATATTCTAAAGTAATTTTTAAGGTACTTAGTGATGATGACCAAATTTCATACCCTCCTAAAGGGCATCAAGATAGATCTTGAATTCAATTTATGTTTCATTTTGACATCTTCCAGTAAATTGGTGGCTAATCATATTTAGTAGTGCTTAAAGGTTTGATGTCAATTTGGAAGGAGGTCACTTATGAAGTGCCTCAGGCATCTGTACTATTTTTCTTTCTTTTTCTTTTTTTTTAAATCAGTTCACTGGATAAAGGAATAAATGGCATTGTTGGAAGGATAAATTTGTAGATGATACAAAATGAAATGGATAATGCCAACACATTGCTTGACTCAGATAGGATCCAAATTGGTCTCAGCTGGGTAGAATATTAGATGAAATGAAGAAAATGAAATTTGATGGGGTCAAATGTAAAGTCTTCTACTAGGGTTCAAAAAATCAACTTCACAAGTACAAGCTGAAGGAGGTATGGTTAGATAGCAACTATTGGCAAAAAGATCTAGAGATTTTAGAGGATTACAATTCAATATGTAACAGTAGTGTCATGTGACTTAAGCAAATGTGACTTTGGGTAATAGTAATAGAGACAGAAAAGGCAGGGTGAAGGAGGTGGTAATCCCACTGTACCGGCCAAGCCACACCTGTATTCAGCTCTGAATGCTGTTGATAAACTGGAGAGCATTCAAAAGAGAGGGACCAGAATGGTGATCTTGCCCATAGGGATTGGCGAAAGTCAAGGGAATGTTTAGCCCAGAGAAGGAAATACTCAGTGGGTAGAATCCAAACCATCTACATAAACCAGAAGGGTTTTTGCATGGAGGAAGGATTGGACTTATTGGAATCGCTCCTAGAAGCAGAACTAGGAACAATGAGCCTAAGTTGCAGAAATAAATTTATAAGGAGAAGCAGTGTGATGTGATGGAGATTGGTCTTGGAGATAGAAGATCCAAATTTAAATCCCACCTCTGATTCAAATTGGTTTTGTGACCCTAGACAAGTCATCAACCTTTCAGTGATCTAGGCTATTCTCTAAGACTGTAAGTCAGATAACACTGGCCTGCCTTGGAGGAGAGTTTTTTCATTCAGGGAGTTGCCTATATCTATGAGAACCCGGAGCCAATCACATAAGGATCTCAGCAGCCATTTGGGCCAGCCCAAACCTTGAAGGAATCCTCACTGTAGCATTGCTAGAAGATGGAATTCTAGCCTCTGCTTGAAGATTTCTAAGAAAGAAGTACCCCCACCTCTCTTTTTAAAACTTTTTATTTATTTATTTTAATTTAATTTTTTTCCCTGAGGCAATTGGGGTCAAATGACTTGCCCAGGGTCACACAGCTAGGAAGTATTGTTTCTGAGGCCAGATTTGAACTCAGGTCTTCCTGCCTTCAGGGCTGGTGCTCTATCCACTTTGCCACCTAGCTGCCCCAGTATCCCTGCTTCTTAAGGAAAACCATCCACTTCCACCTTTGACAATGTTCATTATTAGAAAGTTTTGCTTAAATTTGCTTCTTTGTAATAGACACTGCTTACTCCCAGTCCTGTCTTTGGGGTCATGCAGAACAAGTTCAGAATAACACTCCTACTAAAAGAGAATTTTTCAAGCCTCCCCTGGGGTTTTTTTTTTGGTTGTTGTTGAGATTCTCTCTTCCTTCAAACTATACTCATATGTCGTAGACTTCAAGGCACTTAGCAAAGCTAATATTGTATTTAGCATCTGACACGTGTAGTCTCCACCTCTCCAAAAGAATAGGGGCAGGTTCATTTTCTTCTTATTTCTCTTATTTTGGAGCCAAACTTGGCCCTTATAATTTTGCAGAATTTAGTTTTGATTGCATTTATGCTGTAGTGGTCATTATATGTGACCATTATACTGTGTGTATTATTTTCCTGATTCTGATTTCTTCTCTCCATAACTTCATATTTCTTCTTGTTTTTTCTATATTCACCATTTCTTATTGTACAGCAAAATTTAGTTACACTTATGTCTCACAGTTTATTTAGACATTGGACATTTTAGTTATTTTCTTAGCATAATTACAATTTATGTTTCAGAATCGTTCATATGTTTAAAAAATGGTAGATTTCTGTTATATCTGCTTTTGTCTCTTCAGACAAACTACCATTTTTTTTCTCTTGATGTCTTTAAAATTTCATTCTTAAGAGTTTCCTTTAAAAACAACCTTGTTTCTCCAGCCTTCTTCTATAAAGGAGTTTTCAGTGACCCCATGTAAAAGTGACCCATGGTTCCATGGGCTCAAGGAACCACCGAGTTGATTACAAAGTCAGTCCTAGCTCCAAAGGGCCTTTCTTCAATTGGTTGCTGGCCTTTGGGGGAATTAATTAACTCAAGCTGTGCTGGGTTTATGGAATAGTATCCTGGCTACAAGAATCCATTTTCTGACCCCCAGTATCTAGGACCAACTTCATAGCATAACAGTTCCCACATCTTTCTTGCAGCATAGTAGAGGGAAGAGGAAGAAATAGACTAAGGACTACTGTGAGCAGTTGGGTACTCAGGCTACTGACAACAATACTGTCTGCTCCATTGGAGCTGGTTATTACTCAATATTTGGCAGTTTTTCTTCTGTTTTCTGGGGTCTATGCTGCTTCCCTCCTTACTGCTTTTGCTATTCTCTATGGATCAGGGAGTACCGATTCTTTACAGTCTCTATTACCCTGTCCATTTTTCCTGAACCAAAATTTCTTTGCCTGTTTCTGTTGACTGCCCCAATTTGTGCTTTATCTGGTGTAAATAACTTGGAGTCTGAGGGTTTGGGTCAACCATCCCTTCACTCAATAGACACACAAGGCAAGGTACCTACTTTGGTCTTCTTCAAAGTGTATTCAGTGACCCAGTAAAAGTAGTTTGCATGGGAATTCTGACCAGTCTAAGAAGCTTCCAAGCCCACCCTATTAAGTACTCCTTAAAAATGCCTTGACTATGATTTTTCTTGCACAACAATGATAAGTGTGGAAATATGCATACATATATTCGATTTGTCAAGTATTTTAACATAATTAACATGTAGTGGATATCCTGTTATTTAGGGGAAGGGTGGGGAGTAGGGGGGAAAAATTTGTAACAGAAAGCTTTGTAAGGGTTAATGTTGAAGAATTACCCATACATATGTTTTGCAAATAAAAAAAATAAAATAAAATAAGAATGTCTATAAAAGAAAAAAAAATGCCTTGCCTGTAAACTCCCAAACCTAGGTTTCCCATCAATCCACCTAAGGGATGTGGTGTGTTAACTTAGACTTCCCCGAGTCAACATTACAGCATCTGGACTTCCAACTTCCATCCAGAGGCATAATACAGATATGGGTTTCATCTGGCCAAATTTCAGAGATACATGTGAGGTTAGATTTGATAATCTTCTATTGAGATTGCTACAGACACCTTATTTTTGCTCAGACTTTGTGCATTTGTGAATAGACTTTTGAGGCCATGAATTTTATATCTGGTTCATTTCATAATTTTGTCTTCTGTGATCTGGATGTCTCAATTGCTGTCTTTCTTCCTTTACTGAATCTACACCTGATGGTTTATAGTTTGATGGATTTATCTGTTACATCACAATGTTCTGTCCATTCTTCTTAGTTAATAGCTATTGTGATTGAATTTATTTTATTTAAAAAAATTTTTGCTAGTATTTTATTTTCCCCAGTACATGCAAAGATAGTTTTCAACATTCACCTTTGCAAAACCTTGTGTTCCAAATTTTTCTCCCTCTCTCCTCCCTTTTCTCTCCCTAAGACACTAAGCAATCTGATAGAGCTTAAACATGTGCAATTCTTCTCACTACATTTCCAAATTTTCCTTCTACACAGAAAAAATCAGATCAAAAGAGAAAAACACATAAGAAAGAAAAAAAGCAAACAAACCAATACCACCAACAGCAATAAAAAGGTGAAAATACTATGCTTTGATTCACAATCAGTTGCCATAGTTCTTTCTGTGGATGGCACTTTTCACTATGATTAGATTTAAAAGGCATTAGGCAAATGCATTCTTACCAGTTTTTGGAAGTACTCCCTCCCTAGTTAAGGAGTCCACTCTTTCTATATTTTAAGCTATGTTCCAGAATTTTGAGTCTCATTACTAGAGAGCACATTTCTAGCCAGCTGTTTATTTCCCAAATCACATTTTCTCTTCTATGTCCCTTGTTTTCAATGAATAATAAAAAGAATACAACTCATATCCCTATAATCTCCATTTTCTTGCCTAAAACTTTGTAATATCTGATACTTTTTTTTTGAGTTGAGCTCTTGCAAAACTGGCTTTTCAGTCTTTGCCATCTGTTGAAATGTTTTTTAAAAGCTTTTTATCTTTAAAACATATGCCCAGATAATTTTTCAACATTGACCCTTACATAGCCTTGTATTTCAGATTTTCCCCTCCTTCCTCCCACTCCCTCCCCTAGATGGCAAGCAATCCAATATATGTTATACATGTGAAAATATATGTTAAATCCAATATGTGTAAACATTTATAAAAATTCTTGTTGCACAGAAAAATCAGATCAAAAAGGAAAGAAAATGATTAAAAAACAAAATGAAAGCGAACGACAACAAAAAGACTGAGAATGTTATGTTGTGATTCACATTCAGTTCCTAGAGTTTTCTCTCTGGATGTAGATGGTTCTCTTCCTCCAATAATACTTTTAAGGTAGATCCTTAACAGCCTCATTTGTGCCCATGTGAATCAGAAAAAGTGGGTAGTAGCCATTCATTTTGAGAAGTCTTAGGAAGTTCTCCATTATGTCTTATAGACATGTTACGGGAAGATGATAGACTCTTCATCAGGCTGACAAGAGCTGTGGTTCCCTTGAACACCAATTACCGACTTTATTTGCTGCTTCATCAGGCTCTTACTGAATGAAATCTCCTGTGGCTTGATTATATCATTCCTTCAAGGACAAAAAGCTTCTTTCTTCTCAGGAAGCCCTTCAATGTGTAGTTTTAAGCCCAAGTATAAAATTGTCCTTTTCCTTCTTTTCCTCTTCTGTATGAAATTCTGCTCTCCAGTCAGTCTCCAGAAAGGGCTACATCTTCCTCTAATAAAGCCATATATCTGTGAAATTGTGTTTTTCTTCATTATCCTTTAATTGTTTTAGAATGTGATGAGATGCTTCTTGAATCCCTTAACTTCAGGAGGCAGACCATCCTATACTTGGAACATAGATAACAATTTCAGCAATATAATCATTCTAAACTCAATATAAATCATTACAAAATTCTATAGTTCTCCATACTTTCCACCTTGTTTTTTAAAATACTTGTAAATATTTACATCTTAATTCTAAGGGCTTTATTAAGACATTTATTAACCAGTGCCTCTTACTAAATGGACAGCCACATTAAAATTCCTTTCCTGAGGGTCAACAACTCTTTATCTCATCCCACTTCCTCTCTTCCCTCCTGCTTCCCACTAACTTTTTCTTATTCCCTTTGTCTTGTCATTTCTATTTTCTATGATACATTCTCCTTCTCCTTCAATATTTAACATATTTTCTTGTAAAAACTAAAAGTAGGATCTGGACCTAGTTGTACTTTACATTTTCCTCAGTTTCTCAGAATGTCTTTTCTCTTGCTGTTTTCATTGATCCAATCACATCCAAATAATTCTTTCACCTTATTGAATTCCTACTGCTTTCTTTTCTTTTGCTCTTCCCTCCACCTTTGCTTCCCCCCTCAATGTTCTCCAAAAGAAGCTGGATATAAGGAGATATAAAGAGAACCTTTCTAACAATTAGAGCTATTCCGAAATGGAATAGGCTGCCTTGGGAGGGAGGTAATGAATTCCCTAGAGTCTTCAGGAAAAACAATGATTTGTGATTTATTGGGAATATTATAGAAGAATCTCATGTGTATAAATTCTAAGGTCCCTATCAATTTTTTTTTTTGCTTTTTGCTGAGGCAATTGGGGTTAAGTGACTTGCCCAGGGTCACAGAGCTAGGGAATGTTAAATGTCTGAGACCAGATTTGAACTCAGGTCCTCCTGACTTCAGTGCTGGTGCTCTATCCTCTGCACCACCTAGCTGCCCCAATTCCTTTCAAATCTGAAAATCTATGATTTGGTGATTTTCAAATGGATGAACTTCCTACAATTTTTAATTCATTTCATTTGGCTTGTTGTCAGGGATCATGGAGAATGATTTTACATTGTGGGAGTTATGGTTTGCATGAATGTACATTTAAATTCCCCAGAGAATTATTTAGGGAAATGAGATTTATGAAAACAGTAACATGGGATTTGAGTGAAGTAAATGAGAACAATATTGGTGTGCTCTGGTATTTGCACTGTAAAAGAACCAGAAAGACCAGATTTTAGTCTGGCCTCTAGCCCCAATTAGCTATATGCCCTTAACAATTTTATTTTATTTCTTGAGGTCTCAATTTTCCCATTTCTAAAATTAGGAGTTGGGAAAAAAGAAAAAAGAAAACAAATAAAATAAAACAAAATTAGGAGTTGGATTAGCTGATAAAGGCTCCGTTTCCATGCCAGGAATGCTCCCCTTCATCCTGTTTACCTCTTATAATTCCCATTTCCTTCAAAGTTCAGCTTAAGTTCCACCTTTTCTATGAATTCTTTTTGGAGACCTCTCCCACTCTACTTCCAGCTGTTAGTCCCTGCCCCTTCCCCCCACATGCTGTTTTCTCCGTTAATATTTAAGTTTATTGAAGGTAAGAACTCTTTCATTTTTTCTTTATATACTCATCATTTAGCACAATTTTAATAAAAAGAAATTGGCACTTAATTGATCTCTTAGGTGTCTTCTGGTACCCTATAAATTATTAATAACAAATGCCTAATCTACTATTGAATTCCATTTAGGGCTTTTAAATCTCTTGTGTGTGGGGGAATAAGTGTACTTGGGTAGTATGGTATTATATACCTATGATTTAATGAAGAAATATATACCTGCTTATTTTCATACAGACTGGTTTTTATCTAAAGGTTTAGAATGGGGAATGTTACCTAATTTTTGCTCATTTATGGGAGAGCTGATTAAAAGTATGTTACTTTAGGAAATGAGGCCTTTTATAGGCTAAAGAGATCATTTATCTATCATTCTAAATGTGATTTTCTAGATAATTTAATATTGTGTGCCTGGCCAAAGATATATGAACTGAACTGAGAGGGAGAAAAAGATAAGAATCTATAAATGATAGATTTTTAAAAACAGAGTCTCCAGAAGGGGTGCTGGAAGAATCCACTAAAACAAGAATGAGGTCACCTTAGCCAATGGTTAGGTAGAATGCCAGGTAAGTCAAGCACTACCCACTTTCTCTTAAGAAAGAGATCCATTTTTATTAAGGAAAAATGGCACATCATTAGGAAATAGCAAAAGTACTACAACATTTGTGATTCTGGGAAGATTTGATTTGCCAGACTGAGGCTTATCGCAAGATGAAAAAACCCATGTCATCTATCAACCAATCAACAAGGCATCTATTAAGCTCTTATTATTTATCTCTTTTTGTATCTCCAGTTCTTAGCACAGAGCCTAGCACATAGTAGGAGCTTATTACATCTTTATTGATCAAATGATTGTCTGGCACTATATACTGTAATACAAAGGGAAGATCCATATAATTGCAGCCTTCAAAGAACCCACATTCTAAAATGGAGAGGATAGGATGCAAAAAAAATTATTTACATACAAGATATAAGTCATATAAACGGAAGGTAATCTTTGAATAAAAGACTGGGATAGAAGACTGAGGTGATCATCTCAAATCCCCTGTTACAGAGATATGGAGAAGGCAATGCAGCCATGAGTAAAGAGGGAAGATTCTGGAGATGTTTGAAAGTTGGCGAGTAGCCCTATAGCTGGAGTAGCTATGGTATAATATATACAAAAATATATAGTATATATAGCTTGGAAGTAGGTGAGTAGCCCAGTTGGCTAGAATATAGAGTATGCAGTAGGGAATAATATGAAATGGAGCTTGAAAGGCAGTAGGATTCAAGAAAGCCTTAAACCTCAACCTATGGAGGTTGGACTTCGATTGAATGGGCAGTGGAGAATCATTGAAGATTTGGAGTAGGGGAATAAATTAATTATTTATGAAGATGACATCTAGGATGGATTCAGTGGGGAGAGAACGGAGGATGAGCTGCAAGTTGGACATTCTTTCAGTATTTTCAATGAGAGAGATAATGAGGGCCAGTCCTAGAAAAGCTGGAATTAGGAGTGTGAAAAAGGGGGATGGATAAGGGATATCTTGAGGTATTAGAATCAGCATGGTTCATTTTGCAAAGGAGAGGAGAGAGATTATTTGAAGTGCCCAAGAAGTGGTGAGGTCAGTGTATTTAAATAATCATTGATGGAAGCATCAGTGTTGCCAAAAATGATTGTGGAAGAGGAAAAGGAAAAAAAAAGATTGAGGCACAAATTAAAATCAATGAATAAAGAGGAGGACCTTGAAAAATGGCAGATGACAGAAACAAGATGGAGAGAGCTTGGTTTACTTCAATGGAAAGAACTTCAATGAACTTGGAAGCATTGAGAGATTGTTATTAACTGTGGTATATAAGTGCTTGGAAGGGACAAGAAATATGTCCACTGCTCCATGGCACTTCTAGAACTGAGGAGAATATAAGAAGGTTGGACTATCATCAGGTTTCATAACCAGGAATATGTTATCTATAGTGTATCATGAGGCTTTAGATAGTGATAGGAGGTATAGGGAGAGAAAAAGGTAAAACAAAGTGGGAGATTTAGTTTACAAAGAAATGGGTTCCAAAAACACAGAAGAAAATGCTTAGGAGGAAGTCAGTAGAATAGATAAGATCTATTAAGATAAGATCTATTAGATAAGATAAGGTGGCTTAGAGGTTGATGAGACAGGGACACTGAGTTCCAGAAGAACTACTGGAGATTTGCACCTTTAAACAGTCTTTTCCCCCCTCAATCTCAACCACAAGGCCTGAGATTTTTTAACTCTTGAATATAAAACATCTAGAAGGCTGAAACCCACAAAATAAATACATGAGGAAGAGAGAGATTTAATAAGAACAATTAGTATAAAGACTACAGGGGAAATTATCACATCAGTAATGAATATACAAATCCCGAATAAGTTGAACTACTAAGCACATGAGCTATTAGGGGAACTATTAACTTAGTAATGAGCATGAGAAGCTATTAAAATGACTCCTATATAATGAAAGTAGAATTCTTAACAATACTCCTAAACATAGAAGATGTATAATTAGTCAATCAAGGGCCCAATGAGAGGTCTTTTTGGTCACAAAGCCATAAGGACTAAACAATTCCTGGGAGACAGAAAAATGAGAGAGAGAAAGAGAGAGAGACAGACAGAGAGACAGAGAGATAGACGGAGAGAGAGACAGAGAGGGAGAAGGAGAGAGGGAGAAGGAGAGAAAAGGAGAGGGGAGAGGGAGAGGGAGAGGGAGAGGAAAAGAGGCAGAGACAGAAAGAGAGTGGCACAGAGACATAGAGAAATATATAGAGAGAGCTAAATAGATACAGGTTATTAAATAGATGAACTTTTTGAGGTGACCAGATGCCAAATTCTATTTTGGGTATATCTTCTTGGGTCAGGACGTTCAAGTCTTTGGTTCAGATTATGAAAGGCTCAGAACTGCATGGCCTCCCTTTCCTCCCACATCCACCCTCAGGAATGTTGTAGAGATTACAGGACTCCTTAAACCTTTCCCATTCTCGCCCCCTTTTTGACTGAGAAACTTTTATTGTCCCCAGATATAGAGGTATATAAAATAGCTTTACAAATCGAGCATTTACTGATAATAAATCATAATTTCATGACTCCCCCATTAAATTACATGCTTGACCCACACTTTAAGAAGCTTTGGCTAGAATATAAATATAAACATTATTATGTATGATAGTAAAATATAAATATAATACAAAATATAAAATATACATTTATTATTTGTAAATGTATAAACATATTTTAACTTAATATAAAATTGAATGTAACATTTCTGTTCTGTAGTCTTGTTACATTTTTTTTTTACTGATGAGGACTATTCAAGATCTGAGAATCATAGTAGTAGGTTAATCAGGAATCACAAAAGTAGAGCAAAAATGGGAAAAGGTTTATTTACGCCACTAACAAAATTCCAGGGCTTGTGCTTGCATTCTAGCCAGTGGTGGCAATTTATTACAAGAAACTTTTCTTTAAAATGGAAAAAAGAAGTCATTAATATCTATAAATACTTATAATCATCTTACTTCAGAAAACAATTAAAAGTACCCCATCCAAACATTTCTCATTGAGTGGTTCAAACGTGAAATAATTAAAATAAATTCAGTATTGCTTGAATTGACCGAATTCTGGAAGCTCAGCAGTATGGACTTCAGAGCTCACTGAAATTTGGTTAATCCTTTTATTTTTTTTTCTGGTTATTCTTAAAACTATTCTTTTTTTCTTAAAGCTTTTTATTTTCAAAACATATGCATGGATGATTTTTCAACATTAACCCTTGCAAAATCTTGTGTTCCAATTTTTCCTCCTTCTCTCACCTCCTCCCCTAGATGGCAAATAATCCAATATATGTTAAACATGGTAAAATTATATTATATACTAAAATTATATGCTAAAGCCAATATATGCATACATGTTTATACAATATCTTGCTGCACAAGAAAAATCAAATGAAAAAGAAAAAAAATGAGAAAGAAAATAAAATGCAAGCAAACAATGATAAAAAGAGTGAAAATGCTATGTTGTGACCCACACTCAGTCCCTGGAGTCCTCTCTCTGGGTGTAGATGGTTGTCTTTATCACAAGATCATTGAAACTGGTCTGAATCATCTCATTGTGGAAGAGAGCCACGATCATCAGAATAATCTTGTTGTTGCTGTATACAATGATCTCCTGGTTCTGCTCATTGTACTTAGCATCAGTTTATGTCAGTCTTTCTAGGCCTCTCTAAAATTACCCTGCTGATTGTTTCTTATAGAACAATAATATTCCATAGCATTCATATAGTATAATTTATTCAACCATTCTCTAACTGATGAGCAGGTACTCAGTTTCTTGTCATTACAAAAAAGGATTGCCACAAACAGGTTAATATTTTTAAGACAAGATAAGATTTGTTTATGACTTTTGTTTTAAAGCAACTGTCACTATTGGATATTATATAAGTTTTTGCATCAAAAATCATTAATAATATTAATCTGAATTTTCAGATGAAGTTAAAACTATTTCTAGTCATATGAAAAGGTGTTCCAAATCACTATTGATCAGAGAAATGCAAATGAAGACAACTACACACCTGTCAGATTGGCTAAGATGACAGGAAAAGATAAAGACAAATGTTGGAGGGGATGTGATAAAACTGGGACACTGATACAATGAACAGATCCAACCATTCTGGAGAGCAATTTGGAACTATGCTTAAAAAGTTATCAAACTGTGCGTACCCTTTGACCCAGCAGTGTTTCTATTGGGCTTATATCCAAAGAGATCTTAAAGGAAGGAAAAGGACCCACATGTACAAGAATGTTTGTGGCAGCCCTTTTTGTAGTGGCTAGAAACTGGAAACTGAATGGATGCCCATCAATTGGAGAATGGCTGAATAAATTATGGTATATGAATGTTATGGAATATTATTGCTCTATAAGGAACGACCAGCAGGACGATTTCAGAGAGGCTGGAGAGACTTGCATGAACTGATGCTGAGTGAAATGAGCAGAACCAGGAGATCATTATACACAGCAACAAGAAGACTATATGACGATCAATTCTGATGGATATGGCTCTCTTCCACAATGAAATGTTTCAAACCAGTTCCAATTGTTTAGTGATGAACAATCTACACCCAGAGAAAGGACCGTGGGAACTAAGTGTGGACCACAACATAGCATTTTCATTCTTTCTGTTATTGCTTGCTTGCATTTTGTTTTCTTTCTCAGGTTTTTTTTTTCTTCCTTCTTGATCATATTTTTCTTGTGCAGCAAGATAACTATATGACTATGTATACATATATTGGATTTAACATATATTTTAGCATATTTAACATGTATTGGGCTACCTGCCATCTAAGAGAGAGGGTGGGGGAAAGAAGGGAAAAATTTGGAACAAAAAGTTTTGCAAGGATCAATGTTGAAAAATTACCCATGCATTTGTTTTGTAAATAAAAAGCTTTAATAAAAATAAAAAGTAATATTAGTCTGTAGTTCTCTTTCTTTTCTTTATCTCTCCCTGGTTTAAATATTGAGGACATATTTGTCTCATAAAAAGGAAGATAGTAGAATGCTTTCTTTTTCAGTTTTTGAAAGGAATTTGTGTTGTATAGGCATTAATGAAATTATATTAACTAATAATTGATCAATCAAAATAAATAATTAATTAAATGTTTGCTAACATTTACCTGTAAACTTATCTGGAACATGGTTTATTTTTTTTTTCTTGTGGTAGTCCCTCTAAGCCATGCTTAATTTCATTTTCTGAGATTGGGTTGTTTAAAATCTCTATTTCAAGTTCCGTTAATTTTAGCATTTTGTATTTTTGTAGCTAATCATCCATTTCCTTTAAATTTTCATTCTCCAGTGCATTTTAAATAGGTTTTGATAGACAATGATTTGATTTGTATGCCACTTTTTAGGAATGCATTTGCTATAGAAAGTGAGGAAAAGATGTATTAAAATATCTATTTGTTATGGAAACTTGGTATTGAGTAATAGTGACAAAGGAGATCCTTCTTTGCTGTCTGAGTGGTGCACAAGGAGACAGAGGGTCAGGATGGAAGTTATTGTGATGTGCTGGGAGAGGCAACTGGAGTGATGGTCTGGGACTTTCCTGTCTGCTGTCTTCCTCTGCCCAGTCTCTGTTGCATGGGTTAAGGTGAAAAAAGACAAAGACAAAAGCCAACCAATGGAGGACTCATCTTTAAGTAGTGTGGGGATGGGTGGTTTTTAATATTTCCTATCAATTTTTGCTACTTTCCAACCATTTTTTTCATCAGATGCTTCCATTTTTTTTAACCTCCTCAAGCCAAAGGGCTTTGTCCTAAGGTTAGACTCATTTGAGTGCTCTGTACTACATACTGGATACTGGACCTCACGTCTTACTAGTTGTATAGCCCTGGGCAAGTCACATAAAAAGAAAAAAAAAATAACTACATGACTCAGTTTCCCCATCTGTAAAATGACTAGGTTAGACTCATTGCTTCTAAGGTTTCCTCTACCTCCATATCCCTATGATCTTTGAATGATTTATTCCTTACTCTTTGTTCTTTGCCTGCCTAACTTGAGATATTACTCTACCTTCTTCCTTTACTGCTCTCCTGGAGGACAAAATTCGACTTGCTCAGGAGCTGAGGATCTGATAATGTGGTTGCCCTCTGTCCTGATCTCCCAGCTCCCAGACCCCATGTTTACTCTTGACCATGGCATACAACTCAGTCAGTGATCCAAGTCTTGATCTGCTGACTCAGGGATATGCAGCTTCTATTAGACCCTGACAACCACGTGATTCTTTCCTGATAATCCCTCCTTCATCCTGCCCCGCTGTGGAGTCATCAATTTTATTCCTGGTGGGGACTTGAGGACCTCACTTTCGATGTTTGCTATTTGTGTGACTTTGTCCCCAGAAGTAAGTTTATGCTGTGAAATTTAGGAGGCTGGATAGAATGAATGGTTTCTAAATTCCCTTCTAGCTCTGGATCTATGGTATAATTCATCTTCATCATCATCATCATTATTATTATTATTATTTACAAGCATCTTCATAATACTTTAAGATTTACAAAGTGCCTTCCATCTCACTTTCTCTTCATAATAACCAAGTGAGGTAAGTGCTATTTTCATTCCCATTTTGTAGATGAGGAAACCAAGGAAAAGATGAAGTAAATGACTTGATTAGGGTCACACATCCAAGTCGGTGCCCAAGGTGTGATTCAGGAAACTGAGGCTGGGGATTTTGAGTAATTTACCAAGATAACACAGCTAAGTCTGAAGCAGGTATGATTTGAACTCGGGCTTCCCTGACTCCAAGTGCATTTCTCTATCCACTGCAACACTAACAGTTTCCGGAGAGAGAAGCTTTTCTCTTTGGTTTCACCCTATAGATGATGGATGTTGTTTGGAGCACAATCATTCATTAAGTTGTCTAGTAAGATGTGAGATGGTTGTCATCTTCATTCCTAGAGGGGGTACCCGCCTGACGGAAATCACAGGTCTTGGAGATATTAAAGTAATAGAGATAATAAGGAGGTGTAATTTAAGGCTATATAGCACTTTGCAATTTACAAAGTGCACTCAAAGACATTTTATCGAATTTGAGTCTTAGGATATGGGTAGGGCAGACTTAAGCATTGTAATGCTAGAGAGGAGGAAGCTGAAGCTTGGGATGCTGACTTGAGATGTTCAAGGCTCCTCAACTAGTAAATGGAGATGGTGGGATGGGAAGCCCCGGGAACACAGTGGCCCTAGCCTTCTGGCTCTCTCTCTTGCATAAGACTTTTCCCCCTCATCCTTACTTTCTATTTCTCTGGCTTGTTTCAAGCCTCAGTAAAAATCCTATCTTTCATGAGAATCCTTTTTGGATCCCCCTTTAATGCTAGTTTATGTCTATTAATTATGTCCAATGGATTCTGCCTGTACCATGTTTGTTTATAGTGGTTTGCATGCTGACTATGAACTCATGGAGATCAGGAACTGCCTTCCTGCCTTTCTTTGCATCTCTAACACGGTATAGAGAAGGAGCTTAATAAATGCCTGATAGCAAATTCTGAATTTTGTGGCTAGAAATTAGTGCATATGAAAAAGACCTGGAATTTTTAGTGGACAGGGTTAATATGACTCAATACCTGAAAAACCTAAAGCAGGACTTCTTATCTTGGGGACTCTATGGAGAGATTTCAGGGAGTCCATGGACCTGGATGGAAAAAGATTGCCTCCTCCCCTCCCATTAATCTCTGCATGGCACTGAGCACTTCCTTCAGTTATGAATGTAAGCAATCCATATGAAGCTGAGTGGGAATCTTCAGGCCTCAGCAGATTGTCCAAGGGGTCCAGTAAATAAAGGTCAAGAGCCCCTCGTTTACCAAGACCTTGGGCTGCATTAAGAGTTTATATGATAGTTTTACCATGTTTAACATATATTGGATTACTTGCCATCTAGGACAGGGGGTGGGAGGACCGGGGGGGGATTGGAACATAAGGTTTTGCAAGGATCGGTATGGAAAAATTATCCAGGCATATGTTTTGAAAATAAAAAGCTTCAATAAAAATAAATAAAAATAAAAACAAAAATAGTTTATATGAGAGGAGGTGACAGTCTTAGGGTATTCTTCCCCTATTAGATATTCCCTTACTGGAGCATATCTAGAAGTTTCTGCTTAGACATGGTCAGGAGAGGTCAGGGCCTGGACAAGGAAAGCTCTGAAATAGTCTTGGAGGTGGGCCAAAGGATGATGACACCTGAAAGCTCTTTTTTTTTAAATTAAAGCTTTTTATTTGTATAACATACATATGGGTAGTTCCTTAATATTGATCTTTACAAAGCTTTCCGTTACAAATTTTAGCCCCAGTACCCTCCCCTCATCTAGATGGCAAGAAGTCCACTACATGTCAATAGTGATAAGAGACTTGACAAGTTGGTTTGCAAGAAAAATCCTATCTACAAGAAAAAAAAAATCAGAGAAAGGAAACACACTGCAAGCAAACATCATTATAGAGCATGAAAATGATATGTTGTGGTCCACACTTCACATCCCTCTCTCTGGGTGTATATGGCTTTCTTCACTGAACAATTGGAAGTGGTTTGAGACAATTCTTTGTTGCAGATAACCATGTCCATCAGAATTGATCATCATATAATATTGTTGTTGCCGTGTACAATGATCTCCTGGTTCTGCTCCTTTCACTAAGCATCAAGTTCATGCAAGTCTCTCCAGGCCTCTCTGAAATCGTCCTGCTGGTCGTTTCTTACAGAACAATAATATTCCATAACATTCATATATCATAATTTATTCAGCCACTCTCCAATTGATGGGCATCCATTCAGTTTCCAGTTTCTAGCCACTACAAAAAGGGATGCCACAAACATTTTTGCACATGTGGGTCCCTTTCCCTCCTTTAAGATCTCTATGGGATATAGGCCCAATAGAAACACTGCTGGGTCAAAGGGTATGCACAGTTTGATAACTTTTTGAAGCTCTTTTTTTTTTTAACACTGACAGGTGGGCATAAGGTGGAAGGCTTAAGTTTGCTATGCTTGTCTATGGAGGGAAGCATCTTGGACAAATGAGTCTAAGTAACTGGGAGGGAGATTTTAGCTCAACATAAAGAAAGTCTTAATTAATTACTGCAACTGGGAAAATATTTTTACATCCAAAGGTTCTGATAAAGGCCTCATTTCTAAAATATATAGAGAATTGACTCAAATATATAAGAATTCAAGCCATTCTCCAATGGATAAATGGTCAAAAGATATGAACAGACAATTTTCAGACGAAGAAATTGAAACTATTTCTGGTCACATGAAAAGGTGCTCCAAGTCACTATTGATCAGAGAAATGCAAATTAAGACAACTCTGAGATACCACTACACGCCTGTCAGATTGGCTAAAATGACAGGAAATGATAATGATAACTGTTGGAGGGGATGTGGGAAAACTGGGCACTGATACATTGTTGGTGGAACTGTGAATGGATCTAACCATTCTGGAGAGCAATTTGGAACTATGCTCAAAAAGTTATCAAACTGTGCATACCATTTGACCCAGCAGTGTTTCTACTGGGCCTATATCCCAAAGAGATTTTAAAGGAGGGAAAGGGACCCACATGTGCAAGAATGTTTATGGCAGCCCTTTTTGTAGTGGCAAGAAACTGGAAATTGAAAGGATGCCCATCAATTGGAGAATGGCTGAATAAGTTATGGTATATGAATGTTATGGAATATTATTGTTCTGTAAGAAACGACCAGCAGGAGGATTTCAGAGAGGCCTGGAGAGACTTGCATGAACTGATGCTGAGTGAAATCAGCAGAACCAGGAGATCATTGTACATAGCAACAAGACTATACGATGATCAATTCTGATGGACATGGTTCTCTTCAACAATGATGTGATTCAAACCAGTTCCTATTATTCAGTGATGAAGATAGTCATATACATCCAGAGAGAGGCCTGTGGGAACTGAGTGTGAGCCACAACACAGCATTTTAACGCTTTCTGTGAATATTTCCATGCATTTTGTTTTCCTTCTTAGGTTGTTTTTTCTTCTTCTCTTTCTAGATCTGATGTTTCTTGTGCAGTAAGATAACTTTATAGATATGTATACATGTATTGTATTTGTCATATGATTTATCCTATTTAGCATGTATTAGATTACCTGTCATCTAGGAGTGGGGGGTGGGAGGAAGGAGGGGAAAAGCTTGGGAAAAAAAAGTTTTTGCAAAGGTCAATGTAGAAAAATCACTCATATGTTTTGTAAATAAAAGCTTTATATATATATATATGTATATATATATATGTATATAAAATAATTACTGCTATCCAAAAATGGAATTGGCTGCCTTAGTGATCAAAGGTGTGTATGGGAGGTGGGGGAGGTCAGGTGATAGAATCAAAGGACCTGGATTCAAATCCTGACCTTACCACTTCTATATTTTGGGAACCTTTGATGCCTTTCTGAGCCTTCATCTCCTTATTTTAAAATGATGAGATAGGATCTGATGTCTCGTGAGATGTCTTCTCACTCTGAATCTGTGATCTTAGGATCTCTAAGGTCCTTTTTGTCTTATTCCTCTTCACAATTTGGTGTTCTAGACCACCTAACCTATCTGTGTCTCCTTGTCTTGGTCTCCTGTCTCTGTTTTTTTCGGGGGCTATTTGCCATGCCTTGAAGACATGCCTTCACCTCAACCTCCAATCTCAGGATCCTGTTTCCTAGGAGAAGCTTTTTCCACCCCTTCTTCCCTCCTCCAGTTAAGAATTTTCTTCCTCTCCTCATTAAGTCTTCTATTTCTTTACTTGTTTCCATAAGATCTCTCTCAGTAAAATGTAAGCTCTGTGAAGGCAAGTGCTGTTTGTTTTATTTTCTAGAGCTTTTTATTTTCAAAACATATTCACAGATAATTTGACAACATTGACCCTTGCATAAGGTGCTGTTTATTTTTGAGTTAGTATCTTCAATGAACCTTTTATGTATCAGGTATTTATTAATGTTTGTTGACTTGAAGTCCAGTTGTATTTCTTCCATCTTTGATCAAGACTCAGTCCTCTTGATCCTTGATTTTTCAATGAGATCTCTTTGCACTGGCCTGAAAGCAAGTCCTATGGATTAGCAAAGAGTTTGGTTCTAGTGTGTCCTTGCTGCCAGCCTGGTTCCATCCTCCCTGAAACAGTCATGTGCCAGAATGAGAAGGAGATGCAAAATTATACTAACACACTCTCTTCTCTTCCAAAAAGACTATATATATATTTTTTCTTTTAGGGGGAAAACTGAGGCTGAGGAATGAGTAAGAGATATGAGAGTACACTGGAGAAACTCAGAGGGAGCAAAATCTTCAGGGCAAGCCAGAATTCAGCCCAGGGTGTTCCAGGAAGGAAGTGTGTGTGCCAGCAGCCATCATTCTGGAGAAGTCACCGAGCACAAGTCTGGAAGACCGGAAAATTGGAAAATAACAAAGGAAACGTGGCATCCATATGCAAAATTGTGAGTGAGTCCAAGCAGTGGGGGAGAGAAGGGGAAGGGAAGGCAGGAGGAGCCACTTAATATTCCCTATATGGAAGACCATTTGAGCTCTCCGTTGTGTACAAGAGGATAATTAAATCAAGGAGTTTGGCGAAAACCAAGAATTGCTTAGACATTTGAATTAGTGGCAGATCGGGAGAGGCAACTTGCCCCCACTTTGCTGTCTGGGACTGACTGGGCTGTATTTGCAACCTCATTGCTTAGTAGTACTAATGCCTGACCCATGGCAGGTGCTCAGTAAATACTCGTTAATTGTATAACAAGTGGACAATAGGAAAGAAATTGTACTTGGGGAAAGGCATCAAACAAAGCAGAGCTTAGGGTAAATTACTCACTTAAGGGCAGTAATTTGCCCTCTCCACAGGAGACAGAAATCATGGGCTTCTACTATTAAGTTACTCACTGCTAGTTGCTAAGGTGCTCTACTCCATGGAGGGGGATAGGGACTATGACAAGGTGGATGGAAATGGCTGCTCCTGGACCACTGTTGGATAGCTTACCATTTAAAATAACCTAGTGTTAAACTCTAATTTCTATGCACCTGAAGAAGTGTGTGATCAGCCCCCTCCAAATTCATCTCCTTGGGACGAAGCGCCGTATCCCTTTCCTAGTTCCATCTCTGACTGCCAGCATACTCTGTTGAACTATAGCCTCCTAGGGGCAGGGATGTGGATGAGAGCAGGCTTAAAGGATAGGAAAGATAGTGGTGGGGGTAGTTCAAATTGTTCCATCAAGATCCTCATTTCCTATCTGACCAGCAAGTCTGTCCTCGGGCCATTTGAGGACAGAGATTCTGGAAAATAACAAGCTCTGGCTCCCTGCAATAAAATCCTTCTTCTTTTTTTCCCCTAACATAAAAGAATCCCATGAAGGAATGGGGTTGCTGCTGAATTCATAACTTGTCACAGCCCATTTCTATCCATGCAGAGAAGTGAAGTTGGTAAATATTCAAGCTGGCCAGGCCCAAGACTTGAGAAGTGGTCTGATTATAGCGCTGGGCAGGGAGAATTTGGTTGGAGAGGGAGGAAGGAAGGAAGGAAAGCTGGAGTTTCAGGTTGCGCCTTCATTATGGATGGTCTGAACTGGCAGGAGCCAGGGATGTAGGTATTTTCATGGGGAAACTGTCCAATCACAGCATCCCAGAATGACCTTGGGATGCTTCCTCAGAATTCGGCTGAATTGACACAATACCCTCTCTCCGACTGACTTCTAGTTTCTTTCAATAACTCTCAAATATCAAGACTTGGTGGTGGCAGAATGTGCCTTCAGTGCCTGCTCTCATGAGGGAGGAGAGAGGATCCTCTGCTACCTCTTTAAGAGGTCCTCCATTAGGCCCGACAGGAACTAACAAGAGCTGGGCAGGAATTGCAGCTGTCTCTTCCCAATATTAGACTGGCAATGCCCGTGTCAATGTCAAGACCTACAATATCTGCCTGATGTATATACATGGCACCTATCCTTGATTTCTCACTGGAATGGACTTTGGAGGTCAGCCCTGTCACTTTACCCACAGTCCCATGGGTAGGAAGGAATACAGGCTGGATTTCAACCTCCCATCTCTGTTGTCAGAGGTTGGTCTCATTCCATTATACATGTCACATCCAATTCGGACAGTAACAGATCATCAATCTAGAGCTAGGAGGTCAACTGCTCAACTGAGGACTCGACAAGCCAAATTACTTAGCCAAGATCACTTAGACAGTACTTGGAATTCTTTCCATTATACCATATTCTCTTTCCCACCATAGCATGATGGCTCTCACATAATTAGATGCTGCATGAAAAGAAGAAGGTACTTGTCCATCAAGTGAGAGACATTTTGCAAATTTTAAAATGACATACACATATATACATGTATGTATTATATATATAAATGACAGCTATGATATAATTTGTTATTGTTACTAAAAATTAATAATTCCAAAGGAATCAAAGACACAAAAAAGTGAAGAACCTCTGGTTTAGAGGAATAATAATAACAGCAGTTTGTTAAAGCCCTGGCCAGACCAAATCTGTGATGCTATTTTCAAGTCACATCTCCCCTGGGTCTCAATTTTCTCATCTGTAAAATGAAAAGATTGAGAAAGACATTGGCAAGCTACGGCTTAGCCAGAAGAACGTATCGGAGAGGATGAGTGGACTACATAACATGCTGGAATGTTGGGATTCTGGGTACTGAGGTCATGTTTCCTGGTTCCTGTCTACACATGCCTTGGCAGAGTGATGTGATACTCCCATTGATAAAAGTCATCCATCTCCTGGGCAGTGTGGATGGCAGAAAGTTGAAGTTATGGACATCTTGCCAACAGACTGGGCTGACACTGTCAGAGGGGGTTACAAATCCAAGTGACCCATTATTTTGGGGTATCACCAGCAGAATGACGTTGCTTAGAAGGGACAGTAGTTTCCACCCTTCTCCCCGTGTTTTTTGCTGAGAAGTTGGACAAGGCAAAAATCACTGGATTTGGAGTTAGGGAATTGGGCTCGAATGTCAGCTCTGTTCTTACTACCTCTGTTATCAAGAATAATTCACTTTAATTCTCTGAGCCTCAGTTTATCCATTCATGAAATAAAGATCTAGGACTAGAGGACCTGCAACTAACATACTTTCTAATGTTAAATGTCTGACTTTTGTAAAAAAAATAATAAATAAATAAATAAATAAATAAATAAATTACCCTGTAAGGGGCATTGTTTGGAACATGAGCAGATATTCTTTGCCAATTCCCAGTAGACCTTACTGCTGCCATTTTGTCTGCAGATACTGTAACTGCCTCTGGCAACCTCACACACCCAGAACTTTCAAAACTCTAGTGGTTCTGTGAGAAATGACACACGGAAAGGTAAATAAAGGCAGCAAACCTACCCTTCGAGCTTGCAGGTACTCACATGGGTGAATAGAAAATAAACTCAAAGCTAGACTCTTCTTTTTCAAAGGACCCCACTTCCGTTGCTGTTCTAGCTCAGCAGTTACTCAGGGGAAAGAGAATAGTCATACATGGTCCAAGGAATTCGCCTTTGTAACTCTATGAAAGGCAGACCCCTTCCCTTCCTGGACTGTTTCCCCATTTGTAGAGTAAGAGAGATGGACTGGAAGGCCTCTAAGATTTCTCTCATCTCTAAATCTCATCTTCAAAAATAAGAGTCCTTTTCCTCAAAGATCTTTCTATTGAAGAAAAGCTTTGGGTACAACTTGTAGGATCCTAAAACCAGAGCAAGGGTTCTTAAATGGGGTTCATCAATACATCCCCAGGGAGTCTGTGAATAGATTTCATGGGCTCGTGAACTTAAATGAGAAAAACAATGACATCTTTATTTAGCCTTTGCTTTCTTTTTAACTCCATATGTTTTTTTTTGCATTTAAACCTTCAATTTCCTTTGTGATCCTCCATATTTTAATTTTAGCCCTTTTAGATTTTAAGCTCATTAAGGGTAGGAATTGTCTTCCTTTTTATTAATTGTTAACCCTAGTGCTTTTCGAAGTACCTACCATGTTACAGATATTTAATAAATATTTATTGGGTTAGGTTTTATGCATTTGAAGGTGTTATTTTGAGAAGGGGTTCATGGGCTTGGCTTTGGCTAAAGAGGTCCAGGACACAAAAAAAGTTTCGTGTATGACCCCATCTTGTCCATGACTCTGATTTTACAGATGAGGAAACTGAGATTTAGGAGATAAAAAACCACTTGCCCAGGGGCCAAAGGTACTTTATCTGTAATTTGAACTGATAGCCCATGACAAGTTCAGCAAGGATAAAAAGTAGGATGTGAAACTGGCTGCTTCACCAGTGTTCTCCACTGCATCATGCTGTGCTTCTAGAAAATTAAATACTAAATATATGCAAAGTAATTTCCAGAGGGAAGACACTAACCACCTGGGCGGACAAGATTAAGATAAGTTCATTAAAGTTAATATTATCTCTATGGTATCCATGTTATGGATGTGGTTTAAAACCACTTGGCTTCTGAGTAGAAGGTATTTTGAGCAACAGTTTGAGAAGGGAGGGAGGTTACACTCTTGTGTCTCCTCTTCCACTTTCTCTCCCCTGAACCAGAAACTGGGAACTCACTCCGGCTAGGGATGTCACATATTCTGCCCCTGTAGCTGCTTCCTCTGAATGGCCCATTCTTTACAGAACCTCCATTTTACAGAAGGCACCCAGGTCACCCAAGCTTTCATCTCTCTAGGCTGTATTCTTGTTTCCCTATAATGTCCCTGGACCCAAAACCTTCATCTTCTTTCACCTTTCTAGCTTCCTTTTCTGTGTTGACTTCTCTCATGAGAAATTAAGCTCCTTGAGGGCAGACATGACCTTTCTGCTCATATTTGTATTCCCACTCATTAGCACATCTTGTAAGCCCTGAATAAATGTTTGTTGACTTGTGGAGGAAACATTTGAGAGTTAGGGTGCCTTTTCCTGGTCCCCTAAAATCACACAAGCTATCAGGGGTATTTTGATGCTCACAAAGGGCTGTATAAATGTCAGTTGTTATGATTATTAATTATTATTAGCCAATAGTCACTTGGTCTCCAGAATGACAACTTCATTTCCTGAGCACTCTATTACCCTCCTGATGAGCTCAAATAATATTTATAGAGTAATACCAGGGGTATGAAGGAAGGCATGTATGCAGTTCACTTTTAAGGTTAATTTGCTTATTAGCATTTTTTAAAACCCAGACAATCAACAAACAATAAAACAAGTCTTGAATTGTAGCAAGATTTCTGAGGTGTGAACACTCACCCCAAAGATTTAACAATCTGCTTCTTCATTCCTATTGGAGCTGGTGCCCATTCTGTCTGCCAATAAGGATGGGGCCAGATGATTGGATGAATCCTTCTTAAGAATCACCTGTAAGGTCTATGGGATGCCAAAACAAGAGGCTAAAAAACAGGCACAAGAATACCCTATCCAGATATGCACTTGTGCTTTTTTTCCCTCCCACAATAACCCCCATCCAATAACCAAGTAGAATGAGTCTTTTATTTTCATCCTACCCTCAGGACTGACCAGGCCAACTGAATTTATGGAACCCACCAATTGTTTTGGCCTTGTGCTATTTGGGAGCCAGAACACTCTCTGGGAATGATGGGCCCCATCTTCTCATATAGAGAGCTGTGAATTAAAGTGTGTGAGTTACTAGCCCCTTGAAACTAGAATCTGGTTATAATGAAAACACAAGAGACCTTTAACTCTGGATCAGCTGGCAGATGACACAATAGAACTATATTAATTTTGGGTTTTAATAAAGCATATTCCAGCACTCAATAAAGGCTGTGCTGCTATTTGGGGATGGGAGATGCATTATGAAGGCACTTTAGAGTAGAAAAAAAAGAGCTAGATAAAGGAAATCTAATTGAAGCATACAATGCGTTTACCAGTGTAGCTACTGATAACACATTACCAGCTCTCTCTGTGTGTCTCTCTGTCTGTCTCTCTCTCTCTTGCTTTGTCCCTCTCTTTTTTTCCAGCACAAAAGAGAGAATCGGGGCTACTGAATTGCAATCAAATGTAAAAATACTCTTCCTAGTGGTCTGTGGACCCTGAATGCTTAACTGGTAAACCACATTTGAAAGGGTAGGCTTAGAAAAGCTTTTCTTGCTAGAGGAAACATGAATAGGGAGTCAGGCAACCCAATTATGGCTTTGTAGAGAAAGCAGGTGATCGATAAGTAGGACGCATCCCTTGCTCTTGACTGTATCTCCAATTTGTGCATAAAATTCGACTAGCAAGTGTGTCCTTTCCTGAAGTACCTATTGTCTACTAGTTGTTATTCCTGGTTCTAATACTTTAATGGAGATATGTCCCCACAAGTATTGGACATTTCCTCTCCTGGTGCAGACTGCAATTTATCTATGTCTTTTTTTATTTCATGGGAATTCACCCTAAAGCTGTGAAATCGATGATCTTGAAGTATAGATCTGACTGTGTTACTCCCTCGCTCAACAAGTCTCTGTGGTTCTCTATTACTTTTAGGAAAAAATATGAATTCTTCCCATGTGGAATTTATAATCCTTCTCCACTGGGTCCAGGAGACAGCAGACTGGTACATGGTACAAATGGCCCATTGAACTCATAAAGAGAAGCATCATAGGATGGGAAGAGCTGTGTTCAAGTCACCTCTGATTTTCCATCAAGTGATTTTTGGCAAGTCACTTTATATTTCCACGCCTCCAGGAAGCTCTCTAAAGCTATTAAGTTTCTGGACAGGTGTCAATTGACATTGGTAGAGGCAACTTTCTCACCAGGATCCCCCAACGTTGATGAAATCACCAGAGTGAACTAGGAAACATAAAATTGTCCCATATGTCATGAATGGTTATTCTATTAAGTGATTCCTCATCCCTCAAGCCCCACCTCCCCCCCCAATCCCATCCTCCATATTCCTTGATTTTTCTGTTATTCAATTATGTCCAACTCTTCTGGATCCTATTGGGCAAGGATACTGGAGTGACTTGCTGTTTCCTTCTCAAGCTCATTTTACAGATGAGGAAACTGAAGCAAGCAGAGTTAAATGGCTTGCCCAAGTTCACACAGCTGGTAAGTATTAAATTTGAACTCAAGAAGATGAGTCTTCCTGATTGCAGAACTGCTTCTCTATCCACCTAGCTGTCCTATTCCTTGGATTCATTATTTGCAAAAACAGCTAATGGAAAAATATCAAGAGCTTTTCCAATATGGTGTATTTCACTTCTTTAAGTGGGAATTGTAGCACATTAAAAACAATTTCCTGCACTCTGGCTCTTTAAAGTTGTTAATTTTATAAGCTGGGTTTATTTCTTCATCTATAAAGCAATGGTTGGATGGTTCCTAAGGTTTACTCAGCTCTAAATCTGTGAATTTATGATCGTTGGATAGCTCTTTCTTTTAAAGATTAGTGTTCTAAGTTGCAAAGATAAATTGTAAGTGCCTTGAGGGCAGGTCCCATGTTTTACACGTCTTTGTAATCTCTATAGTGCCCAGTATAGTGCTTCATACACACACACACACACACACACACACACACACACACACACACGGAAATGGGCAAATACTTGTTTAAGGAATGAAGTGCTTCCTGACTTGGAATTGGGTGCCATATGGGAAAAAATTCTCCCTCCCCTTCTACCCTAAGTCAGCCCTTCTGAATTTTCCAGCCCACAGATGGTGTTTTAAATCATTCACTGTTGTCCATGGAGGTTGCATTGGTAGGAAAACTAGTGAACTACCCAACTCTTTTCCCTCACCATCAATAATTTTTCCTATTCCTCTAGGGCCTACATAGCATATCCTTGAATCTTGGATGCTTCCCTAAGGGTCAAGTGTTGTTCCCCCAAGTCACCAAGACTGTACAAAAGCCTTGCACATTCACTCCAGGAAACCTGTAGAAAGCCAAGAATGAGTATAAGATTTCACCGAGACCAATAGAAAACACTCAAAAATTTGGTGTGCCTCATGACTCAATGTCTGTTGGAAAAAAAATTAATGCAGAAATGCTCAAAGATGTTAGGGGCCAATTTATCCCCTCCCCCCATATTAGCAGGACATTTTCTGGATTAATCTGCTTCTCCACAAATGACCATGGAGAAAGCAATTGATTCTCCCCACCCTCCTCTTGCCCACACCATTCTATCTTAAGACACTTTTTTCACCAGAGATTTCACTGAGCATTTTTTATGCACAAAATGTGCCGAGGTTCACCCCAAAGAAGAATATTTCTAGAACATTTCCTCCTCTGCAATATACCTTCTAATAGTTTCATAATTTTGCTCAAAAGAAAGAAGGGCTATTATTAAGGGTATTTGAAAATATAAGAGTTTTGTTAACTTGTTCATTTTTTCTTCTGGATGGGGTGCTGTGCCAAAGGCCCACAAATTCAGGGTGCTCCTTGTTCTTCCTTCTCCCTCGCCTCCCATATCCTTCAGTTGCCAAGCCTTATGGGCAATCCACCTCCATTATATCTCTTGCATCTGTTCCTTTTTCACTACCCAAAGCATCAGTATTCCATTTTAGGCCCTTTTTAACTTTCACCCGGGGTTATTGAAATAAGTCCTGTTGGTCTCTCTGCCTCAAACCTCTTCTATACAACCGCTACACCAAGAGTCCCCAAGCACATGTGTGGCAACCATCCCATTCTCTCACTCTACAATCTTCAGTGGTTCCCTTTGGTCTTAGATAAAACACAAAAGCCCTAGTCTGGCATTAAGAACCTTACTGCATTGGTCGTTTACCTTCCCGTTTTCGTTATATATTTCTCTGACTCAAGTAGTTCTAGGCAAACATGGCAGCCTGGCTTGCAAAATTTGTCAGCTCCCATCTCTTTTGAATTATTATTGGGTCTTGCAAAGACTCTTATATGATTTTGGTAAGTGTATGGGGGGATTCTTGGTTGGAAAAGAGATTCTGCCAAAGTTTGTAATCTGAGATCTTCATATTTAAAAAAAATGTTGAAAGTATTTCAATTTAATTGGTTAGTATTACAAGAGTAAGTATTTTATTTAATGCATTTTAAATCATTCTGGGAAGATCTTACCAGATCTTCAATAGTCAAAAATTTCTGCTTCAAGGTTCCATTTTGCTCTATCCAATCAATGTGTGGTATAGTAAATAGGTTACTGGCCATAGAGTTTAAACAACTAAGGTTTAAGTACCACTGGAGATACTTTCTAATCTCTGGAAGGTCACGTTGCACTTCTGTGCCTCAGTTTCCTCATCTGTAAAAAAAAGGTTGAATTCAATGACTTTTAAGGGCCTATCTAGTTCTAGAGCTGTAATCCTATGATCTTTTCTGTGGTCAACACAAAAGTAAACAGAGATTATCTCTTCTTCACATCTTTCAGTCAATTATGCGACTATATACACAGATGTGATTAGCTAGAATATGTCATTGCCAAAATCTATCCCTTCATTGACCAATTACTGACAATAAAAAGGCCAAATTGAAACAGCCTCTGCCCTCAAGATTCTATTGAGGGGGACAATATACACATAACTATATGTAAGATATTTGAGATAAATACAGGGTGGTTTTTTGGAAGGGGATTCTAGCATCTAGTAGATCAAGAAAAGCCTCATAGGGTACTTGAACAGAGTTTTGAACAGAAGAGCTTGAATTTTATCTTCAGATTGATAGGTAGCTCTTGGGGTTAATTGAGCAGAAGAGTGACATGGCTAGATCTCTGCTTTAGGAAATTCACTTTGGTGACTGAGTGGGGAATAGCGTGGAGTAATGAGGGGACTCAAGGCAGGATGACCAATTAAAAACCCATTTCAATAATCCAGGTGGGTGTTCTTGAGGGCTCTGTGATTAGACAGAAGAGAATTAATGGCATGAAAGACTTGGAAGTCTTTGGATATGGGGGATGAGATGAAGATGACTCTGAGATTGTGAAACTGAGTGACTGGAAAGTCAGTGGGTGCCATGTACAGAAACAGGGAAGTTTCAAAGAGGGGTGAAGTTTTGGGGAAAGATAGTATGTTATATTCTTCAAAGACACCCATGAAACATGTATTGTTTATTTTAGTTAAATTTTGTGGGTTTAGAAAGAGAGGCACATAACTCAGTAGTTATTTATTCTTCTTGAAAGCAAATAGTAGGGGCAGCTAGGTGGCGCAGTGGATAGCGCACCAATCCTGAAGTAAGGAGAACCTGAGTTCAAATCTGGTCTCAGACACTTAACATTCCCTAGCTATGTGACCCTGGGCAAGTCATTTAACCTTAATTGCCTCAACAAAAAGCAAAAAAATAAAAATAAAAAGTAAATATATATATATATATATATATAAATTATCAATAGTAAAAAAAAAGATTTCATCATAGGAGTCTTGGGAAGGCCCTTGTTTATGTCCTATATCCCTTTGGCAGTCTTGGGAAGACCATGCACCCTTTCTCAAAAAGAGATTTTTTTAAATGCCCAAAATAAAATTTATTGGATTACAAAGGAACCCAATTTTACTGAAGTAGAGTTATCAAAATATTTAAAATAAGGAACAAACCCAACCACGTTTACAAGTCCTGCATGTAAAGGCATCCTGGGAAGCTTAAAAACTGGTTCTCTCCCGAGCTGTGCACCAAGAAGAATGGATCTCATCATTGGAAGTTCCCTCTGTGAGCCAGGAACATTTCTAGTCACCCACTGCCTTGAAGGGTGGAAGAGTTAGAAGCTCACCATGTGCCAGTGTTATTTCTCTATCTCTTGCAAACTACAGAGAGGAGGCCCACGTACATGAATTTGTTTGACTAAATATAGTCTCCATATCATCAACCTCCCCAATAGGGCTGAAATCACTTAAGCAAGTGAATGGTGTGTTTGGGGTGTGTGTGTGTGTATGTATGTATGTAGTTACTCTGCATAATGAAATAACATTAAAAATAATGAGTTTCTCTGATTTTTTCACTTAAAAACTAAAAGAACAACAACAAAAAAAAAAAAGACCTTAGCATGGTGTCTAGGAACGAAATTGGAGTTTAGAGGTAACATGGAATAAGAATTCTAGCCTTGGAGTGAGGAAAATCTGGGTTCAAATCTTGTTTCAGCTGCTTATTTATTGTGTGGTTTTGAACTTACTCTTATTCAACCTCAGTTTCCTCATCTGTAACATGAAGGGATGATTTAGACTTGATGGTCTCTCGATTTATGATCCCATAATCCTAGGACGTCCTGCGTTGTAATTTTGAGTTGGCTGTTTATAACTTCTGTGCCATCTTTGGCTTGCTTTTTCATTTTTTTTATTTTTTACTCTAGAAAATGAAAGTAGATGATCCCTGTTTCTTCCTCTACAAAATGAGATGGTTTCTTTTCAGCTCTAAGTTCAAGGACAAATCCCTATCTGTCTGTCATCTGGTCCTGTGCCGTCATTCATTGGATAGATGACAATGGACTGGCTCTAGATTTGGATGGAGAAGGGACATGAGAGGCCACCTGATCCAACCTTTTAATTTAACAGTTAAAGACACTGAAGTTTAATAAGGTCAGGGGATTTACTGGAAGTCATAAAGGTAGTGTTAGAAGGGCCCATTGACTACAGAGACACTGAGACTGAACTTTGAATTGTGGAATAACTTGTTGGAGGTCAAGGATCTACTTTGAGGCAGATGAAGGACTAGGCAGGCCTAAGACTAGCAGATCCAGGACTAGGCAGGCCCAGAACTAGCAGACCCAGGACTAGGCAGAGCCAGGACTAGGCAGGCCCAGGATTAGCACATCCAGGACTAACAGATCCAGGACTAGTAGACCCAGGACTAGGCAGGCCCAGGTTTAGCAGACCCAGGACTAGGCAGAGCCAGGACTAGGCAGGCCCAGGATTAGCAGATCCAGGACTAGCAGACCCAGGACTAGGCAGGCCCAGGTTTAGCAGACCCAGGACTAGGCAGGCTCAGGATTAGCAGGCCCAGGACTAGGCTGGCCCAGGACTACCAGATCCAGGACTACCAGATGTAGGACTAGGCAGACCCAGGACTAGCAGACCCAGGACTAGGCAGATCCAGGACTGGACAGATCCAGGACTAACAGACCCAAGATGAAACAGGCCCAGGACTAGACCCCTTGCTTTCTCCTGAAGCTTAAATTTGTTCATTCAGAGCTATGACTAGTGATTTTAGTGCCTCAGGCAAACAGAAATAGGGCAATGTCAGAGATAGGGTACAAGGTCCAACATCAGGCAGACAGAAATCCCAGGATAGCCAGAGATCATTCCTAGGAAGGCACCAGCAGAGAGACATCACTGGGTGGGAGTCAGATTGGTAAGAAGCTCATTGCTAGTTTGGATTCCACTGCTTTCTCCTCAAGGTGATCAAAGTGTAGAATTCAACCTCCTATGAATGGGTCTTATTTGAATCGGGGAAATGAGAACATCCCTGAACTATCATGGTAAAAGCTATAATGGCACCCCAAATATTATGGGGTGCTAGTCTGAGCCTAAGGCAAAAATCAGCAAGTTGTGTCAAGAATATGTAAGATCATGAGAGCACTGCTCCTATAATGTCAGGTGCCATTCCTGTTCTTCCCAAATATCAGACATTGATGGATGCCCAGGTGCAAAGTCCTGTTTGCCCAACCCTAGTTCTGGATCTGTCTTCTTGGAAGAGAGCTAGAGAGGCCATTTGTTCTGGAAGTTTTGGTCACAGCCCAAAACAGGATCAAATGTTAGAAGGGTTGCGGTTTTCACACCAATGTGTTAGAAATAAACAAAGCCTAGCCTGGCATTTCTCAAGCTGTTGCTTTTCTCTTCTGAATTAGCGTGACTCAAAAAGAAAAAAAAAACAAAAACCAAAAAAACAACCTTCTACTCACCCTACAAAAACTGTATTTTTTGTTGAGTACTGCTGGGATGCCTTAGGAAAGGCAAAGATCAAGAAGAGAGGATTAATCCTTCCAGTCCTCCAATCACCCGACAATGTTAGAACTGACTGAGAGACATCTCTGGCTATTATCTCCCATTACCTTGGCGCCTTCACAATGACCTACTTAGAGGTACAGACAGAGAAGCATCATTGTAAATGAGTAAATCCAACATGGCAGCCGGTGATGAGGAGGCAGACATTTTGCTGGGAATTACTCTGGCTGTAAACAGCATCTCGGCACTGGCGTGCAGCCCATGCTAATACACCACTTAATTACCATGTGGGCTCCTTGCCTCCTCCATAAAAGATCTCTATTATTTCAGGTCGATTCTTGCCCTCCTCCACCCCACCCCAACTCTTGCCTCTATATTTAGGAAAGAGTGACTCATACGTAAAAGTTAATTTTACTTCGAAAATCTCAAGTCAGTGTCGACTGTGCCCTGTTATTATCCACCAGAGAAATATGACGAGAGCCCCGGCGCAGAAACAGAAAGCATCGTTAGCCCCTCCCAACGTGGATGCTCGCCAAGGCCGGTGGGCTTGATTTTAACGCACTGCTCAGAGACCAGCGGCTCCCCAACTCTTACCTCAGAACTGCTCACTTCTCATGGTGGGGAGCAGGAGAGGAATTAATTCAAATTTGATCCGTCAATGGCAACTCAGGAACTTGAATAAATATTTGATGCTTTTTCAGGATGGAGGAAGCTCTTAAGACCCACTCAACGATACTTCGCTACCTTTTATCTCTTCCAGAGTGAAGTTAGGAGTGGCTGGCCGAGGCTATCCCACAAGTAGCGTTGCTCAAATGTCAATGAGGGCTGGCAGATCCAGCCCAGCACTTAAAAATCCACCCCGAGCATATTCCCCTGTCTCTGATATCCAGAGATGGACTGGACTGCCCCCCTTCTTTTATTAAACCATGAGAGGAAGACCATCATTGAAAGGGTTAATTCATGGCCCCAATACTAATATATCATAATAACTGCTTAACAATTATTAATAACATAGTTTTAATAATTGATAACCGGTTTTAATAATAAATAACATGCATAATAATGAGTTCCTATGTCCATTGTGCTTTAAAGTTTGTAGGATGTTTCCCTTACAGAATTCCAGTGAACTGAAGATTATTATTTCCATTTTATCCAGTCCTTCATTGCCTGGGCTATTGCAATAGACTTCTGCTGGGTCTCTTTGGCTGAAAACTTATTAGCTGTGTGACCTTTGGAAAGATATTTTACCTCTGTTTGCCTCAGTTTCCACAAATTAAAGATGAGGATAATAATAGCACTTCCTCAAAGTTGCTGTGAGGATTAATTGATACATATATATATATATATATATACATGTATATGTTATATATATATATATACAAATATATATATATATACAGATATATTTATATATAAATTTATTAAGTTCCTAGCTCATAGTAGGTGCTATAACTTATTCTATCCCACTTATATCCATTCTCCACTCAGCTGACTTGCCTCTATCTCCCGGCTTCCTTGTACTTCTTAGAATGACTTCCCTAAAGCATAAGGCTCACTATATCATCCCCCTTCCCAATTAACTCCAGGGAATTCTTATTACTTCTAGTATCAAAAACATAGATCCCTGTTTAGAACTGCGCTGGAGTCAGGAAAACCAGAGTTCAAATCTAGCCTCAGACACTATGTGTCTATGTGACCTTGGACAGGTACTTAATCGCTTAATCTAGAAAATGGATTTTATAGCCCTCCTTTGTAGGGCTGTTGGGAAGATTAAATAAGATAGCATGTTTTGCAAACCCCGCTTTAAGTGCTTCCATGCTAGCTTAAATACTAACTAGTGGGCTATTATCTAGATCCTGGCCCTTTCCTCTCTTTCCACAGCTGTCCATGAGTTCTGTGATCCCAGAGTTCTGGGCTACTTGCTATTCCTTGCACATGCATCTTTGTCTCCTAATTCTGAATTTTCCCAGCGTCTCCCCTGCCTGTAATATTCTCCTGCCCCTACCTCCTGGCTTCCTTGTACTTCTTCGAGACTTAGCTCAAAGGCTACTTTCTGCAGGAGGCCTTTTCTGGCCTCTCCCTTTCTCCAACCCCTCAGCGATCAGTGTGTTCTGCCTTGGAAATGATCTACTATATGCTCTGCATAAATCTCATAGGCACCTAATTCTGCTCCTGCTGTTTTCTCCATGACTATATGGTATACATAGTGTAAATGGGAGGCACTTTCAGGGGAAAGGGACTGAGTGGGAGGCTAAGCAGGAAAGACCCCCTTTATGGAGGTAGTGCTGAGTCTTAAAGAGAGACAAAGATGAATATCCCAAGCATTGGGTATGTCAGAATTAGGAGATGGATTATCTTGGGCGGGGAACAAGTCTGTCAGGGTTCCTGCATACATAGTCTTAGACTAAGAAAACTGGAAAGGTGGAGGCCGGGAAGGGCTTTGAATGACAAGCAGAGGATGCTATAATTGATCCTGGAGGGGGCAGGGAGCCCCTGAAACATTCTGACTTTGACTGAAGCCCAAAGTGGCTCCTATTCTCTCTCCGAGTCGGGGTTGGCAGGGGCTCTGTTGAATCTGATGTGCGCAGAGATGCTGCAGCCAATCTCTTGGACAGAAATCACAAGTAGGAGGGCCCGGGCACTTTGTTTCCCACCATGTACATAAACACACACATTTCCAAACAGGTGTAAAAAGGGAATCCTGGTGGGGATGGGGTGTGCAGTGTGTAGGGATTGTCACTGGTTGAGTTTGATGGAGGACGGTTTCCCAGGACAAGTGTGTGTCCCCCTCAAAGAAGGCAAAGAACGTCCCTTTGTGGGTGCTCCTTATGGTGACCTCATCACCGAGACATCTGGGAATTTTCACCAGGACCCCGCTGTCCTGGCTCTTTGGTGGCTGCTCTTTGCCCCTCAGAAACATTGTTCCAAGGGGCGCTGATCCATTCCGGAGATCACGCTTGTCATACTAACTAATGGATACCAGCCCCGCGTCTGAGTGGTTACCATCATAATATGCTGCGTTTGCAGAGAAGCCAGTGGGAAAGCCATTTCCTCTAGGGCAGCCGATTAAACATCTCTGACTCCAGCCAGCAGCAGCTTTGCAAAAGCCCAGGCCTTGCTTCCTGCCCGGTTTATGGATTGTCCATGGGTTTTGTTGGTAATGAGCAGCTGGAGTCCTGGAGGAGCTGGGCTAATGCCGGGGGCCCCTTTCTGTTACCTGGACTGAGAGAGGCCACCTTGTTACCTCTGGGCTGGGCATCTTGAGGTCCAATAGCTAACTGTGGTGGGGCCGGTTCTTCTGTGGGGCTTCCTTTCCATTATGATAAGGTACTGTGGGCCAAGGGCAAGGCCACCTATCCTTCCCCGGGCTGGCAAAAGCCACAGCTCTAAGTCTGCAGCCTTCTTCCCTCATTACAAAAAGAGAAGCGGAGTCAAGGGGGTTTGTTAGTGGCGATTTATTAGAGTGTCCATTTTCTCCGGTTTTTGGTTCCTTTTAGACAGGAGAGAGGAGGATGAGAGAAAGACCTTGGACCAAACCACAGACCCAAGGGGAAAATGCTCTCTGAAATATGAACTTGGACATGAAATGAACCTGTGTAATATTGCAAAGCCAGCCACCATGTGACCTCAGCTCTTTAATCTATTTCTTCATCCCTTTCTCCCCTTTTGAGGGCTGACCTCCCAGTAACGTGAGGATCCCTTGATGGCAGGAAACATTTATTTATTTATTTTTCCATCCCCAGCATTTAGCACAAGACCAGCAAACAAGTAGAGCTTAATAAACTAAATGCTTGTTTAATTGAATTCTTTCTCCCCCAACACCCATTATGCCACAGTAATAGATGATATTTATATAGTGCCTTAAAGTTTGCAAAGCATGTTACATATATTATCTCATTTGAGGCTTATAATAATCCTGTGAGCTATATACTGCAGATCTTATTATCTCCAATTTCCAGATTAGGGAGTGGGGCTCTTGGAGATAAGATGACTTGGGTTTGTAGGAATAATGATGATGATGATGATGATGATGATGATAACTTGCATTTATATCACTTAAAGGTTTGTAAGGCTCTTTGCAAACATAATCTCATTTCATTCTCATAAAAACTTTATTACACTACATGTCCTCCATTTTATAGATGAGGAAACTGAGGCAATCAGAGTTAAGTGACTTGCTCAGGATCACTTTGCTATTAAGTGTCTATGGCTGTTTTTGAACTCAGATCTTCCTAACTCCAAGCATACCCTTTTATCCACCATATGAAGCTCTCTCTCTCTCTCTCTCAAAATTTCAGAGCTGAAAGCTCTTTAGAGATCATCTCGTTTGCTCTCCTTGGTAGAAACTGAGACCCATTGAGGATCAGCAGCCTGTCCAACAGGGTCATGAAGTTGGTAAATGTTAGATGTGGGATTTGAACTTGTGTCCCAAGTCAGTACTCCTTCATCGTCATAGAATACATTAGTGGCAGAGCCAGGACTAACACTGCTAACATTTGTAGCAACTACTATGTTCTAACTAATGTTACTACTAAAGTAACATTACAAATATTACTTTATTTGGTCTCAAAAATCCTAGGAGGTAGGTGCTATTATTATTATTATTTAAACTCAGGCAAACATGAGTTAAGTGACTTGCTCAGAGTCACCTAGCTGGTAAATATCCAAGGCTGATTTGAACTTGTGAAGATGAATCTTCCTGACTCCAGACCCAGTGCTCTGTGTGCTATGGTGCCATTAGCTGCCCTAGACTGGGACCCAAAGATGTTGCCCTTCAAGCTATGGGTTATATTCTTCCTGTCCCATAAAATACATAGTATTTCAAAGGAAGCCAATTATATTTAAGTATAGTCATTAAAAAAAGTTACAAACCCCAGGTGAAAACCCTTGTCATGTACACAGCCTCTGACCACCAAGTTGTCTTGCCTCAGAGAGATCTTGGCCATGTAACTTTGGTAGAGCAGGTGCTGAAATGCCTTGGAAGAGGGATTGCTTTGTTGATTAAATCCTACTGCCCTCTCCCCCAAAAAAACATGACTGATGAATTGAAACTTTAATTGATTGTAGTCTTCCTAAAAACCTGCCCTTGTAAAAAGAGATAGGCGAGTTTTTTTCTAGATTTCTTTCCAGGAGATGGATTCCCTAGGGATAGCTCAAAGGCACCAATTTGGAAAATTCAGGAAAAATATTCTGAGACCTCTTCATTTCTGTCCCCAATTGGACAGCTTCCTGAGCAGCTGCTCTAAGTCTCATTTGCCATCTTTCCTCTTAGGTGGCCCCAGCTATTAAGTATTTAGATTCAATCTCTGATCATTTTCATCGCTTTTATTTTTCATGAAGAAAAATTATTGATCAAAGTTTTTTTAGACCTTCATTTAATGTACAGAAACAGCCTTTCCATTCCCCATGCATGCTGCAGTAGAGAGAGGGATTTTATCCTGCTTAACACAACACCCATCTGTCTGGCTGTTGAGGTTCCATTACTGCCTATCAAATCATCCTACCTGTTGTGGGAGTCACTTATCCAAGTGCTATTATTTCTGATTTTTTCCTTTACATCTTCCACGTCTAGCACAATGCTATGAACATTTTTTTTAAGTTGGTGTGTGTGTATGTGTGTATGTGTGTTTCCATGGGGATGAAGTGGCCCATAAGCGTAGGTCTGGATACATGATTTTATCAGGATAGGGGACTTCCAGTGTGGAAATCCTCTGAGGATCCAAATTGGCCCCTCATCTATAAAAATTGTAATTATCGAGAGTTATTGGGCACAGTGAGAATATGGATCCAGGGTCTCACAGCTAATGTGTTTAAAGGCAGGGTCTTCCTTGGTTCCATCAAGAGCTTGGAACCTTGTATCTTCATATTCACCCAAACCATTTTCTGTCTTTCCTTCTCTCTTCCTCCCTTCCATTTCTGTTCCAATTCAATTCTCTAATTCAATCACCACTTCCATTGTCTCTGGAATAGCTTGTTAATGGGCTGTTCTGTTTTTCTGCTCACTATCTTTGCCATAATTCATCTTATAGGACAGCCAAATGGGACAATGGATAAAGTGTCAGACTTGGAGGGAGTAAAACCTGAGTTCAAATCTGGTCGCAGACATTTACTAGCTACATGACCCCGGGCAAGTCACTTAACCCTGTTTACCTCAGTTTTCTCATCCGTAAAATGAATTGAAAAAGGAAATGGCAAACCGCTTCTTTATCTTTGCCAAGAATACCACAAATTGGGTCACAAAGAGTCAGACATGACTGAAAATTACTAAAAAAACAACAAGACTATTTTATGGTCACCATTCTCCTTTATGTGTCATTTCTCCCATTAGAATATAAATTACTTGAAGACAGGAGGTGTCTGCTTTTAAATCTATATCCCAAGGACTTAGCATGGTGGTTGGCACATAGAAAGCATGTGGTAAAGACTTTTTATTTATTCTTTTAATTTTGACTCTGAGTGCAGCTCTCTATCCATCTTGCCATATTGCCTTTTGTATCATAGGAATATAAATGCTGTTGGATGTGATGGGTTGGACCCTCACATTGCTCCTGGGAACTTTGTTCCGTGTCCAATTGTTGTGGTGAAGAAGGAGAAAGAGAAAACAAAAAGGAATATATCCTTATCACTTTCTGGGGTTCAGGAGAATGGAACAACAGGCACAACAGAATGGAACATTTCTTCTGCATTTCCTTTGTAAACTGAGGCACCATAGGAGGAAGGACCAGCTCTGGCGTTCAAAGACCTGGGTTCAAATTTCATTTCTGATGCTACATATGAGTTATGTGACTTTAGGCAAATGTCACCTCTCTGGGACAATTTCCTCAGCTGTAAAATGGGGGAAGGAAGAGGCTGGGCCACATGAACTTTAAGGTCTCTTTCAGCTCTAAATCTACAAATGTAGATGGCCTGGGATGTCCCTTCAAACTTTGGGACTGTCATGCTATGAGTAATTTCTCCAGAAGTGACTTTTTGCCTAACAGATGTGTATTTTCTTTCTCACAAACAATCACATTTCCAAAGCATGTCCTCCCTCTTCCATTAGACACCAATTATTTTATTTTTCCTCCTTAGTGATGAAATCGCTGAGGCTGTGTCAAAATGTCCCAAGTGCCGTGACAATTCAGAAAAATAAAATACCAAGGAGGTACCCACTCAACCGATTCTTTCCATGACGCCAAATAGCCAGCTTGAATGAACTGTTCACTATGCAACCTGCTATTTTAGCGTCAAGGAGACATGAAGCAAAGCGGTTTCCTTGGCTTATGGAGCTCTCCAGAGAGACTCATTACTCCTTTGAGTGAGCACTCAGCATCCTGTTCTCTTCTGGGCCCAGCTCCTTCTTTCCTCCCTCCCTCCTTCAAATCTCTCCCCTTCACTTGCCATTCTCGCAGCCATTCATTTTCAACTCGCCCTCCTTCAGGGCTTCCTTCATGTTTTTCTCTTCCTTCACATCCTTCTCTTTTATCTACAACTCCCCCTTTATGGATGCCCCCTTTTTTCCACCTCCTTTTGTTCTTTGTCCTCCTTCCTTTTGCCTTGTCTCCCACTCATTTCCTTTTTGCCCCTTTATATCCTTTCTTCCCCCTCCCCTGCTTTTACCCCCTATAATCTTTGACTATGGGGTTAGGTTTTTTTTGTAGGATTAATTTTTAAAATTTTCTTCTTTGTTAGCAAGTTAGGATTGTCTTTTCACACATCTTGGCTGGGTTTTCCCTCCCCTCCGGGATTCCTCCTGCTGAGCTGAGTAAACCTAGCCAATCTCACCACCTACTATATCAACACTTCCACCTCCTCTCTTGTAAGGAACCTGCTTTCTTTGTTGTCTCCTATACAGGACACACTTTTTTCCTATTTAATATCTTTGGGGTGGGATGATATACTAAACAGAGGAGCAGATCAGGAGTCAGAAAAACCCTCCTTGGACATTTGTATGTTGTCTTTGTATGACTTTGGAAAGGTTTCTTAACTACTCTCAGATTCAGTTTCCTTTTTCTGAAATGGAAATAATAATAGTACCTTCTTTGAAAGGTCATTGTGAAAATCAAGATGACAAAATATATCCTAAACCTCAAATGGTATTTGAAAACTGGCTGTCATTATTATTAGCTATATGATCCTGGACAAGTCACTTAACCTTCATATAGAAGTCAGTTTCTTCATTTATAAGATAAGGAGATGGGACTAGATGGGTCCCTGAGACCTTTTCTAAACTCAAAATCCAAGATCCTATTAATCCTAAACACCTTCACTCTCGTGTTTGTCTTTCAGAATTTTAGCAGAGACCAAGGTCCAATTGAGGTCCTTTCCCTCTCTTCCAAGAAGAGAAATGTTCCAAGGATAGCCCCCAATGAGAGTTCCTTTTCTTGACCTTTTATATTCTGTGTCACACTCACACCAGCATACACACACGTGTATCTATGGGTACTGTATATAACCATATACACACATAATATATGTATGTTTAGAACCATGATTTCATATATGTCTGTGTTTCTTTGTGTGGAAAATCCCTCCACTATATCCAATAAATCACTTATCAGTAGCATATAGTCCACTAAAGACACTAAACACTAAGAGATAAAGTAATTCACCTAGAACACACTGCTATTTATATGTTAAAGGAAAGGCTTGAATCTGGATCTTTTTGATTCCAAGACCAGCTCTTTGCTTATTGTATTGCTTCTCTCTATGTACATAAGAATAATTAAGCATTCTGTTTACTATTTGGGCAGCTGGATGGTACAGTGGATAGAGAACCAGGCCTTCTGCTGTTCAAGTCTGGCTTCAGACGCTTCCTAGCTGTGTGATCCTAGTCAAGTCACTTAATCCTGTTTACCTCAGTTTTCTCATCTGCTAAATGAGCTGGAGAAGGAAATGGCAAACCACTGCAGTATCTTTGCAAGAAAACCCCCACTGGGGTCACAGAGCCTCAAACATGATTAAAAATGATGGCCTGATTTAATATTTAATGAAATTTTAAATTTAAAACTTAATATCAAGCATCAATCCAATTTAGTAAACTTTATTAGTGACTATTTACTTTTAAATTAATTAGTTTCAAATTTCCTTTTCCATTATATCTTTGGGCTGGTCTAGAATGTGGGCCCTGAAGTCTTTTTTAGTCCTATGAAGTAACCCAAGAGGATTCTTTATATGTCCCTTCTTTGTCATTAACTTTTATATTAAACTCTGAGATTCCTGAGAGCAAGGACTGATTAATCTGCTTATTTTGCCTTGGCTGTGCTTTTTTTTTGTCTTCCTAATCACTTAACACAATGCATAGACCTTTATTTTAATGACTTTTACGACTGTAATTTTAATGTATTTAAATCTTTTCCCTCCCCCATTTTGATTTTTCCATATTTTGTATTTCTTTACTTGTACTCCTTTTCTGGGGAAGGAATATGGAGGGATCATAGAACTGTTAGTTAACTGGCCTAGATTTCTTGGTAAGGAACTTGATTTACTGATCATTCAATTAATAACATTTATTGAACACATATGTGTTAAACAGTGAGCTGGCCTCTGGATATGTACATACAAAGAATGATATAATCCCTACTCTCAAGGAGTTTACATTCTAATACATACATATATATATATATATATGTATATATATATATATACACATCCACACACACACATATATATACATGTAACATATACATAGTTATATATATGCACATATATATCTAAAATATATATTTAAGCACATACATAATAAATGTAAAAAAGAATAGCTTCTAATAAATATAAGGTAGCTTAAATTCAAATATAGCCCTTGTAAGTTCTGGGGGTCTTTATCCCAACTCCTCCTCACACTGAAGAATCAGCTGGGTACATATTCCTCTCAGGGCTCTAGATATACTCTTGAGGATTTATGTATTTCTAGTCTAATACTATCAGTTGGACCCCACTCCTCCTCCCCCCAATTTGGTGTGTTCTTCCTAATAGTAATTGTCAGTTGGCTAATATCTCTTTAATATCATCAACAGACTGCTAAAGTATGCTAATGATGTGATGGTTAAGCACCTTATTATCATTCATCTCAATTAGTTTTTACAAAGGGATATAACAGAAAAACTATGGCAAGTATAGAAGTATAAACAGATTCCTCTATAGTGTGCACACATTCTTCCCTATATTGCCTGGATCTCTTGGAAGAATGGGCTCAAATTTAAAAGAGTTAGTACAGAGCATTCCCACCCCACTCCATCCCATCCTGATAGTATAGCATGGTCAATGGACAGAGTAGCTCTCTTGTTGCTGGCTTGAATTCTAGTTGCTCCACAGAGTTGTGAGTGTAGACTGGATTTGCCTGCTAATAAACACATAGTCTTGCCATAGATTCTAGTTTCTGGACCTCTGGAGGCCCTTCATATTGTAGACCAGACTGTGACCTTTTCTAGGGAGGCAGGAAAAGAGAAGATGACCCTAGACAAGTATAGTAGAGTTGTATATTGAAGAAAGGTGAGGAAGAAATGTAATCCAATAAGAGGATATAGAACATTATGTGTGATGAACGGAGAGAAGGTTCATTGGAGGCAAGACAGAGTGTGAGAAAGGGGAGGAATGTCCAAGGCTGGAACGATGGGTTAGGACCGGATTGTGAAGGGCTCCAGAGGCTTCACAGAGGAAATTATATTTGGCCTTAGAAGCAACAGGGAGCCACTGGAGTCGATCAAATAGGGGCATGATATGGTCAGATGGTACTTTGGCAACAATGTGGAGAATGGACCAGAATGGAAAGAGACTTGAAGGAGAGACATCAATTATCACCCATCGTTGTGAGAGGTGATGGTGGTCTGGACTAAGACAATAGCAATGTTAACATAGCAGTGGTTATATTTGAAAGATGCCTTGAAGGTAGAAACATCCGAATTTGAAAACTAAATGGATCATGGGGGAAGGAGAGTGACAAGCTGAGGATAATGCTGAGGGCATGAATTTGGGAGACTAGACAGATGATGGCGCTTTCAAAAGAAATAGGGATGTTTGGAAGAGGGTTGGACTGGGTTGGGAAAAAATCATGAATTCAATTTAGGAAATGTTGATTTTTGAGATGTTCCTGAAACATTCATTTTATTAACACAAATGGACACCTTCTCTGCCATTTATATCTTAGAGAATTTTCAGGGGACATTAAGAGGTTAAAGGGCTTACCCAGAGACACAAAGCTGGTTAAGCAGTAAGTAAGACTTGAAAGTGGATCTTCTTGTCTCTGAGGCCATTTCTCTATCCATTGTGTCATGCTAATTCTAGCTTCTCATACTTGTGACTACTAATCACATTATGGTATACACAACATTAATTGCACCATATATTTTAATGCCCCACTAAATTTTCTCTCCAATGTCTGAGTTAGTCAATAAGGGTTTATTAAGTGCTTACTATGTGTCAAGCACTGTATTAAGTGCTGTGGATACAAAGAGAGGGAACAACCAAACAGAACAAAATACTACAATGCTCTCAAGAAGCTTATATTCCACTGGGGAGACAGTACTTAAATGATGATGTATATACAAAATATGCAGAGTAAATGGATTGTATTGTCAGATTACCTCCTACTACATTCTATTGGGGGGGTAATATGTAAATGATAATACAAGGACATGAAAGGCAGAGTAGATGGAAGGTAATCTCAGAGAGTAATACAATGAGTGGGTAAGTCAAGGGAGGACAACAAAAGATCTATAGAAGGTGAATCTTTAAGGGACTAGAGAAATCAAGAGGCAAAGCCAAGGAGCGAGAGCATTCCAGGCATGGTGGATAACCAGTACAAAGGTGAGGAGATGGAAAATTGGTGCTCAAGTAACTATAAATAGGTCAGTTGCTTACAATAAGTTGAGTTGTTTTCAGTCTTGCCAGATTCTGTGATTCCTGTGGGGTTTTCTTGGTCAAGATACCAGAGTGGTCTGCCATTTTCTTCTTTATCCATAGTGTATAGAGAGAATAAAGCATACAAGGAAAGGAACCAGGTTATGAGGAAGTTTAAATGTCACACAGAGGACTTCTTATTTGATCCTGAAAATGAATGGTGAGCCATTGATACTAAACAGAGGAGCTATTTGATCAGACCTACTCTTTGGGAAAATCACCTTGGCAGTTGTATGGAGAGTGAACAAGAATGGGTAGGAGATTTGATGCAGGGAGACTGGTTAGAAGACTATTGTACCAGTCTAAGTGAGAAGAGATAAGGATCTGAAGTAGGGTGGTGGCTGTGTGAATGGCAGATGTTGAAATGATAAGATTTGCTTTCTCATGAATGCTCACAAAGCTCACATTTCCCTATCAAGCTGGAGCTTGGTGATGGATTGATTATACATCTTTTTGAGGATCAACCCATTGAGCTGATCCACAGGTTGGCTAAGAGATCCTCAGAGTTTTGACTATAGCAGCTCTAAAAGACAGTGTTTGTGAAAGGTGTCTCCATACTCATCTTTGAAATATCAGAGTAAATAAATCTTTAAGCTTTTTTTTTTTTTGGTTTTTATTCAGTAAACACAGTGACACTTTACTATAATGAACAGAGAACTGTCCTGGGAATTAGGAAGATTAATCTTAAATTAGTTTAAGCTAAGTCACTGCCTCGAACACACTTGGTTGTAAGACCCAGGCAAGACAATCTCAGGGCTGACTCTTAAAGATTCTAAGTAGCTAAAAGGGAGCAATATTGGAAGAACATCTAATCTGACATGCATTGGGAGAGGGAGTCTCCTCATTTGAAGTGTCTTTTGCTGATAATATCAGAGGTCTTTTCTTTTGAAAAATCATGTGAAGATCTTTGAGGGTGGAAAGTGTCATATAGCCTTCTCTCTTTTGACTCCTTTTTACAGCCTAGCAGAGAGACTGACCTCTAGCTGGTACCCAAAAATACTGAAATAAAGAATCTATCAAATGAAAAGTTTGTACTAAATAAGAAACAAATCCACTCACCCAGTTTGACCCAGCCACTAAGGATCTGAGAGACACTCAGACCCAGGTCTCCCCAACATTTTTAGGCAATCTTTTTCTGTGGATGCAGGATAAACTACTCCAAGGTCCATTTGAGTTTTTCCTAGCCTTCTCTGTGGGATCTACCTAACTGTCATTATCTCTGGAGTAAGTGACAATCCTAAGTACCTCTGAAATGCACCATTGGGTGTTTGGCCTACAACGATCAGTTTGACTGCAAGTTATGGCCCCAATCTGGATACAGCTGACTATAGCTTTATGTGAAGTAGGATGAAGACAATTGAATTAAATCATATCGAAAATCTGCAGAGAAGGCAGCTCCATGAAGTATATGGGTTACAACCCATCAAATCTGAGGATGTAAAAATGGGGGAAAGGAAAGTCATTCTGGTAAATGACCAATGCATGTGGTAATTGATCCCATTTCCTGATTCCATTTTTTCCTTTCTCCTTCTACAGCTTAGCCCAGTTATCAATTATTCCTTCGCACCCCAATCTTCAATCTCCTGCTACCTATAGGCATTTTTAAACATACACGGATCTCTCATCCTTTTATAATCTTCATTTTATGCAAGTTTTAAATATACTTGATACATTTACTGTGGTCTTCCCTAATAAAAATATCAGTTTCTTGAGGACTGGGGCAGTATTATCTTTACTTTTTTACCCTTAGTGCTGGGCAGAGTAGCTGGCACATAGTAGGTACTTGATCAATACTTTTGATTGAGTGACTCACTTGAACCTGTGATCCCCTTCAGTTATCATCCTGTATTTCATCCTTTCACTAAAACCTAGATAAAGCTGTCTACCCTCATTTTTCTCCATTTATTCTTTTCTTGTTCACTTCTCAACCTCTTACAACTTGGCCTTCTGACACCACATCACTCAAGTGAAACTGCTCTCTCCAACTATACCAGTGACCTCTTAATTGCCACAAATCTGATGGTCTTTTCTCAGCCCTCCTCCTTTCCTGGCAGCCCTCAACACTGGTGACCACTCTCCTCTTAGAAACTCCCTTTTCTCTGAATTTTCATCTCTCTGTTCTCTCTTGATTATGATCCTACCCATTGCTTAGTCTTCTTTACTGGATGAATGCAGGAACGAATGAAAAATGTATTTATTAAGCATCCCCTATGTCGAAAATACTGGGCTAAGTTCTGGAAATGGAAGTGGAAAAACAAGATAATCCTTGCTATTAAAGAACTCACATTCTAATAGAGGGAAAAAGTCAAGCAAACTCTTTGTCAGTCAGATGGAAAGTTCCACCAGTCTCTTGGGTATAAAGACAAAGCAGATGGTAATGTATCTTCTCTAAAGCCATTTCCATTAACAAAACTCTGTTTCTGAATTGAACCATTTGACAGAATCAAGGATATTGGTTAAAAGAAGTCTTCAGAAACTGTGGCTCCTAAACGAAGGGGGGGTATAGCTGGAGAGGAGGGGAGAGTTGTCAGGTGACATCTCCACAAAGGCTGTTTTCCTGGACTATGGATTGGGGCAGGGGACCAGCTGGAAACAGGGCTGGTAGTCTGGTGGATGTTCGGAGTCATTTTTTATTCTTTCTTCTCCCTCATCACCCAGATCCAAGAAGTTGCCAAGTATTGACCACAACATCTTTTATCTTTGTACCTTGCTTCCCATTAAATGGCCAACACCCTAGTTAATGACTCTCATTAATTATCAGTTGGATTATTGCAATAGTTTCTTCATTGGCTTCTCTCCTTCCCCTCTATTCCCTCTCCAATTCATTCTCTATATCCTTAATAAATTGATATTTCTGAAGCGCAGATCTGACCATATAATTCCACTATTAAAGAAGCTTCAGTGGCTTCTTATTGCCTCTCGGATAGTATATTTTGATACTTAAAACCCTTCACAATTTGGTTCAACCTCTTTTTCCTGGCTTATTACACATTAATACTTCCTTTCACACTGCCAAGCCCGTATAAATATATCAAAGGAATACAGAAAGCACAAACACATGTGGCCACAAGGAGACTTCTTTGAGGAAGGAGCCTACCTTCCAAAATTTAAAAAAAGGCTTATATACATATTAGGAACAATGCCCAGCTTCCATTTGCACTGGCTTTGCAAGTGGGGCAATCTACATTTCCAGAAAGGGAAGTATCCGTTCTATTAGCCCAAAAGCAAGGGCATAAATGGAGAGGGTTTGAGGCAGCCAAGACAAAGGAAAATGTGACTCCTTGCTTTAACTGGGAATGAAAACTGATTTTTAAGGTAGAATCTACTCTGGGAACTAGCCTTTCAATTTTCACTTGCACTTAAGGGAGGAGTTCCCCCCAAAAAGTCTCTACTCTTATAGGTTCAAGAGAAAAGTTGTATACTCAGGAGCCCCCACTAGTGAACTTAATTTTAGTATTCAGCCTTTAGATAAAGTTAGTTCAACATGAATAAATTTACTAGGTGTCAGAATAAGAATAGTAACTATAAAATTTAGTAAATAATAGTAAAATAATAGTAACTAGAAAAATTTCCCCCTTTAGACTTGGGGTATATCAGCCCTCAAAACCACAGTATAAATAGGAAGATTATAGGTATAAACTTTAAGTGCAGTGCTAGTGGGATATGTTCCTAAGGAACACATGTGGTCTATGTAATTCACACCTTCATTACTATAGTCTTTTCTATTTTTGCTGTATCCGTTATCTCCCCTTCTCCCTCTCTATGCCCTCTAAATAAGTGTAGTATCTCTATTGGGCAGTTCCCTCAGTTTAATTCTCTGGGACCATTCTTCTCAACAACTTGACTCTTGACTTCCAGGACTAGTTCCCTCAACTCTCTTTCCTGATGCAAAGATCATGTTCCTCAAAGCTGCTCCCCATCCTGTCTGGTCTCTTCACTCTGTTGGCTAGCTCTACTTCAATGGTAGGTGGGGGAGAAGGACACTAGATCCTCTCCACATTGTCCTCTGGTCCCATAGAACAGGGATCAAGCTGCTATTTCCATTGTGCCTCAAGGACAAGACCAAGATTTTTCCAGTTGCCCTTCCAATTCCATTGAGGAAACTTCTTCAGACATAGTAATAGAAAAACAATTAATACACATCTTAATACCTTATTGCCTCTGATAATTTCTAAAAATTAAATCAACTGGGTTGGGACTTGGGGGGGGGTGATTAACTTTCCCATATGCTACTAAAAGTAAGTTTATCACATTGAAATAGGGAAATACCATCCCTTTCTGTCTGTCCTCACAACACATTCTGTATTTCAAATAAAGAGTCACTTGCTTGTTCTTGTAGATAACGATCTATCTCCATTCTCTATACCTTTGAACAAGCAGTTCCTCATGCCTAGAATGTACTTCCTTTTCACCAGCATCTTTTAGATTTTCTTCACAGATGACCTCAAGCACTATTTCCCACATGAGACCTTTTTCTAGTCCCTCTGGACTCTATACCAAAACAGCTTTGTCCATATTTTGCATCAGCTTTTATATATATATATATATATAATATATATATATGTATATATATATACACACATATACATATATATGTATATATATATATATATATATACATACACACATATACACACATATTGTTTCTCCACAGTAGGATGTAATCTTTGGGGGGCAGGGATGGTTTTATTTTTCTTTGTATTCCTAGTCCCTTACAAAATTCCTGGCACATCGTAGACCTTTAATAAGTGCTTGTTGAATGAATCCAGGAGCGAATGAATGTTGAATATTTCTTATGCTATCAGTACGGTGCTTTTTCAATTATACTGGCTATTTTTTTCAAGTTCTTGCCTTGGTTTTAATCAATATTCTTGTATCACACTGTAGACTCAATAGGAAGCCCATCGATGACTGTTGAAATTTCAGATGCCACAGATCTCCCTGCCAAATAAAAATTACAGCCCATTGTTTATTAATAGGAGCATGGTTCAGCTCATTTATGCTGCCAAAGTAGTCGGGTGACACAAAATATGCTTCTCTCCTCCTCGGTTATCAAATTGAGGCCAGATAACTAATCAGTCCCGGTGGTTTCAATATGAGTGCCAGGGAATTCATGTTTCTCAGACAATGACTCCTTCGTCTGCATAACTTTCAGAATATGATGTGATGAAAGTTTTGATTGGAGATATATTAACTGATAAAGGGCAACATGTAGGGCTTGGCTAGAATATCATATTTTTTTATATTAAGAGAAAATAGGGAAAAAAACTCACCCTCAAAGAGTGATGAAGTGCATGGGTGACAGAATCCATTGTCAATCCTTTCCCTTTGGAACTCTGAGGTACTCTCATCATGGGATCCTAGATTTAGAGCATCAACAGACCTTGGGAGTCATCCAATCTAACCAGATTCTTAATTTTCAAATGAAGAAATTGAAGTTTAAGAGAGGAGCAATGATTTGGCCAAAGTCATTGTAAATTGAAGAGTTTGGGATTTGAACCCTGATTCTTTGACTCAAAATCCAGTGCTTTCTTCACTATAGCTCACGGCCTTTGGGAAAGAATTGATCATTTCCTCCCTGAGATGTCTACTGTTCCCATGGTTGATCTTATAATAAGTCTTCAACTGATTTGGGTTACCTTATGCTATATGTTCCCCCGAGAATCATCATGTGGTTTTCCCCTTTGTGGCTGCTTTCTCCCCAATTTCCAAAGGGGTGAGGACCAGACTACTCCATCTCCTCAAGTAAACTGTACCCTGTCCTCTAAAGCATTACCTTCTCTCCCAGCATGACAGATGGGGGAAAAATCCCCAGCTATGTCTCTATAAGTTCATTTTGTTCCACAAATAAATGAATGAAAAAGAAGGAGACAACTTGGTATAGAGGAAATAATTCTGACTTTGGAGTTCAAATCCCACCCCTGAAGCCTACTACCTGTTAGAACTTGGACAACCCACTAAATTTATATAGGCCTCAGTTCCCTGAACTGTAAAAATATGGGGAAGTCCATTCCAGCTCCAAATCTATGATTTATGGAATTGTATTTATTAAGTGCTTTCTGTTTGTCAAGCACAGCAATAAGTCCCGAGGAATAAAAATATAGAAACAAATATAAAATCTCTGACCTTGAGGAGTTTAAGTATGGGGTGATAATACATGTAAGGCAGTGATAATCAGTAAAGGGTGTTTTGGACTGGGAAGTCACAGGGGTGACAAGTAAAGGTATAGAAGGAATTGGCCTTTTTTTTTTCAAAAGAAATTTTGAATATATTATGGCTCTAAGGTAAGAAATAGAAAGCAGAGATGTGTCAGATGGTAGGACCCAGAGACAACAAGGGGTAAAATAGGAAGCATGGCTAGGGCCAACTTAGCAGAGACTATCCTGTGAATCTGCAGGCAAATGCTTAACTGTGAAGACAATCAAGACCCAATGGAAAGTCTTCCAAAATGGAGTTGGAACGCCTAGTCTCTGGTCCAGAGGGGGATGCAGCAGTACGGATGGCAAGCAGGTGGTCACGATGGGCTATGTTGTGCAACTGGGGCCAGCCAGATACAATGGGCTCTGTGATTGTGCACTTGCCAGTTGGTATCTCAAGGGCCTCTGGTTTCCATGGAAACAATGTTATAAATATTAGAGTGGAAGATTGACCCACTTGTAACAGGGACCTTAAGGCGGGGTGGATGTCTCCAGAGCATAAGATCTCATAGGTCCTATCAATAACAGGATGGTTTAGATAACAGGATGGCAGATCTGGACCCCGAAGGGGTGTGACAATGTCTCTGGCTGATCTCACTGTTTTTAGAGAGGGGAAACTAAGGCTCAAAGAGGGAAAGTTATTTGGTTAAGGCCAAATGAGTAAGTAGTGGAGCTGGGCCATGGCACCTAATTCCAAATCCTGCCCTTGTGAGCTTCAAGTAACTAATTATTTTAATAACAGTGATGTATTTGACTAAATACCATGTCCATCTTTTTTTTTTTGTTTTACATCACCTCTGCCTAAGCTTTCCATGGATGAAGGAATAAAGGGTGGCAATCAGAGATTGGGAAGGTTCTCAGTGATGAAACCCCTGATCTTTGGAATCGAATATACCTGGCATGTGTACATCCTCCTATTGGATATCCCAAAGAAAAGCACTGATCTTGTATTCAAGATCCAGGCCACTTTGAAAATCCTTTCCGCTTTTTATCATTTTCAACTTTGGATCAATAGCACCTAGCCCAATTCCTGGTCCACAGTGGGTACTAAATAATGGTCTCCTGATGGATTGATTGCAATATCTGCTCAGTTGTTACCTGAGTGGGAATATCCTATTTTAAATCTGCTAGCTATGAATCATAGGAAGTCAGCAGTGGGACAAGGTAGTTTCATTGCAGTGTACTAATGAATGCAGCCCAATTAGCATACAATAATTAGAATGGTTGTAATCAGGCTGCCTTTTCTGTTACCTGGCCATATCTCCTCCACTGAGGTAACTAGGCAGCCGTATTAGCTCTAAGGGGCCACAGGCTCAGCTATCTGCCTGAACCATTCACTCTGATGATTCACTTCAGGAGCAGAGCTGGGTCTTAGAAAGGGAAGTGTGGGAGGCAGCCCAAGAAAGGCAGCCCTGATCATAGAATTCTGCTCAGGGTTTTGATGAAACTCTCTCTTCACTTGTCATCTCCCATGTCTGTATCATACTCCCATCAAATAAATAGGAGGGAGAGAAAAAGAGAGAGGCAGAG
>JAJPUD010000617.1:250681-295015 GCA_023553655.1 Myrmecobius fasciatus | reverse complement strand
AGAGAGACAAAGAGAGGCAGAAAGACACAGAGACAAAGAGAGAGACAGAGAGGAGAGAGATAGAGACAGAGAGAGAATAAGCAGTAGCAGTGTCTGATGAATAAAAAAGAGAATCTGAAAAGGTTGAAGAAAGCTCACTCACACACATTCATGAGGGAATGATAGATTCTTCTTTGCTCTGACCTGCCAGCCTCCATCCCTGGGTCCTTGGTCTCCCTATAGCCCCGAGCTTGGTTGGGCCATCCCTGACTGTGATTGTGGTTTTGGAAGGAAGGTGAAGAGCTTGGTGACAGAGGACAGAGGAGAGTGGAATGCTGTAGCCTTGAAAGAAAATGAGGGGGAAAACACAAGACTTCATGGGAAGACCTAGAGATCATGGTGAGCCTTGGGTAAAGCTGAACTAAGCAGGGATTTGTCTTGGACTCTTCTGAACCCCTCCTTAATACTCTCTCTGTCTCTTTCTCTTTTTTTATCTGTCTGTCTCTGTCTTTCTGTTTCTCTGCCTCTCTCTCTTTATCTCTCTGTGTCTCTCTGTCTCTGTCTTTTTCTCTTTCTTTATCTCTGTCTCTATCTGTCTCTCTTTCTGTGTCTGTTTCTCTGTCTCTGTTTTTCTCTGTCTCTTTTTCTTTATCTCTGTCTCTGTCTCTATATTTCTCTCTGTTTTTCTCTGTCTCTGTCTCTTTCTTTATCTGTTTCTCTCTATCCCTGTCTCACTTCATCTCTGTCTCTCTATGGTTCTGTGTGTGTGTGTGTGTGTGTGTGTGTGTGTCTTTTTGTGTCTTGGTCTTTCTTCTCATTTGTAAAATGAAGATAGTCCCTACATTCTAGGGTTGTGAGGGAAAAAAATGAGACACTGCATGTAAAGTATTTATAGACCTTAAGGAGCATATGCCTGCCAGCCATCATAGATGATAATGACCTTATTACTAGTATGATCATCATCACCATCACATAGGGGGTTCATGGTGAGGGACGATCTTTCATGGTGCAAGAGGCACATGAGGGGCTCATGGGTACAGAGCAAGAAGTTATCTTAGAGGGCTTTTTCTACCTCTTTTTGTGTCCTGGACGTCTCAGCCAATCTGATGGACCCCCTCTCAGAGCAATGTTTTTAAATATATTAAAAGATGCATTTTTGGCAGTGAGGGGGTGAAATGAATCAAGATCTGGACTGGAGTCAGAAAGGCCTGAGTTCAAATCTCATCTCAGATACTTACTAATTATGTGATCTTGGGCAAGTCAATTAACTACTGCTTGCCTCAGTTTCCTCATTTATAAAATGGGGTTAGTATTAGTACCTACCTTCCAATGTTGTGACCCTGGACAAGTGACCTGTAAAGAAGGCAAATCTCTCTTGAGAGAATTTAGATCTCTCTTTCTCCCCAGGAGGGAAGTTGCCTGGAGAATGCATTTCTTCTCCCTAAAGAGAAGAAAGCCAGAGGAAGACAATGTTTGTGAAATTAAAGAAAGGTTTTTATTAAGCAGGAAAGTAAAATATGAACATGGGGACTGCCAGCCTATGCTGACAGTCTACCCAATTATGGATGGAGAGAGTTTATGTATCTTATAAACAAAAGAAGGGAAGGAATTTGGGGGAAAGATGATCTTGGAAAAGAACGAGTCAGTGACCCCCTATCTCCAAGGGGAAGAGGGCCTGAGTGAGAAATTCTGGGTGTCAAAGCTGGGGTCCTTTGATACGTGAATCAGAAAGCATCCTTGGTGATAAACAGTCCACAGGTCAAGGTTTGATGAGGAGATGTTTCCAAAAACAGGATAATTCCAAAGAACCCCCTAATCAAATTTAGGGAAGTCTTTGAAGGTAAGGTTGAATCCAAAACCCATAAAATCTTTGAAGATAAGGATGTCTCTGGAAGGTCCATACACCACCAAATAGCTTAGGGTCTGCTTCAAAGCTGTTATAAACTTAATGGGCTTCAGAGTTGCTATTTCTTTTTGCATGTTCAGCTAGGTTTATTCTTGGTCACCACAAAGGATTGTTGGTATGTCAAGCCAATGCAGACAATTCTTTTTTTTTTATTTTATTTTTTTATTAAAGCTTTTTATTTGTATAACATATGTATGGGTAGTTCCCCAACATTGATCTTTACAAAGCTTTCCATTACAAATTTTACCCCCAGTCCCCTCCCCTCCCCTAGATGGCAGGAAGTCCACTACATGTTAATAATGTTGAAATGCTTGAGAAGTTATGCAAGAAAAATCCTATCTACAAGAAAAAAAAAAAAGAATCAGAGAAAGGCAACACAATGCAAGCAAATGTCAATAGAGATCATGGAAATGTTATGTTGTGGTTCATATTTCATTTCCCTCTCTCTGGGTGTATATGGTTTTCTTCAGTGAACAATTGGAACTGGTTTGAGACAATTCTTTGTTGCAGAGAGCCATGTCCATCAGAATTGATCATCATGTAATACTGTTGTTGCTGTGTATGATGATCTCCTGATTCTGCTCGTTTCACTCAGCATCAGTTCATGGAAGTCTCTCCAGGCCTCTCTGAAATCGTCCTGCTGGTCGTTTCTTACAGAGCAATAATATTCCATAACATTCATATACCATAATTTATTTAGCCACTCTCCAATTGATGGGCATCCCTTCAGTTTCCAGTTTCTAGCCACTACAAAAAGGGCTGCCACAAACATTCTTGCACATGTGGGTCCCTTTCCCTCTTCTAAGATCTCTTTGGGATATAGGCCCAGTAGAAACACTGCTGGGTCAAAGCAATGCAGACAATTCTTATATGATTCTCCTGATAACCCAGATAATTGGAGAACTCAAGCAAAATCAAGGTATCCATTTTCACACACTTAACTTTGCCTCAGTTTCTTCCACTGCCAAATAAGCTAGAAAAGGAAATGGTAAACCACTACCAATAAAACTTCAGTGAACTTCTGAAGAGTCAGATATGACGTAAAAATAACTCAACCACAATCCAACATTGTGAAGAAAAAAATTAAATATTTTAAAATCAATTTGTAAACTTTAAAGCTCTCTGTAAATATTAGCTTATGCAGAAAATAAAATATATGGGAGCACAAAGAAAAGTAATATAGTAATCAAAATATTAAAATAAAAAAAGGCCATGGATCCCACATTAGGAATTCCTGAATTTATTCCAATTCTCTCATTTCACAGATGGGAGAACTGAGGCTAAGGAAGGATGTCCCAGGTCACACAGGTAGATATGGACTCAAGTTCCCTGATTCTAAATCCAACTCTCTTCCCACTATACCACTTGTTCTCTACTGAATTTAATTTGCGGTTGAGTCCTCTAGCATCATCCACCTATGGTACTCAGCAGGCTTGCTCAAAGCCTGGACACTTACCTATGTTACTTAGCCAGATTTGGGGATTCTGTGGCTTTTCACTTGATTATCAGTCTTTCAATCTAGGAGGAAAAGCAGGGAGCAAATCACCCTGATGTCTTGGAGAGATGTTTAAGGAAAGCTTGCTGGAAATTTGGCAACACAGCTTGGAGATGGAAGTTGTCAACTCCTGCCACAATTTGCTTTTTTAGTTTTTTTTTTAAACACTACAGGTGACTTGCTTAATGTAAAATGCAAAATGAATAGTTTTGGCCAAGTCGACCTAGAACAATCTGAGCGTTCTGTACTTAGAGAATTAACCATTGTTTAAAAGACAAGAAACCTGATAACTCCAAAATAGATAGGTGAACAGTGATGGACCAGGGAAGGAGAGAAGTACAAAGAGAATTGGTACAAAGACATATATTGGCCCCCTTAAATAGGAGCAAAGAACTGGGAAAGGTACCAAGAACACAGTCCACACAGCATTTGGTTGGGTTTACATATATGTTTACAAAGTAGGCAGGACTGGAAAACATTGCAGAAATCTTCATCCTTTATCCTTCTTCTAAGCAGTGGGATACTTGCCTGATTATGGTGGTAAAAGATTTTTTTAATTGAAAGAAGTTTTCTATAGAATTTAGATTTATAGAATCTTAGAGCTGACAGATTATCTTAGTCCATCCCCCTGACAGGTGGATGAATGTCAACCAGTCAGTAATCATTAAGCACCTGTTATGTGCCAGCCTCTCTAGACACAGAGACAAAAGTGAAATAGCCCCTCCAGGAACATACATTTTATCAGGGGAGACAATATCAATAGACCACATAGAGAATGTGAGCTGAGTCATACGACATCCTGGGTAAATGGTCATCCATTTCTTGTTTGAACACTTTTAATGAAGACACCCTATTTCTCCTTTAAATAGCTTCAATTATTATTTTAAAAACACCCCAATTCTCTTAATACTCCATATACAGTGGGCTCTCTCAGGTAAATCATACATACACATTTATAGGTTGGGCTCCCATTAGGGTGGGTTACTAATCTTAACTTGCTATTAAATGAGCACCCATTAGTGTGTCTCCTTTTAACAAGATGCTAGTAGACTTAATCAGCTCTTAGGAAAGGCATTTATTCAAATGGCAAATCCAGAATTCTCTTTAAACCTCTGGATCATCTATCCCACAAATATACACAAAATCCATGGTAGGTGATGAATGGGTTTCTCTCTTATCAGGCTGAACTAAATTTTGATAGTTATCTCACCTGATCTGGCTTTTCTTCCCAGATATTGTGTCTCTATTGGATGAATCAACCAAGATGGCCAGGACAGGCTCCTTAGCGGACAGATATCATATCGTCCCATGGTACATAGCGTCTCTAATGGACAATTCCAACCGTGTTTGCTCTTCAATGGAGAGATGCCTTTTCTCCCACCTCCAAACTAAGGTTCAACCAGATCCTGCTATGTTCTTTCAGAAAGCACAGGCCTAGAATTGGCAGATGTTCTCCAATTAAGCCTCTTTAGGACCTCAGCTTGGACATTTGTCATTTTCAAAGCAAGTATTAGGAAAGGAACAGGTTCCACTATTCAACAATGCTTCCTGGTGGGTTTCTTTGATGAAGGATGTCATACCAAAGTTAGAGTAACCAAATAATATATTTCTGAATTCCTACTCACCTATGCAAATGAGTGGCTGGAGGCAGTAGGTAGGGAGGCTTTCAGTGCCCAGTGTACAATCTCTTCTAGCCTTTGGCTATGCAATTGAGCTTCCAAAGCCTCCAACCCCTACAGGTGTGGAAGGCTCAATTTACATCTGAAAGCTCCTACCTTTACATTTTAATACACTTATTCTTGATTTTCCCCATCACAGCTTTGATATAAAACAGCTTGGCATAAGAAATTAAATTGAAAATTTGGGGGAGTTTTGCAGAAGCCACAGGTGACATATGAAAGCCAGCAGAGTGCACAGAAAAAAGTTTAGAAATTCAGAAAACATATGTATAGTATTGTATATTGTTAACATATTTTATCTTTTAATACCATAATAATTTAGACTTCTCTAGTATGAAGAGAGGGTCAAAATTTGTATGCAGATTTTCTTTCTTTCTTTCTTTAAGGTGAAATACTATATTGGATTCACATTCAGTCCCCACAATACTCTCTCTGGATGAAGATGACTCTGTCCATCACAAGACTATTGGAAATGGCCTAAATCTCCTCATTGTTGAAAAGAGCCATGTCCATCAGAGCTGATCATATCCTAATCTTGTTGCTTTTGGTTCTACTCACTTTACATTGCATCAGTTCATATAAGTCTTTCTAGGCCTTTCTGAAATCATCCTGCTCATCATTTTCTTCTTCTTTTTTTTTTTATTAAAGCTTTTTATTTGTATAACATGTGTATGGGTAGTTCCTCAGCATTGATCTTTACAAAGCTTTCCATTACAAATTTTACCCCCAGTCCCCTCCCCTCCCCTAGAGGGCAGGAAGTCCACTACATGTTAATAATGTTGAAATACTTGACAAATTGTTTTGCAAGAAAAATCCTATCTACAAGAAAAAAAAGAAAATCAGAGAAAGGAAACACAATGTAAGCAAACATCAATCGAGAGCATGAAAATGTTACGTTGTGGTCCACATTTCACATCCCTCTCTCTGGGTGTATATGGTTTTCTTCACTGAACAATTGAAACTGGTTTGAGACATTTCTTTGTTGCAGAGAGCCATGTCCATCAGAATTGATCATCATGTAAATATTGTTCTTGCCGTGTATAATGATCTCCTGGTTATGCTCATTTCACTCAGCATCAGTTCATGCAAGTCTCTTCAGGCCTCTCTGAAATCGTCCTGCTGGTCATTTCTTACAGAATAATAATATTCCATAACATTCATATACCATAATTTATTCAGCCACTCTCCAATTGATGGGCATCCATTCAGTTTCCAGTTTCCAGCCACTACAAAAAGGGCTGCCACAAACATTCTTGCACATGTGGGGCCTTTTCCTTCCTTTATGATTTCTTTGGGATATAGGCCCAAAAGAAACACTGCTGGGTCAAAGGGTATGCACAGTTTGATTGCTTTTAGAGCATAGCTCCAAATTGCTCTCCAGAATGGTTGGATCCGTTCACAGCTCCACCAACAATGTATTAGTGTCCCTAACATATCATAATTTTTTCAGTCATTCTCCAGTTGATGGACATCCACTCAGCTTTTGATTTCCTGCTGCTACAATCATTTTTGCACATGTGGGTCCTTTTCCCTTTTCATGATCTCTTTGGGATACAGACCCAGTAGAGATACTGCTGGATCAAAGGGTATGCAGTTTGAGAGCTCTTTGGGCATAGTTCCAAATTTTATGCAGATTTTCTAGATCACGTGGCTCTGCACTCCTAATCTTTCTTCCCCCTTTCCTCCTCCCCCAAGGAATAACAAACTATATTTCTAAATTTTTATCTCTACATCATGACCCCTATCTTTGCTAACATTTAAAAGGAGAATAGCCTTGCCTCTATCTGAGGCTGAAATCTATCCTTTTATAACTTCTACCCGTTGGTCCATAATCTGTCCTCTAGTTCCAAAATAAATACAATGCTTCTTCCAAATGACAACTTTTCAAATATATGAACATGAATATCCTATCCCTACCACTTTTTCCTTTCCTGTGATAGGAATGCTAAGCTAGTTTTTCCTTAAATCATATTGAAAGTATTCTCTGAATATAATTGGCTTGAGGAACTAAATCCTGGGTTTAAGCACAAAAAAAAGTCAAAACACAAGGAGTCAATAGTTCTTCCCCCATGCTTCTGACTTAACTGTTTGAGGATCAATGTGCGTCTCCTCCTAATTCTAAATCTGAAAGACCAGGACCACCTGAGCTAGACCTGGCCCTTTATAAAGTCTTATTATCATGGTTCAATCAATTAGCATCTACTGTGTTACCATGCATAAAAAATTTACATTTTATCAGGAAAGATCATCTTTTAAACATTTCAGGCTAAACATCCCTATTACTTTTCTCAAATGAAATAATTTCAGGTCCCTTTACCATCCCATTTCCCTTATCTAGATATGCTACTAATAATTAACAGACTTCTTAAAAATGCATCCCTAAGTGGCACAGGGGATAGAGCATTGGCTCTGGAGTAAGCGAGACATTTATTACCTGTGTGATCCTGGGCAAGTCACTTAACCATGATTACCTAAAAAAAATCACGTCCAGAACCATCCATAATGTTGCTGATATGGCAATATCATATATTGGAATGATGATCAGACTTGCAATACAGGGGACCTGAGTTCAAATCTTAGCTCAAATTTTTGTGTTGGAATACAAGTAGCAGTTTCTAACACCTCCTTGAACTGTCTCCTATAACATGAAAACAATGATATTCACAGTCTCAGTCTCCCAAGGAGATGTAAACGAGTGCTTTATAAAACTTAAAACACCATCTAAATGTATTATTATTATTAACATGAGATCTGACACAGATAGAGTACAGTGGAACTATTCCTCCCTTCATTTTGAATGTTGTACTTCTTTTAATTGAGTCTAAATTTCCATTTTAAGACCTGCTTGTTTGCAGATGACTTTTTGCTGTTTGCATTGAGCCCTGGGATGCTGCCAGAACCTTCAATGACATCTACGATACTCAAAGGAAATGAGCCTAGAAAAACAAAGTAGGCAAAGAATTCACATTGCCCAGATTGTGACTTGGGATTTTATGACAGATCCATTGGGTCTGTCTATCCATAAATTTCTTGGATGGACTCTACGTGTGGATGATAAAGTGGGCCCAGAACTGAATAAAGAAAAGGCTACATTGCATTTGGGAAATGGTAGTGGTTTGTCTTGTTTTGTTTAGCTTTTTAAATAATCTCAAGCTGCTCCAGGCTGCCATTTTTTAAACATGATCCTACATGCTTGAAAATCATAGAACCCCATGACCTTAGAAGAGTCCAAATCGCAAGTGCCCTCAAGGACAATAGAGAAAAGTTTGGTGGGTGTTAGAAGCAGCAGCATATTAGCAATGATGATGAGTTAGTGAAGTCTTAACAAGTTATAGGATTATAGATTTAGAGCTTGAAGAGTCCATGAGGGTCATCTCTTCTTTCCCCTCATTGTACAGATGAGGAAATCAAGAGCCAGAGGGGTTAAGTGAATTGCTTGTAGTCACATGAGTTTCAATGACCAGAGAGAGAACTCCCATGTAGTCCCCCCCTAGAATCAAATATCATGTTCTTTCTACCATCCCATATCAATTTCCCATTAAAATAGAACAGTAATGACAGGGAAAGGAGGTGAGAATGAGAGCTAAGAGATAGATGACCCAAGTGACTGACTGACTAGATGGATAGACAGATGATGGATGGATGGATAGACAGAATGATACTCACTGCATGAGAGAGTGTGGGATAATGGGTAGAGAGATTGTCATATGATGTCAAAAAGACCTTGGATAAAAGTTCCATCTCTTAGACTTGGCTCTTTTCAACAATGAGATATTTCAAGGCAGTTCTACAAGACTTGTGATGGAAAGAACCATTTGTATCTGGAGAGAGAATCGTGGAGACTGAATGTGGTTCAAAACATAATATTTTCACCTTTTTGTTGTTAGTTTGCTTGTTTTTTCTCATGTTTTTTTCCCTTTTAGCTTTTAATATGATTTCTCTTGTGCAACATGATGAATATGGAAATACATTTAGAAGAATCACACATATTTAACCATATTAAATTGCTTGCTGTCTATGGGAGGCTTGGAAGGAGGAAGGATAATTTGGAACATAAGGTTTTGCAAAGGTGAATGTTGAAAACTATATTTGCATCTATTTGGAAAAATAAAAAGCAATTAAGAACCAAAAACATTATACTTATTCTAAACTGTAAAAAAAAGAAAAGAAAATGAATGACAAACATCACTTCAAACATATGTAAAGGCTATATATGCATACACACATGTATACATATATACACATATGTGCATGTATAGATGATAAATATATATATGAGAGGAAAATATAAAAATAAAAAAGTAACATTCCATCTCTGATACATTAGTTGTATGTCCTGGGATCAGTCATTTAACCTCAATACAGCCAGACAGTTTTCTAAGACAGGAAGATTTTGATTCGATTTGGGAGGAGTTTCTTCATCTAGTCATTCCCTGTGCCATTGAGGTCCAAGTCTTACCATTCCTATGGAGAAATGGGGAAGGTACTCTGCCAATCTATTCGGCTCTCACTTGCTTAGACCTACTATGTGCTATTTTCTTAATGGTGAAACAAAATGGCTCATTTCCTTGAAAATTCTTTAACAAACTATGCAAAGTTTCAGAGGAAGGAGCAAACTGCCAGGCTCATTTTACCAAAACCCAGACATTTCAGGTCATGTGACTGTAGGTCCAGCAGGTTAATCAATCTGGAGCTGAGTGAGAACTCACTCTGGTCTCCCTATTCTCCACTATGGTGACAACTCAATTCAGTTTGATAGATATTTATTAAGGATCTACTATGGGTAAATCACTATGCTAGGTACTGGATAATAATGACAAAAAACAAGTCTTGAGCCCTCAAGAGGCTCAAAAAGGAATTAGTAGTTGGGGAAATCAAGTCAATCAAATTAAATCAAATCAAAATCAGTACAAAGTGGGGCTCTACTGCCTTCCAGAAGAGGAGACTCCATCTGCCAAAGCAGATTACTAATTGTTTAGTGGTCTTATCATCATGTTCTGGGTACTGGATTTCAGGTGAGCCACCTAGAATCATACAATCAATAGAAGTCATTTATTCTCCTGAACCAAGTTCTTGGCTCCAAGGTAGTTGTAATGTTGACTCTCAAATTCAGAAGAACAAAAGAATGAAATACAAATTCGTTTTGGTAGAATGTGGCAGGTGTTCAGGGGTCAGCTCCAGCCAGTCCTGATTTAAAAAAAAACTGTTAAATTTTCCACATTAGTATTTATAGTTTGGAAATTGGCAACTGTTCCCAATCAGGCTTTGATTTATTGTTTTGTTCATTGTTTAGACTTAAGAAAGTGACAGAAAAAAGGTTAATATTGTAGATTAAATTAAAAATATGGTGTGCATACAAATTTTTTTTTCTTTTTTTGAGAGCCAATTGTTAAACATTTACTTGTCTCTGAGTGTTCAGGAGAAGAGCATTAATAACTAAGGAGTTAACTAAGGGGCATGGAAAAAGCTGAGCTGAGACTTGAGGGAAGCTGAAGATCCCAAGAGGAGGAGGTGAGGGAGGATGAACAGCATTCTAGGCATCTGGAACAGCCTGAGCAAAGGCGAGGAAGTGGGTGATTATGTGTGTGTGTGTGTGTGTGTGTGTGTGTGTGTGTGTGTGTGTGTGGACACACTGTCCATATTCCTGTCCATATACTGACCTGTGGTACTGAACAGCCTTTCCAACTGCTCATGGTTAAATTTCAGCCAGCAGCAATATATAAGCCAAGAAGGGAACTTGTCCACCCTGTGCCCCTTAAGAAGCAGAGCTATTTGATTAGAATTAGGGTCTTCCTTCTATAGTTGGATCCCATAACTGCCCATGCTGTCAGGGATAGTAGAAACACCTCTCATGGGATGGGATGAATGGGATGAAAATCCATGATATTTATTCCTTTTCCATTTCCCATCTGTAAATCCGTATTTGCCTAGATCTTCCTTTTATGGGGCCCAAAAGTATATGTTAAGTTGGTCAGAAAGGACCAAGGTCAAGTCTTGAATGGTGAGAGAGTGTTTATTTCTTGTACAAAGCCGGCTTCTCTATGTGACTCTTTGTGACTCCATTTAGGGTTTTCTTGGCCAAGATACTAGAGTAATTGGCTATTTTCTTCTCCAGCTCATTTTATAGAAACTGAGGCAAACAGAGCTAAGTGACTTGCCCAGGGTCACACAGCTGGGAAGTAGCTGAGGCAGAATTTGAACTCAGGGCTTCCTGGCTTCAGGCCCTGTGCTCTCTCCATCCAGTGGAGTCATTAGGAGCCATAAAGTCATCCATCACAGATCTGGAGGTAGAAGAGAACTCGGAACCCATGTAAGCCCACCATTCCATTTCACAGGTGAGAAAACTGAGACCCAGGGAGTGTCCTCGGTCACTCCCTTGTAGCATTTGGAAGGGGTCTTGGAGCCAGGTTTTCTGAGACTACAGAGAGTGCTCTTTCTATCGCATCCTTTGCTTCTCCAGGTTCCGATCTCAGATCTCTTACTAAAGAAAATCGGGAACCGTGAGAACCGAGAGGGGCCAAGGATTCAGAATGCACATTGGCCAAGTTCTTTGAGATCTTCCCTGTAAACAAACCACATTATCATTATAAATGAGAAGCCGGGCAGTCTGGGGTTTCAAATTAAATAGGCCCATTGTGTTATGTTTCATCAGGATTCAGAACAGCCGTCCTTCCCAGCAGAAGTAACTTAGATAATTTGATTCTCTTGCTTAACCAGGACTGATCACTGCAGGGATGGAAATTAATTTCTTGAAAAACAGCTGCATGTCCCCCCCACCTCCCAACCCCTCCCAGCCTCTCAGCCACGAGCTTTGAAAATGCAGCTCTAATGAAATTGTGGCCAAGGTGGATTGGGATGACTCAAAAAGCAACCTGATCCCAGGGAGCAATGCAAGGGTCCTTTTGTTGTGGCGATTGTTTACAGGTAGGGACGAGGGCAGCCGGGCACCTCCCAGGCAGCTGCTGGCATGGCAACATGTGTGCACAATGGGAAACTCCAACGTGAACATGGCCTATATTTCCATGCACAAACGACTTGGAACAGGGGCCGAAAGGTTTGTAGGACGATAGCTGTTGAGTGGGAAGGGAACTAGAGGTCCAACCCCTTCACTCAATAGATAAGGAAACTGAGGCTGAGGGACATCAGCTGACTTGCTCACAGTCATATAACTATTAAGTGTTAAAGGCAACATTTGAACTCAGGTCTTCCTACCCTGAATTTTAGCATTTTACTCCCAACACAACACTGGTTGGATTCACTTTTCCCCTAAAATCATAGATTTAGTGCTGGCTATCTTGGACAGCACCACTACTCATTTTACAGATGGGGAAACTGAGGTCTAGAGAAGTCATAGACCTAGAGCCGGGAGGTAGGTTAAAAGTCTTTTAATCTCGCCTTACCAAGGAGAAAACTGAAGGCCCAAAATGCTTAAATTGTTATGCCCTGAATAAAATTATTATGGCCATACCCCCCGCTTTCTTGCCATTAAGACTGGGAGAATTGAGTCAGGAAAAACCTTGAAATCCCACTGCCTCATAAAACTCCAGATGCCTTATCTGGATCCTTGCTAGGATAATTCCCCTCCTTTTGAGTATTGCCCCCCACTATCTCCTGCCCTCAACCTTCTTCTCTTAACATGATTAAATTATGATCCTTTCCGGGAATTATGGCTTGTCTCCTAACCCAGTGTCCTTACCCCCCTTATCTGCCTTTGTTTCCCCTATAAGATTGCATACTCAGGTTATGTATTCTGTTTGCAAACCCCATTTAGCTAAAACCCTATAAAAGTTCCCTGCCTCAGTTCCTCAGTGCTTAATGATTTTTGAACATGAGTTCCATTTGGCCGACTAGTTTAAACTCTCTACATTAAACGATTATAAACCAATCTCTGTCTTGCCTCAGTTTCTCTGGCATTATGAAATAATCTCCTCAAGGTCAAATAAGTACTGAATGACAGAAGTAGGATTCAAATACCGAACCTCTGACTCTGAATTTATTGATTTTTTTCACTGGACCAGAAAGGTTACCTAGTTCATTGCACCACCTTGTCCCTGTGTTAATTATTGATGCTGAACACTGCCTAGAAATGTCCCAAGGAAGGTCAGACCAGGAGTCAAATAGGAAGAAGCTTCCAATCAATCAAGCAATTTTTATTAAGTATCCCCTATGGACCAAGAACTGTGCTTCTTGTTAGGGGAGGAAAGATAAAAGGCAGACTTTGTTTTCATTCCATAGAAGGAGATGACACATTCATATATAAACATATACAACATAAATACAAAATTGTATTAGTTTTATTTCCAAACGGTGGACAGTTCCCTCCAGAGTCTGGTACACTGTAGGTGCTCAATAAAGACTAGATGTCCCATCAACTGACTCAGAAAGCATATTGCCCTTGAAGTCAAAGATCTTGGTCCATCTTCCACCTCTGATAGGATTATGAAACCTTGGATAAATCACTTTAACTCTTTGTACTTCAGTCTTTTCATCTCTTAAATGGGATGAGATAGCCTGTAGTTGAACAGGGTGGTTGTGTATATCAGATGAGATAATGTGTTATAAAATCACTTTCCAAACCTTAAAATGCCATATAAATGTCAATTATTATCCTAGGGCATTGTGAAATGTGCTGCCTTAATTCACAGCTATGTACCCTTTCACAGAAACTAGTGGGGTTTTTAGGTTTTGCTTTTTTGTTTTGTTTTGTTTTGCCAGAATTGGAAGGAGAACTCAGTTTCCTCTTTTGGAAGAATAGGGCAATAGACTAGATGATCCCTGAGTTTCATCCCAGTTCTAAATCCATGATCCAGTGACCTTGCCTTGGTGTTCCCCTTTTTGCTTTAGTTCTCTGGGATTAAAAGGACAGGACTTCATGAGCCTTTGATTTCCAATGGAAAATGACTAGTAACATTCAAAGGCTTCCACTTGAAGCCCAACTGGATCCTTCTGCAGATGTGTGTGAGGGCTGTCTAATGCTCAGTTGGGGAAGCTCAGATCTAGGATTCTTGGCTACTCACCCCCTCTTTTACCAAGAACATGAGCTGTCTTTTCCCATGATCTCAATTTCTCCTACTTGTGACTTTACCTGTCACTGAGCTGGGCTCAGTAGTCGCTTAAGTCAAAATCCAATGGGTCTGATTGACACCTTGTTTCTTCCCATTACAAAATAAACTAATTTCTTTAGCCTCACACAATATTTCTCTGAAAACACTTATTGATTGACACAATTCTCTAGACTGGGTGATCAATACCCACCAGTTTAAGAAAAAAGGAGTGATGGATGGGAATACCATTGAGTGGCTTTCCAGCTGATGATATGTTCAGATAATTCAGACTTTGGAAAGGTATATTTTTTAAGAATTATAAATTCTTATTATAAATAAGAATTACAAAAGCATTTAAGATTTCAGTGGTCAATTAAGGAGACATTATTAGACAGTGAGTTCCTTGAGGACAGGGATCATCTTATACCTTTCTTTGCATGGCCAGCCATTAGTACGCAGTACCTGACACATAGTAGGTGGTTAACTAGAATGTACCGAAAAAATGTGCTAAATTTGTGCTTGGGGTTAGCCCTGTTCTCTGGGTGATCTTGGCTAAGTTTCTTCATATTTTTGTTTGAGTTAAGTTGAGTCACAGTTTCTTTCCCCAGCTGAAATGTTAGGCAAGCTATACAGGTAAGGAGAATGAGATAACTGTGAGCAACAGGGGAAACCAGATAATTGTTTCTTATTTAGACAGGTAGTGAGTTAGACCTGTGGAGCCAAAGGTTTATAAACCTAGAACTGGAAGGAATCTTACAGTTCAATCTCACCCTTATTTTACAGATGAGGAAACTGAGGTATGAAAAATTCCTACCCAAGTCACAGAGGGTCTACATGTTAGAGGGAAGATTTGAATTCAGGTCTTGGAACTTTATAACCAGTCTTCCTTATACCATGCTACTGACTCCCCAAATTTAACACAACAGGACCAGTTTTTCTGGGTTATTTAAGGAGGAGGTTCTGCCATGAGATGCCAGTGGCAGGTTCTAAAAGAATCCCTCGTGGTAACAAGGTGAAAGGCAAGGGTTATATTTCTATGCTCCTCTTTGGGATCTCTTGGCTTCAGAGGGTTCTGGGAGCACATCCTATGAATGTTATGTGCTGGTGCTTATAAGACTCAGTCCCAAAGCATCCTTTGTCTAGGGAGACCTCATAAAAAGGCTCTTAAATTTGTCGTTAGAATATCTGCAGATCCTTAACTTATCTGTATGATCTTAAACTCCATGGACTTTTAGTTGCTCATCTGTAAAATGATGGGGAGGCATGGACATAAGGTTGTGGTCCTTTCTAGCTCTACGTGATCTTCCAGTGATCTGAGGACATCTCATAAGATAATAGGGGTCTCTAAAGGTCATGTAACTGTCACACCTTCAATGCTTTTTCCAGATGAAAAAACTGAGGTCCGGGGACTATGAGACTATATATTTTGTTCGTATAGCTGGGCATGACTAATTTTCCCCCCTCACTGAATAAACACAGTACCAATTAAAATAGCAAGGTGATTTTTTTAAATAAAAAGGCAAAAATCATAGTGAAATTTAATATAAAAACCCTCAGGCAGGAATATCAAGGTTTGTACTACAGAAGAAAGCTAATGAAGGTGGTCTTACATTTCCAGACTTAAAAACACACTACAAAGCAGTCACTTCATTTCTTTAACCTCAGTTTCCTCATCTGTCAAATGAAAGGGCTGGATCTGATGCTTTCTAAACTAATTTTAGCTAAATGGTAAGAGCATTGATGAGTCAGAGGACATGGATTCAAATCTCATCAGTACTACCCACTATCTGTTTGACCTTGAGTCCTCCATTTTCTTATTTATAAAGCTAGTGGTTGTGTGATTGAGGCTTCTTATAAGAAGGTTTTTATTTTTTTATTTTAATAATATTTTATTTTTCCTATAAACATTCATTTTCACATCTTAAACATTTAATATTCATTAAAATTTTTTTGAGTTCTGAATTTTCTCCCTCCTTCCCACTTCCTTCCTCAGATGGTAGGCAGCTTGATGTAGGTGATACAGATACAATCATGCAAAATATATTTCCACATTAGTCATTCTGTGAAAGAAGTCACAGACCAAAAAAAACCCACATAAAAAATGAAGAAAGTGAAAAATAGTACTCTTTGATCTGCATTTAGACTCCACCATCAGTTCTTTTTCTGGAGGTGGATAGTATTTTTCATCATGAGTCCTTTGGGATTGTCTTGGATGACTGTATTTCTGAGAATAGCTAAGTCATTCAATCATCATACACTATTGCTTTTACTGAGTACAGTGTTCTCCTGGTTCTGCTCACTTCACTTTACACCAGTTCATATAATTCTATTCAGATTTTTCTGAAAGCATCCTGCTTGTCATTTCTTATAACTCAATAGTATTCCATCCCATTGATACATGACAACTTGATCAGCCACGCCCCATTGATAAGCATTTCCGATTCTTTGCCACCACAAAAGAGCTGCTATAAATATTTTTGTACAAAAAGGCCATTTTACTTTTTAAAAAAATCTCTTTGAGTATTGACACCTTTATAGCTCTTTGGACATAGTTGTAAATTGCTCTCCAGAATGGGTGAACCTATTCACAAATCCACCAACAATGCATTAGTAAGAGGACTCTCCTTTCACTGATTAAGAGATTATGACTTCTGGTAATCTCTAAGGAAAGATTAAACTGAAAAGGCATTAGTAAACATAATGACTGCCATGGAGTAGATCCCATGAAGAACCATCAGATAATCAGTCAAATATGTATTGAACACTAAATATTTGTCTAGAAGTGTGACTTTTTAGAGGAAGGAGAAGAGGTACAAAAATGGTTGGAACCAATTTTTTGCTCTCTGGGAACCTATGGTTTTTGTTCAGTAAAAAAACAAAGAAAACTGTTGTAGCTCCAACAAGAGTGATGAGAACTTTTTCCTAGCTGAAAGTAAAATCTGAATAATGATGGAAGGCAGAGCACAGGCCAGAGGGAAACCCAGGAAACTTGTAGCTCTGAGAAGAGAAAAGGGGTCTTGGAAGGGTGATGTGGGTGTGCAACAGATCCAGCAGCCAGCCAACCAATCACAGATGAAGGATGCTGTTCCTCCAAACAGAACATAACCATGAATGGTTGTAACCTTGTCTGGCTCAATGAACTGCTTAAAGAGTGATCTACCAGGACATCCTTTGCTGTTTCCCTGACTGTGCTGCTACTGGGACCTGGTAAATTTATTCCCCTCTTCACTTCACTCCCTTTGATTGTCTCATCTCTGCCCTTAGAACTGGCATATTTCCCTTTAAATCTTGTTTATTTGCTGTCTCTACTTTTATAATAGGTTTTGTCTCCAGATAAAGACAAGCTGATTTTCATTGTAGTCTGGGTAGTTGATGTAGAGAATTTAACCATACTATAGATGAAGGACAAAAGGGACCCCATGGACCCACAGCCCTAGACATAATTGCCAACCTCTATTGAAGCATAATAACAAAAGAGAAACAAGAGGTCTTTCTCTGTCTGTCTGTCTCTGTCTCTGTCTGTTTCTGTCTCCCTCCTTCCCTTCCTCCATCCTCCCTCCCTCCCTCTTTTCCTCCCCTCTCTTCTTTTTTCCCTCCCTCCCTTTCTCTCTCCCTTCTTCCCTCCCTCTCTCTCTTTCTCTCTCCCTCTCTCCCTCCTTTCTTCCCCCTCTCTCTCCTCTCTCTCTCTGTCTCTTTCTCCTTTCTTCTCTCTCTCTTTCTCTCTTTGTCTTTTTCTTTCTCTGTCTCTTTCTGTTTCCCCTTCTGTTTCTGCCTCTCTCTCTGTCTCTGTATCTTTTCCTCCCCCATAAATGGGGCTTCAATAGGAAAAATTAAAAAACAATATTAGCAACCCACAAAGGTTCCTGCACAAGAGACGTCATCAGGCAGTCTGTGACTAATTGTCACCTAAGTGCCAGAGTGTTGCAGGAGTTCAGAGCAACAAGATGGCAGTGTGACTTCTGGAGGCAAGAAGAAGTCAGCCTGTTTCTGGATTTGTCACCCACCTCCTATGTGGGGGAGGGATAAACCTTCTGCATGGGGTACAGAAAAACTACTCTTGCTTTTCCCCCTCTGTTTGCTTCCCTCCTCAGCAGCAGAATCTGCCTGGGGTGGGCTCCCCAGCTGCTTTCTGACCACGGTGGGTGGGCTCTCTTAACTCTCACCCCCCTGTACTGTCCCTGCTTGGGAGGCAGGATCTCTCCTGACAGGTATAAGCAATTTATTGGGGGTTTCCAAGGCTTCCCCTTTAATTTATGGGGCTTGTTTCACAGAGGTGGAAACATGCCAAGGACAGCTGTCTCCAGGACACTGCAGATAATATGTAGGCTTCCAGGCTTATCAGAGTAGGAACACATTGGGGAAAACCACAGCCTCAACCCACCAAAATAAGACTGATGGAGATTCTCCCATGTGCCCAGCACAGTGCTAGATCTCATAGAGGAGGTAGAAGTGTCCAAAGTGCTCTCTACCTTTACCTAAATGGGGAGCCCAGACATGTAGCATCTCTAAATTGGAAGGGACTTCAGAAGTCAGTTATTCCCATATCATATACATCCTACATAATTATAAGGATTAATAATAGCTGATTCTTCTATTTTATATATGAGGAAACTGAGGCAAAGAGAAATGAAGTTACTTATCCAGGCTCACACAGCTAGCAAGTACCTGAAGTGGACTTCCTGACTCCATCCCAAGGGCTCTATGGACTGCACCACACAGTTGTAACTCAGAGGAGGTGCTTAATAATAAAACTTGTTGACTTCCCTTATTCTAACATGTGTTTGACCAAGGATCTATGTTATAACATCCCCGATAATTTGTCCCAAAGAGTTCCAGTGAAAGGAAACTCACTATCTCCCAAGGAAATCTATTCCACTTTGGGATACATCCATGTCCTGATTAGTGTCAATAACAAATCCTAGGAAATGATAACATTATTCAAATTCACCTCGCATATTTCCACTGGCCTGGAACCAATTACCATATTTTACGCAATGATAATTTTAAATAGTGTAAATTCAAATACATGTGACCACTTCAGAGGAGTCATTCTTTATCTACACTAATCAGTGCCTTGCTTTAACTCTCATTGTGGGAAATTTGTCTTTATTGTAACCTTAAATTTTCCTCTCTGCAACTGTGCATCCATTGTCAGTAAGCTGATCAGTAAGCATTTTTAAGCACCTACTGTGTGCAATAATCTGCTAGAAAGCTCTCTCTAAATCACCATTGATATTCCAATCCACATTGTGCCTTCCCTCCTCTGAGACAATGGGATTCATTCCCTGTGCAATTCATTTTAGAAAAAAAAGCTCTGGATTCCAGTTCAAGTTCTGAAAGTAACTTGTGCTATCACACAAGATAGGTCACTTTCCCATTTGGAAAATGAATTTGAATCAAAACTTCTTGGTACTTTTAAAAATTAATTTTTTCCTTTTTTATTAAAGTTTTTTATTTACAGAACATAGGAGTACTTTTTCAACATTGGCCTTTGCAAAATTTTCTGTTCCAAATTTTTCCCTTCTTCCCCCCACTGTCTCCCCTAGGTGGCAGGTAGTCCAATACATGTTAAATATGCTAAATATATGATACATCCAACACATGTATAAATATCTATACAGTTATCTTGCAGCAGAAGAAAAATCGGATCTAGAAAGAGAAAGAAAAAAAAAAAACCTAAGAAGGAAAAAAATGCAAACAAATATAAACAGAAAGCGTTAAAATATTATGTTGTGGTCCACACTTTTAAAAATTATTGAGAACCCCAAATAACTTTTGTTTGTGGGGGTTCTAGCTGTTGGAGTTTAAGGTATCAGTAGTAAAATTATAATGTTTTTGTATTAGGATGAAAATAGTTCTGGGTTTATAGACCTTCTGAAAGATCGTCTGGGATTCTGGGGTCCCAGGATCACATTTTGAGAAACTCTGGATTAGACCTCATAAAGGAAGTGGTCCTGAGCTATGTTTGGAAGGAAGTGAGGGATTCCCTGAGTTGGAAGTCAAGAGTAAACACATTCAAGAGTGACATAAGTTTGTACCCATGAGGGATGCTACCTTACCCATATTCCAACCCATTTCTTGGCTTCTGAACCTTCAGAACTCAGCCTGCCACATCTCAGGACATTCTTCAGGAGCCAGACTCAATGGTTTCATTCAGGGTCAAAATGTTTCTTTTATACTCTTATCTACATGATAGCAGGGGAAAAGCTATTTTCAAGGACAAGAGAATGCTTTTCTGCTGGGTCCATTATGTGCTGAAAGGATTCTAGTTAGCTATCTGACTCTTTTCATTCTTCACCACTTCTAGATCTTTAGGAGGGAAAATAATCTGGTTTGGGTGTTCTTGTGACTCAGGTGTTTCCAGCTATGATCGACCCTTGGCAGTTCATTTGGGGTTTTCTTGGAAGAGATACTGAAGTGGTTGGTCACTTCCTTTCCCAGGTCATTTTACAGCTGAGGAAACTGAGGTAAGCAGAGTGAAAGGGACCTGCTCAGTGTCACATATTTTAGGCCAGTTGTGAACTCGTTTTATTGATTTCTGTCTTTCTTGATTATCCATTGAGCCACCAAGTTGTTGTTGGCTTGGGTACAAAAGGTACTGAAAGAAGCTCTGTATTCACAGGGTCCTAGAAAGGAGTCTTTGGAGATCATTTAAGCCAGCTGCCTCCTTCTACAGATGAGGAAACTGAGACCCAGAGAGTTTAAATGAGTTTTCCATGGTCACTCAGGTGTCAAGTGGTAAGTGTCATGATACCATGAAAAAAGTTTTCAGCTTAAGAGAACCTAGATACAAATCCCATCTCTATCACTTACTATGGGTGTTAACAAGCATTTATTAAATACTGACTGCATGCCAGACATTATGATAAATATCACAATACAAAGAAAGAAAGGCTAAAAAATAAAGCAAGTTTTACTCTTGAGCTCACAAAAGATCACTGAGCTTAAGGAGAGCAGAGAAAGGCTTCTTGGAGAATGTAGGATTTTAGCTGGGAATTGAAGGAAGTCTGGGTAGCACAGTGGATAGAGCATTGGGATTGGAATCAGAAAGACTCATGTTACTGAGTACAAATCTGCTTAGTACCTTACTACCTTACTACCTGGGCAAGTCTCTTCATCCTATTTGCCTCCATTTCCTCATTTGTAAAATGAGTTGGAAAAGAAAATGGCCATCCACTCCCATACCTTTGCCAAGAATATTTATGAGCTGGGCGATCCTGGGCAAGTCATTTTAATCGTTTGCCTCAATTTTCTCATCTCTCAAATGAGTTGGAAAAGGAAATGGCGAACCACTCCAGTGTCTTTGCCAAGAAAACCCTAAATGGGGTCATGGAGAGTTGGACAGGACTGAAAGGACTGAACAACAACAATAAGAAAGAAAACAACAAATTCAGGAGACAGAGATAACAAGGGAGTGTTCCGTATTTGGTAGTTGGCCAATGGAAATTCTGGGAGGTGGGAGTTTCTCACACAAAACAACAAGGAAGCCAGTGTTAATGGATATGAGAAAGTGGACAAATCACTTATCCTTCCTAGACTTTGGTTTCCTTATCTGTCAGGAAATAATAGGATCCAATGAACTTCTGGATCTCTAACTCCAAATCCATCACTTTCCTTCGGAACCTTTCCATGTGGACCTCAAGGCCTTTCTCCCAAAGAGAGCCTCTCTGGGGGCTTCCAGTGCCCACCTCCAGCCTGTGGAGGTCACAAGCAAGGGAGGAGTCTAGACTTGCCTCAGTTCTGGTCTCCCGTTTCAATGAGCACATGAGGCCTTTGTGTGTGTGTGTGTGTGTGTGTGTGTGTGTGTGTGTGAAGGGAAGATTTTGACTGGCCTGGTTATTTCTCTGTTTCCCTCGTTTCTAAAATGCGGTCAGACTAAGAGAACCTCCCTGTTCCCTTCTGGACATCTTTTATTTGTTGGCTAGTTTTGTTGGAATCACATCAACAGAGACCCAGTCTAGATGCCCGCTCCCCTGGCTCTCTTCTTCCAAGCCCCAGACAGGCTGGGAGGGAGATTCTGCAGGGTGCTCCCGGTGTGGGGGAGCCTTGTATCAGCTGGGCCATCTCAGAGGCCTTTGGGCACTGCTTGGCCCTGAAACAGGCTAGCACGGCAACATTCCCCTCTCCATTTTTTTAAACTAAAGCTTATTCCTGAGACCATATTGAGTTTTTATGTTCCTAGCTCTGCCTTCTGGGACCAAGCAAAACAAATCTAATCTTTCTTCCATATGACAGTCCTTCAAATACTTAAACAAAGCCATAATGCTCCCTCTCCCCCATCCCCAGTCTTCCCTTCTCTAGGCTAAATATTCCTGGTTCCTTCAGTGGACCCTTATGTGCTATGAGCTGGACACCCTTTACTGCCCTTGGGGGCCTCCTTTGGATTATCCATTTCTTTGCTAAAAGGTGGGCACTGGGACTCAGCACAGAGAGGCTTAGACCTCCATCTAAAGCTGGAAGGGATGCAGAGCTCATCTAAGTCTAACCTCTGTGTTTTACAGATGGGGAAACTGAGGACTAGAGAGGCAAGCTGATCAGAGTAGAGGATACAGCTAGAAAGAAGTAACATATAAATAGCAATTAGCAGAGCTAGGACTCCACTGCAGATGCTCTGATTCCAAATTCAAGGCTCTTGCCTATCAACTTTATGGAGAGCAGAATGGCTTCTGCCTTTTGATCAGCTAGTCTGGGCTTTTCAATAAGCTAGGCGTGGAGATCTTTGACCTATTGTGTCCTAAGTCAGAAGCCAGAGTCACCAATAATTCCACTTTCTGGTGATTTAAGCCTTTCCCTACCAAATAGTAGTTGTCCAAATCTCGGTGGTTCCATGGGCTGAGTACGGCCCCTGCCTTGTTTTGGAGGGAGCTGATAATTGTGCTTATGGTTCCCTCCAGTTTTAATAACACCCACCATGTTGTCATGCTGGATCCAGTAAGAGCCACATAATATATTTCTTCATTGTTTATGCCTTGGGTTCTCTGGCCACATCTCCAGCTGTGTCCCTTACCCACCCTGCTTTGGAGGGATCAATACCAGCCACCTTTGTTTGAAGATGAAAGCTGAAGCCTTCCCTTGGAGGCTCCTTGAGCCTCTCCAGTTCAACTGGTCTTTTTCCCTGCCTTGTTATTTCATCAGTGCAGACAGCTTCCCAGTGAGGGACGTCCATCCACCAGTGCACGTTTCCACCCATTCTGTTATGTTTTATGTTAGAGACGTGACTCTAAGCTCAGAGGCTGGGTTTGGGCAGCAGCAGAAAGACTTATGGATTTGGAATCAAGAACATTTGGGTCCAAATCTTTCTTTAGATTCTTATTAACTCTGTGACATCAAACAATTTCCTTAATCTCCGTGTCTCAGTTTCCCTAACTGTAAAATGATGATTTGATTCCCTTCTAGCTCTGTCTGTTCTACTAGGAAGGTTGAAATAGAAAGTCACTTCACATCTCTGTGCCTCAGTTTACTTATCTGTAAATGGATGGAGTTAGCATCAGGGGTCTTTAAGGTCCCTACTGGATGCACATCTTTGGTACTCTGATCCCAGGTTGCCTTGTACCTGAATCCAGCTCTATTTACTGTCCCTCACTTGTATGTATTTCTCATACATGTCAAATAAAATACCCTGGGGCTTTTGGCATTATCTGGCCCAGGAACTTTTTTCTGAGAATCCCTTTAATCTCAGCAACAGACCCCACTCAACACAGAGTTAAAACCGCTGGGGGCTTAGAGAGTATCAGAGGAAAACTGGAAAATTTTATTTACAATGTAGAACAGGCAAGGAGCACGAGGAGCTGACTTCTAATTTTAGGGATGATTCATTCAACGTGGCACAGCATTGTCTCGAGTCTCATAAAAAAAGCCGGCAGGTGGCCATTAGTGTTACAAATCTTTTCCATTTTCTGGATGAGAACAGGAGTTTAGAATGCAGTGGGTGCTCACACAGCGCAGCCTGAGAGAGACAAAAACAACATCAGCAAGTCTGCTCAGAGACCTGGGCAGCCATAGAGTCCAGCCACCATTGCCACACCCCAGCTTTTGCAAGAAAGCCTCCCTGGAGCTGGGGACCATTCTGCTCTCCCTCCCATCCAGCCATCCATCAGGGCACTAGGACCCACACAGGGTGGGCAGCTTTCCAGCTGCTGTACTGTTCCACTCCTGCTCCTTTCCCCACCAAATTGATCTACCCCTGCACCTGCCTGATCTGCCTAAAAGCAGAGAAAGAAATCCATCCGATTTGGGATCTTTCCCAAGAAAATCCAAATTGGGGGCACGGAGCACCAAACACGACTGAAAAATGGCCAAACAACAACAGTGACAAAGTCCTTTCCATCTCTAAATCTGTTTGAATGCTTTGTGAGCTCTTGACCCTTGCAATAACAAACCCAAAGTGACAGGAAATATCATAGTATGTAAATATGTCAAAGGAAATTAAAATAAACACACAGGATTTATCCTGGAAAGGATTCTAGGAATCTTCCAGTCAAATCTCCTCATTTAAGAGGAAGAAATGGAAAGTGAGAGAGGCTCAGTAATCTTTGTGGGGCAGGGTCATTGATGATGGAAGCATGATGGTTACTAAAATGGCTCAACATGGAGAGATAAAGAGAAAAAGAGGAGATGGAGAGAGACAGGGATTGGATCAGGGAGATAGAGACAGAGGAACAAAGAAAGGGAGTGAGATAGAGATGGACACCGAGAGATGGAGAGATAGATCCTATGGGGAAGGGGGGAGAGACAGAGAGAAAGGGATGGGCATGGAGAATTGAGATAGAAAAGTAAGCTGGTCCCATAGTGAGGAGCAGAGCCAGGATTCAATCCCAAGGCCTCTGAGCCCTTCCCCTGTCCTACCTAAGCTTCATTAGCCTTGGGATAACCAGGTCCTGAGCAGGGTTCACATGGCTTTGTGGTTGCCAATGCAAGGTCATTTCCTTTGGTTCTTTGGAAGCAAGGAAGTGGACCCCCACTGGTTCTGATGGTCTCCTATGTGGGTAGACCAGGATGGAAGGAAAACATTATTGTAGTTGGGGAAAATGGAGAGGGATACATACCTCAGAAAGCCCAGAAACACCCACAGGATTTACATCCTCAGGATATGAAGTGAGGGGATGAAAAGCTAGCTGTCTTTAACTATTTTTTTTTGTCTTTAACTATCTGAAGGGACTTCATGGGGAGGAGAGATCAGCCTTATACAGTCTGATACCAAAGGACAGAAGAAAAAACAATGGGTAAAAGTTGAAAAGAGGCCAGTTTAGGCTCAACATTGGTGGAAAATGAGGGGAAGGGTCTCGTTCAGTCATGTCTGACTCTTTGTGAGCCTATATGGGGTCTTCTTGGCAAGATTGGCCATTTACATCTCAGATGAGGAAACTGAGGCAAATGGGCCCATGTTTATCCACTGTGTCACCTGGCTGCCCCAAACATTATCATTCCCCATATGGAGAAAGGGCTGCCTCTGCAAGGGGTAGGTTTCTCCACAATGATAACCTTCAAGTACAGACTGGATAACTCACTTGTTGGGTCTATATAATAGAAGTAACTTCAGTCCAGGGCTGCACTGACTGGGCCCTGAAGTCTCTTCTGGCTCTTTAATTCCATGATCCTGTGAAAATTTCTAATTTTCAGTGTTTCCTTGCTAGCCTCTCTCTAAAGGAGGACTTTTTAAGCTTGTGGTCCATGGGAGTCTGTGGATAGATTTTAGAGGCTTCAGCTACTTGAATGGTGAAAGAAATATAACTTTATATTCACAAACTTCTAACTGGATTTTAGCATTTCTTTCAATCATTTAAAAATTGTTTTTTTTGGTAAGGGTGACATTAATATCATTTTGCCATATCCCAATGACTGAATTATTCTTGTCTAGTCTTTCTCCCTTATTTTACAGATGTAGAAGGCATATGGTGTATTTATTAGTGGCAGAACAAAAGTGAGAAGCCAGGTAGTGTGGCTTGAGGTTTGCCCAGTGATTGCTTTTTTCTCCCAACTCCCCTCCTCCTCATACCCCCCCCTTGCCTAAACTAGCTTGCTCTGACCATGCTAGGAGAAACTTCCCTGCAGGGTTCTCTAGCTCCAGGTCTGACAGGTGTGCATCTCCAACTGAGTAAACATCTCCTGCTGTTTCTGTACCTTCCCAGCCTGAACAAATGACCCAGAAGAAGCCTTGATGGAGTTGTTTGTTATCCCTGATTTCTGGTCTAGGACCCTTTGTTCCCAGCAGTGAATCAGAAGCTGTCAATTCCTGGAGCTGTGAAATGCCCTGTGAATGCATCCTCCCCAACCCCCTCACTATTGCCCCCCTCTCACCCCAGAAACACACAGACTGAGGCTGAACTTATCAGTTTTTGCTAAACCTCTGGGTGCCTCTGGGTGAACTTTCAGCTCCAGTGACTTCCCATCAACTTTAGGAACAAATATAAACTTCTCTATCTAGCATGTGAAGTCTTGGAATGATTCCAGAACCATCACTGATATCCATGACCATTATAAGGCAATAAGCCTAGAAAAAACAATCATTTTGCCTAGAAAGGAGAGGGGGACCCATCCACCAATCAGTCAATCAATCGATTAATCAATCAATCAACCATAATATCCTTGTCTACACAGATCTCAGCAGAAGGGACAGACATGGTACCTACGTGAAAAAAACACCAGAAAGCACCTCCTCTTCCAAGGAGCTCAGCTTAAATCCTTTCTCAGTATGGTCCTTTCCTTGATCACTCCAACATGGTGACCTCTGCCTTCTCCAGCTGTGTTCTTCCTGGTATCAGGTCCAGAACCAAGATAAAAGATGAGAGGCAATTGCTCCATTTGGTTCTGTCTGATCTCCAGCTCAAAATCTCCCCTCCACCAAATATTGACATGTTTATGTCCATCACAATAACTCCTGGTGACGTTTGGCTAAAGATAAAACGCCTGCAGGAGACTTTGCTGCAAGGATGACTCCCAGTTCCGTGTCTCTATTTTTATTAAAGGTTATGGGATGGTCAAGTAAGAAGTTCTTACATGTAAAATACAAGAAATGTCAACTTTATGATTTGGTGGGGAAACAACTCAATAACAATCCAAGTCCCCAAATCAGATAAAACGGCCCTTCCATTTAAACAGCAGAAAGGTCCAAGAATCTCCCTAGTAAATATACTCTTGGAAATGTACCTCATAAGAATTAGCAAGACTGTCAAAAGAAAGAATATGGATGGGAAGATCTGAGTACCTAGTGTCCCTAGGGCCCCAATGGATGGCCAGGCTAATGGATAAATGAGGCAGCCAATGAGCACAGCATCTTAGGGTCGCATATCCAGAGAGGCAGGTCAGGTTCATAGACATAGATCTGGCTAGGATCTCAGGAGCCAACTATCTAACTTTATCACTTGAGGAAACTGAGGCACAAGGAAGATAAATGATCTCCCCAAGCTCACACATGTAGCCTCCCAGGAACCAGAGGAGTGTTCAGACACATTTACCCAATTGATATTCGGTGATAGGTTTGACCATGTTATTCCATTCACTCAAGAAATGTCCAGTGGTTCCCTATGTTCTCTAGGATTAAATCCTAACTCTACAGTGTGCCAGGTTAAGCCTTTCACTGTCTAGTCTGAAACTGTTTCTCCAAACTAATTTCCCATCTTTTTGTCATTGCACTTTTTATTCCATCCAACCCAGTATGCTTGCTGTTGGTATCCCTAGCATTCTGTCTCCTAAAGGGAGGCAGCCCGTGCCTTTCAAAGCTCACGGGCCAAATCCTACAATAAGATCTTTTCCTAATCTCACATTGTTCCTGTTATCCTTCCCATTTATATTGTAGACATTTTGTATTTACCTATCTCTCTACATGGTTTTTCCCCAAGTAGAATAAATGTTTCATAAATATAAGGACTGATGAGAGGGTTCTGTATAGAATACAAGAGAGGTGGTTCTGTATAGAATAGAAAAAAACCCAGGGATTTGGTGCATTGTGTCTTGTGATGGTAGGTGACTAATGAATGCTTATTGACTTGAAATTGACTGAAACTATTATAAGAGAGCTTCAGAGAGGAATATCATCATTGTTGCTGGATCAGAACCAGCAGAAGAAGGAGGCTCATTTCATTGATGAAAGCTAAGAAGTTCTAATGTGTAAGGGTTGTTTTAAAAATTGTCTCTGAGAATTCTGAGCCCATTGTGGTCTCAGAGAAAATGGGCAGATGATAACATTCGCCTGTGAATTAGAGAGAATGGGATTTTCTGGAAAATGGTGGCTTAATATCAACTCAGAGGTGACTGCACCTAAAATACAAGATGAGAAGCATCAAAGCTCAGCAAATGTTCTATGGTTTTTAACAACTGTCCATTGCTTCAGGTACTATGGCAATTTAACTGTGAAACAGAACCTTTTTATTCACTTTTAGCTGGTCGGAAGTTTATCGATTATTAGGTAATAGATGGATGGATAGATATAGAGATAGGTAAATAGATTATAGATAGGTGAATGAATGGATAAATAGATAGAGATAGGTAGAGAGATGATAGAAGGATGGGTAGATAAATGGATGGATGGATGAATAAAGACAGGATAGAAAATAGAAAGAAAGATAGATAAATCAATATATAGTCTGGCTGATAATTTTATAACAGAGAGGAAGCTTAGGAAACTCTGCAGCTACAGATTCTGGCTAATTTTAGGGTCTAGTTGCATTCCATTCAATAAAATAAATATATTAGGGTCCTGCTGTATACCATGTATTGTTGTAGAATGCTGTTCTAGAATGATATAGTGGGCTCTTGTATACAAAAAAGAATAGTGTCTATATATATATATACATACACACATATACAATACATATAAATCCATTCATATAATCTATAATCTATATACACATGTATATATCCATTTATATAGACATATAGATAAATCTGTCTCTATGTGTATGCATGCATGTGTATTATGTACATATGTATTTGTATTATATAAACACACACATTATATACACAAGCACATATAAAATGTGTGTATGCATGAATATAGATATGTATATATACACATATGTATATATATATATTAGCATGCTCTCTCTCTCTCTCTCTCTATATATATATATATATATATATTAGCTCTAGAACTGGGAGAGCACTCAAAAGCTCCTTTCTTTTAGAAATGAATAAAGTAGGGGCACTTAGGTGGCCCAGTGGAAAGAGCAGCAGCCCTGAAGTCAGGAGGACCTGAGTTCAAATCTGGTTTCAGACACTTAACATTTCCTAGCTGTGTGACCCTGGGCAAGTCACTTAACCACAATTGCCTCAGCAAAAAGCAAAAAAAAAAAAAAAAAAACCTAACAAAAAAAAAACCAAATGAATAAAGTAAAGATTAGAGAGGTCACTTGATTTGCCCAACATTAGACAAATAGCCATCACCATAGGTATATTTCAGTGCTGCCCCTCAAACACTAGAGTTCACGTTCTTTCTACTGTTTCTTGCTGCTTTCCTGCGTGTGAACATTGGGGATCTCTCAGGCCCTGAAGAAATAACCTCCCCTTGGTAGCTCCATTCTTATAAAGCCAGCCATTGTGCTCCCTCATATGAGCCCCCAGCTACCTAATCCCCCCCCAATTTTTCTTCCCTCCCCCCATGCACACACTCCTTTCTGGATTTTTCATTTAGTCATTAAACCTAGCTTATATGAAAACCTGTTTAGCTTGGTTAGATTTAGTTCTTATCATTTATATGATTCATAGAGCCCAAAATAAATCCCTTTTAAACTCTTGGCAGTCTCAGTACAGCCCATAAATTCTAGAAATGCCTTGCTGGCAATTTCATGATATAGAAGGTGGACACTCCACTAAAATCCTTCTCCCATGACTCCTGATGGTTTGGAGGTGACACTAAGGTCTCAAAAACTATACTCTGGTTAAATCCCACTAAGTCAGATAGATCTCATCTGGCTTGAAGACTAGCTTGCCTGGATCAGAGAGATTCACACCAAAGGACCAACCACCAGACAGCTGGTGATTTTGCTTGATTTTGACTACAGAACTAAATGAAGCTTCATAGAGATCGACTCTGGCTCACATGGATAGAAGAGTGTCCATAAGGATTAAATTACAGATCTCTTGAAACATTGAAGACAAAGGGTGAGGGAAGCAGTGACTTTAGAATAGATAAACTTTGGATTTCTCTTTGGTCCTTAAGTAATGCAAAATTTACTATAACCTTAGGACAAAGCAGTGACTTTTTTGTCATAGAACTTGTAAATCTGCATCAAACATAATACACAAAACCAAGACTTTAGGAATTAGGTTTTTCATAAAGTTTAAAGAAATCATGACTAAGCCAGAGGAATGAAAAGTAACTCAAGTGGGATAAGAGGTTTGAAAGATACAGATTTTGAATATATAATCATAACTATCTGAATAATTTCTCAAAAAGAGAAGACATATAAAGAAACTGATGTGACCACACAGGGAGCTCTCTAGAAATTGAAACCTAAAAAAATGTATATAAGATGGAAAGAGAGATACTTTCCAAAAGGGAATTTAAAAGAGTATCACATACTCTTTTAAGGCTAAAGCTCAAAATGAGCACAAATGCTTTTGGAAAATACTAAAACAACTAGAAAATCCTTCCTCCCCTGTATTGATATGTATATAAACTGGAATAAGGAAGGCCTGAGTTCAAATGTGATCTCATTACTACCCCCATGACTTTAGGTAAATCAATTAATATGTCTATCTCAATTTCCTTATCTGTAAAATGGGTATAATAATAGCACTTACCTCCCAATGTTATTGTAAAGATCAAATGAGATGATATTTGTAATTTATTTTGCAATCCTTAAACCTTAGCTATCAACACCATCTTTATTCAACAGATGGATTATGAGAGAAGAGAAGAGAGTAGTGATCACTAAGAGTTAGCATAGATTCACTCAGAATAAATCATGTCAATTTTGTCTCCTTGACTTTTTTGTTTTGATAGGGTTGCTGTCGTGGTAGAGATACTGGGAATGTTTAGAGACATAATATCACTTCTCTTAATCTCTAATAGAAGTTGGATAACCATTAGTTAAAAATTTATAGATAGCTTTAACATTTGCAAAACACTTTACAATATTCACAATATAATACAATACAATCCTCACAGTTACCTGAGAAGGAGGTGCTATTTTTTTATACCCATTTTACAGATGAGGGAACAGAAGCACACCAAAGTTAAATAACTTGCCTGAACAAGTCTACAAGCATTTTTCACAGACTCTTAACATTTTTTGACCCTCCCATACTGTTTAATAAACCCTTGTAATTCATTGTCTCTTGTCATGAATTGGCAGTCATTGGTCACATAGTTACTAAGCATCTAAATCAGGAATCTACTTGTATTATAAAGTTTTTCTTAAAAGTATTGTTATTTTTTGATTGTACATCCCCTTTATTTTCAAATATATCTGCAAGTTGTTGTTCAGTTGTATCTGTTTTGTTTTTTGTGTGGTCTCATTTGGGGTTTTCTTGGCAAAGATACTACAAGGGTTGGCCATTTCCTTTTCCAGCTCCTTTTACATATGAAGAAACTGAGACAAACAGGGTTAAGTGACTTGCTCAGGATCACACGGGCTAGATTTGAATTCATGAAGGTCAGTGTTTGAGATTTGAATGTTTTATCCATTGTACTACCTAGCTGCCTAAATCTGCCTTTTATGTCCCCTTTATTTCCAAATATATCTTTGCCTCTTCTCTATCAGAGAGCTATCTTAAATACAAAAAGAGCGAAAACAAAGAAAAGTAAGTTCGACACATTAACTGAATCCAATAGTATTTGCAGTGTTATAGCCTCCCACTTTTGCAATAAGGGTGGGGGAATGAAGATGCATTTTCTCTCCTTGAAGAGGGGACTCATAATATTATGTTATAGCTTTTCAGCTGGAACAGTCCTTTCATAACAGTTAATATAATCCACTCAACTAGCTGTGCAGTGGATAGAGTGGTGAGCCAGGAGTCAGGAAGTCCTGAGTTCAAATGAGACCTCAGATAATTTCTAGCTGTGGGATCCTGGGCAAGCCCCTTCACCCTATGTGCCTCAGTTTCCTCATCAGCAAATGAGCTGGAGAAGGAAATGGCAAAGAATTCTAATATCTTTGCTAAGAAAACTCCAAATGGGGTCATGAAATATCAGACACATTTAGTCCCTCCTGGTGGTCTAGTACATATAGTGCCAGACTCAAGATCAGGAAAACCTGCATAAGGCATTAGTTTCCCCATCTGTAAAACATTATTAATAAAAGCACCTACTTCACAGGAATGGTTTGTAAGGATCAAATGAGACTTGTATGGCAAACTACTTTACAAATCTGACAGCTGTACATAAGTGTAGCTTTGACTTTTATTTTAATAATGAGCTGTGCAAGGAGAACGGACTTGTGGTCAGGCAGTTTAATAAGCAGCAGAACCAGGATTCGAACTTGGGTCAAATCCAAGACCTCCTTTTTTGTCTCCAGGCTGCTACTTCTCCCCTCAGAGGGTTGTAACAATGAATAGAATCCCTCTGAAGACCTCTTCCATCTCCAAGATTCTTGATGGTAGGTGAGTTACGTACCCATCCCTTGTTTTCACCACTTTACCATTGCCTCTGTTGGCAAGAGCTGGAGGTGACACTTATCAGGGAGTCCTCCTAATGAGGGCAATGATCCGTCCTGGCTTGTGTCCACACTTCAATGGCAGCAGGAACGACTCATCTACCTTCTCATGAACAATAAAAACCGATTCCAGCCACTCTCATTGTCAGGGATCATCTCTGAACTGTGTCCTGGGCTCAGGTCTCTCTTCCAGTGGCTGCAGAGGGAGTTTGATGTTATTTAAAAGCCCTCCAAAGCTTTTGGTCTCCATGGATGAACTGCTGGAGCAGCAAGTCATTGAAAAAGACCTGGGCATTTGAGAGGACCACAGGTGCAGGAGGAGAGTGCCCTGGATGCTGAAAGGATGAATGCAATTAGAGGCTGTGCTCATAGAAGTGGGCTTAGATCCTAAAAGTCCCACAACACTCACTGCTTGCTGGACCTCATTCTATTCTGTTCTGTGTCTGGGTTCTATTCTGGGCGCCGTATTTTAAGAGGGCATTGGAAAATAGAGACCCAGGGAAAAGAAATAGCCATTTAAAGTCACCCAGATGGTAAGTCTGAGAGGCAACATTTCAACCTTAAGGATTCTGGAATAAAAGCTCTTACAACCTTATCATGAATCTGAACCTCTCATTTTACAGATGGGAAAACAGTGCCCCAGAGAAGCGTGATGTTTCGCTCAAGGTCAAACTCCGTTAATGACTGAACCAGCCTTAGAACTGGTTCTCTTGTCTCTGAAGATGGATTTTTCCTTTGTGACCATTAGCTCTTTTCTCATACTCTCCCAGGGCACTCCCCATGCCAAAGAAGAGCATGGCTACCAGATAGAATTCCCTTAAAAAAAAAACCCAGAAATTGTTTTCACAGGCTGTAACATTTCCATTTTAATGGGATTTGAACCCACAACCTCAGACTTTCCAAGAAACAGGGAGTTTGCCTTCTATCAGAGAAAACAAGAATAAATATAGTTATTTTGGGGGAAAGCCATTATAGCTACAGGGAAACAGGAAGGATCTTGTAGGTATGTAGTGGATAGAATGCTGGACCTGGAGTCAGTATCTTGTGCAGATACTAGTTATGTGACCTCAGGGCATCTGAGTGCTTTTCCTGACTTCAGACATTTCCTAGCTGCATGGTCTGGACAAGTCATTTAACTCTTTTGTCTTAGTTTCTTCATCTGTCAAATGAGTTGGAGGAGGAAACACAAACTACTCCAGTGACTTTGCCAAGTAATAATAGAAGGTCTAGTAGAAAGTGATGAATTGATCTTTCAATGATTATTTTAATCATTGATTTCAGTTAACTTAAAATGAAGCAGTCCCAGATCCATGGCCTGCCTTTGGAATTTTAATGGAGCTTTTTGTCCCCTTCTGGATTTACCTCTTTGAAGTTTTTTACTAGTTCATTCAGACCCTTGGAGCCCCACCTATGATTCTATGGGTTCTTGGCTCCATGTGGAGGAAGTAAATTGAGGGACATACGATAAGGAAGAGTTTATGTCCTAAAGCAAGACAATGCAATTCAGTAAAAGGTAAAAAACAATAGATAAATGAATGAATGAATGGGAAAATAAGCATTTATGAAACACTTCATTATGTCCTAAGCATTGGGAAAACAAAGGCAAAAATAGTCTTTGCTGTTTAGGAGTTCACATTCTAATAGAGGCCAGGGGGAGAATAAATATGGAAATAAATAAGATACATATGCAATATATTCAGAGTAAGTGGTCAAAAGTAATCTGAGAGGATATTATCAGAGGTGGCGAAACCAGGAAAGTGATGCTTGTATTGACTCTTGAAAAACTCAGGGAAACTGAGGCCGAGGTCAGGAGGGAGACCACTCTAAGTGTCAAGAACACCATTAAGGACAACAAATACATACACAGGGAGGAAGGAGATGTAGCATCATGGGCAAGGAGGGCACTTTATGGAAGGATCAGAGTGCATGAAAATGGATGACAAGAAAGATAGGAAGAGGCCTGGGAAGGGCTGTAGCTGGCCAATAGAATTCTGTTTACTTAAACCTGAAGTCACTGGAATTTATTGCGTGGGGGAGGGACAAAGGCAGACTTTTGTTTTAGAAAAATCACTTTGGTAGCTGAATGGAGGCTGAATTAGAATGGAGAGAGGCACAAGGCAGAGAGATCCATCAGAAGACAATTTTAGTAGTCCAGGTAGATAGTCCAGGGTTGTGGGTGAGTGAAGAGAGGGAGGTGTAGGGGAGAGATTTTGTGAATTGAGCAAAGACAAGTCTTGGTAACAAATTGGTTATGTGGAGTGAGTGAGAGTGATGAATCAGAGATGACACAGAGGTTTGAGCCTGGATGATTGGGAGGATGGTGGGGACCTTGATGGAAATAGCAAAGCCTGGAAGAGCGGAAGGCTTGGGAGGAAAGAATTAATTGTGTTGTGAAGATATTGAGTTTTAGATGCTTGTAGGATTTCCATGCCCTTATGGGCAGACTTTGTTTCCTATTACTTACTACAACAAAATGTGCTGCTATAAATATGTATGTTTGTATATATATATATATATATATATATATATATATATATATATATATATATACACACACACACACACACACATATATATATACATACTTGTATATACATCTCTATATATTTACATGTGGATTCTTTTCTTTTTTTCTCTGATCCCTTTAGGGACATGTATATATGCACACTCATATACACCTATACACATACAAAATATATACATATACACATATAAGTATATATACATACACACATATATACATATGTATGTATATATATGTGCTTCTTTAATTCATTCTTCTTTGACCCAGTGATACCACTAATATAATATATGGCATATACATACATGTACATTTATGTAGATATGTTAATAGTATCATTGGGTCAAAGGATATGAAACTAAGTGACTCTTTAGGCATATTTCCAAATTGCTTGTCAGAGTAGCTGGACCAATTCTTAGTTCTATCAATAATGCACCTTCCTGTGTACCCATCCTCCTGCAACCTTATCAGCAATTGCTGTTTTGTGGTTTTAGTTAGCTCTGACAATCTAGCAGTTATGAAAACTCAGAGATGTTTTCATGTATATTTCTCTTATTATTAGAGATTTGTAGTATTTTTTCATATGGTTGTTTTTTTTTGTTTGTTTCTAAACTGCCTTTTTATATTCTTCGGTTATTATCTATGGGGGAACTCTTTATCTTCTCAATCCATGTGTCACCTCTGAGAAAAATTTCCCTGAATCCCCATTTAGTGCTTTATCCTCAGATTATTTGGTATTTCTCTTTGGACATGTTGTATTTCCCAAGAAGGTCCTTGAGAATAAGGAATGTTCTTTTTTGTCTTTTGATTCCCAGAACTCATCACAATGCCTTGCCTATAGTAGACATAATAAATTTTTAAAAATTGAATTGAGTTGAATCTTAGAACAGGAGCTTAATTTTACTGGTGCAGGAGGATCAGCTCTATTAGATGCAGAGACCATTCTTATCTGAGCTCTTTGCAAAGGACAATGACTCTGGAGTCAAACATCTTAGTTTTAAATCTCATCTGACAATGGGGCAAATGCAGCAAATCAGTTGATTTCCGTGGGCTTCACCATCTCTAAGATGAAGAAGTTGGACACATGGTATTTAAGGTCCCTAAATGGAGGGAAAATCCTGATTCTAACCTTCTGCCAGGGGGATCCTTATTCAGGGTCACTAAGTGTATCTACCTCCTAAATCTCCACAGGGTCAAAGACAAGGTCATGGTTGATACATCCCTCTATTATAAGAATAGTGTATTTTTCTCTGTCTTTAATGTCACATTATACAGAGTAATACTTGGCATTTAGGTTTTACAAAGTGCTTTACACATAGCATTTCTAAGTGCTTTACACATAGCATTTCTTTCACTTGAACCCCAGAATAATTTTTTTTGTCAGGGATATTCTTATGTCCATTTAACAGGTGAAGAAGTTGAGGCTTCTATAGGTTATGTAATTTGCTTAAGGTCACATGACTAGTAAATGAAAGAAGTGGGTTTTGAACCTTGATCTTCTGACCCCAGAAATAATACTCTTTTCACTACTTTCTGAAGTCTGTCAACACTCTGATGCAAATGTTCATTTGGGAAATGCTAATTTAATAATGAATCAAAGTTGACTGACAGAAGGCAGAACAATAGTGAGACAGACAAATTAGCACAAGATATAGCTTAGAGGAAGAGAGAATTTAATAAAAACCCAGCATCTGAAGGGGCCTGAGGAATCTTAGATTTTAAATCATGCTTGACCAAAGCAGTGCTAAAACAGCATCAGCCAGCTTTTGCTTGAAGACTTGAAGTGATGGGATGGCTTTCCATGACACTTTCAGGTAACTAATTATCAGGAAGAATCGCCATATATGGAACTAAACTCTTCCAGGCTTTGCTCCCTCAGTTTGGATGGAGAAAGTTTTAGCTAACTAGAACTATGAGCTTAAAGCACATACAGGAGAATGAGGGGAAAAAAGGGATCATTGACTCACAAAGGTCAAGAAAGAATTGTGAAATGGAACATGGGTTTAAATCCTGCCTCTGAAACCAGCCCTGTCAAACTCCCCTTGCCAATGTGGGTTGACCCCTTTGGTAAAATTCATGATCTTAGAGCGTGATTTGCTCAGGATCACCAAACTAGGTGGTATCAGAGGCAGGATTTGAATGGAGGTCTTTCTCCATTCACAGCAATATCTCACAAGTAAGTTAAGAAGTATATAAAATATCAAGAATATGGACAATAATTTTCTACAGAGGACTGAGGGGATCACGAAAGGTCTCTCAAAGGAGGCTGCCCCTGAGCTGAGATCTCATCCATCCCCCCACTGCCTCCCAGACCGTCGTGGGGATGGTCTAAGTGCTTGCTGTCTGCAATCCTTCCCTGCACCATTTTATTCTTCTAAACCCTGCTGGCTTGGCTTGTGACATTTGCAGCTCTTGGCAAGCCGACCAAGCTGCCAAGCCTCCAGTTACGATCCTGACAACTGGGCCAGGCGACTCCCTCTGCGCTTGCAAGATCAATCCAGCAAAACACAAATTCCATAAAGGAAACAGTTCAATTGGACCAAACAATTTCTTTGTTGTTAACATGGAGACAAATCAGGGACCTGGCAAAGGTTTCTGCTTTTAAAATTGCTTGTTTTGGCCGGGTAGAATCAGTAAGAACAGATGGCGTAAAACATCCCCGCAAAAAGTCTTTAACCCACTCTCTTAGTAGGGCATAAAGGTTCCAGGGAAAGAGGACTTATGCTTGGAAAACACATATGGCAAAGCACCTACTATGTGCAAAGTATTGTGCTAAACACGCAGTGAAAATTACCTAGGCTAAGCCTAGAATTCCAGGCCAGAGTTTGACTGTCTTTGGTGACAAATGTGGGCCCAATGCTGATTTCCTTTTTTTCTCATTCAACTAGTGTTTCCCTGGAGCACTGGATAACAGACTGATAAATATGGCCCAGGCTGAGGTAAAGATTCGGGGTCTGTCTGAATAGCATGGGAGTTATATATGATTGACAGTGTCTCTGAATATAAGCACTGTGTATGTGTGTGGAGGAATACCTCCTTTTTTGGAGGAAATAAGTTCCTTGACATTGATGTCTGCTAAGTTTTTGAAAATTGAGCCAGATTTTAAATGGTGTAGGGGAGCTCATTTTTAGCCCTTTGGTAGAAGTTCTTTAGCACTCCTTAACTTATTTTTGTTTAAAAATGAATTTTCATAGATAGCAATAGGTTTTCTTAAAGTGAGATAAATGTATGTGTGTAGAAAAAAAATATATATGTGTATATAATATCTATGTATATATGCTGTCCATTAATGGATTCATTCATTCATCATGGAATAGTAGTTGATTTTCACAGCAGTGCTGGGCAGAGGTAGTATTATTATGTTCATTTTACAGTTGAGGAAAATGAGACAGACATAAGTAAAATTATTTGCTTAGGATTACATGACTAGTAAGTATCTGGAGTTAGATTTGAACTTAGAAGAGTAGGGCCACCTTCTTCATGTGCCTGAAAAAGTTGTTTCTAAATCAAATTTTAGCAAAGAAAAACCAGCTAAAAATCAGCAAATATATATACATAAAAGTGGAATTTCACACATGGTATGGGTTCATCTTAATGAAAGGGATATGATTTTATATATTTGAATCTTCCTTCCCAACTTAGTAGAGGTTTTAGTGAATTTCTGGATGACTATGGAGAAGGGAACCTCAAAGGCTTTGGGGCAATTTCAAGGATTTTGGGACATCTTTTATTTGATCATAGATAAAGCTAAGGATTTGTTTATTCTTCAACTTTTTCACTTTGTGACCCATTTCCATTTGGAATATCTTTTAAAGGCTTAAAACACTTGAGGCAACTGGGTGGTATAGTGGGTAGAGTGCTGGGTTTGGAATCAGGAAGACCTGAATTATAATCTGACTTCAAACACTAGCTGTGTGACCCTGGGCAATCACTTAAATTCTATTTGTTTAAGTTTCCTAACTTATAAAATAGACTACCTGAGAAAATGTCCTGAGAAGATTATTATGATGAAAGAAGATAACTTTTGCAAAGCGTCTGGGACATAACAGATATTTAATAAGGTCCATTCCCTTTCCCTGAGCACTGAGACCTATATGTTTCAGGCTGTGTTAAGATATAAAGACAGACCTGAAAATGGTTTTTGCCTCCAAGGATTTTATATTCTTTTTAAAAAATTTTTATTTAAAGTTTTGAGTTTCAAATTCTATTCCTTCCCTTTCCCTGAGAAAGTAAGCAATCAGATATTATTATATGTTATACATATGCAATTATGTAAAACATTTCCATGTTAGTCATTTTGTAGAAGAAGACTGAAATAAAAGAAGAAAATAGAAAGAAAATGAAAAATAGCATGCTTCAGTTTATATTCAAACAATATAAGTTCTTTCTCTGGAGGCGGATAGTATGCTTCATCATTAGTCCTTTGGGGCTTGTCTTGGATCATTGTATTGCTGAGAATTGCTAAGTCATTCACAATTCTTCATCGAGCAATTTTGCTGTTACTGTGTACAATGTTCTCCTGGTTCTACTCCTTTCACTTTGCATCAATTCATGTAAGTTTTTCCTTGTTTTTCTGAAATCATCCTGCTTTCCCTTTCTTACAGCAGTGTTATTCCATCACAATCCTATACCATAGTTTGTTCAGCGATTTCCTAATTGATGGACATCCCTTTGATTTCTAATTCTTAGCCATCACAAAAATAGCTGCTATAAATATTTTTTTGTATGATTATTTCTCTGTTTTTGGATGCTGGGTTAAAGATTGCACACAGTTTTATAGCCCTTTGAGCATAGTTCCAAATTGCTCTCCAGAATGGTTGAATCAGTTCACAACTCAAGAAGTTTGTATTCTTCTAGGGTTAAATGAGCTAAAAAGCATTTGCTAATTGATTGACATTGACAGAGAGATTTTCCCTTTGGGAAGGACCAGTTAAAACTCTTTGTTTAGTCTTTGAATTTGGGTCCTGAAAGGGAAAAATGTGTCTCATCCTCTTTTTTTACACACGTGTAAACTGAGCCCCATTGGGGTTGAAATTTGTTAACCAGATTCACCCAGGGAATCAGTATCAGCCCCTCTATAAGGACTCTGGCTTCTAGACTTTTTCTATTTCTGATTATCTTTATAAAGTGAACCAGTCATTGATAGCTGAGACTGCTAATAAATCTGAGAAATGCCCTGGAAACAGTTCCAAATCAAATAATTTGAGCAATCTAGGAGAACTTCTGCTGCTGAAATTATCACCCCGTTGGGTTGTCTGCCCATTTTTTATTTGGGCCATTGTCTCCAGAAGCTGGAAGTGACCCAGATACCTGGAAGGGTGAGCCATTAGCTGGTCCAACTGATGATTATACTAGCAAAGATTACTTGATTGGATTAGCAAGAGGTACAATGTGGCTTTTCAAGAATGGAAGCTCAGATTGGACAATATAACATAGCTGTGTTGTAGATGGAAAAACAGAATTCTTTACTTGTGAATTCCCTAGGCCAGTAAAGTCACAGATTCACTCCCTTTCTGAAAGCAAGTCCATCACTCTGTACCTTGGAGATGAGTTGTTGAAAAGGGAGAAGGATGGCCTTGGATGAAGCTGGAAGAAATGTGGAATTCAATCTTGTGCTAACTTCACAACTTTCCCCATGGCTCACCCTCAAGATCAGTGTCTACAACATGAACCTGGCTCAGGGACCTAGCAGGTGTTGTGCTGGATTCTTTATGGTAGGAAATTCATTTTCACCAGATCAATAGGGATGATCCATGGCAAAGGGATTGATGCTGTTGTGAAGAGTTTTGGGTAACATGCCCAAGTTTTTAGGAGATTCCCACTAATTGTATCCCCACACACTCTGACTTGGCTATTCAGCTTTGTAGAACAGTTTTCCCTGCTGGAGATGCTCTTTCTCACCCTTCCCAATGAGTTAAGTTCTAATTTTCTTTCTAGGATCTTCAAGCCTTGAGTTTCCAATGAAGTCTTATCTGACTCCAGGACCTATTGAGATTCTGCCTCTCTCAGAATAGAAAGAGTTCATGGTGTGGAGTTGGGAGAGATATGGGTTTGAACTCTTATCAGTTAGTCCAACTGTCTCATTGTATAGGTAATAAAACTAGATCCTACAGTGGATAGAGGGCTAGGTCTGGATTCAGGAGTTTAAGAGCGGAAATCCCATGTACTTGCTATGTGACTCTGGATAAATTATTTCACTTATGTATGCCTCAGTTTCCTCATCTGTTAAATGAGCCTCTAAGATCTCTTCAAACTCTAATTAAGTAAACCTATGATCCAATGCTCTACTTCTCAAACTGCCAAACAGTTGAGTACTTTGTAAATATGTGTTTTATTGCATTTATTTACTTGATATCAGATATCTTGCAAATCTAAAATAGAAAGATATATTCATTTTATTTTTGAGATATGCAATACCTCAAAAATAAAGTGAATTTATATCTCAAAAGTATAATGAAAAAATACAAACACACACTCATACACACATATATGTAAATGTATATATGTTTGCAAAATAGTAGTATATGTATTTTTTGGTCTCCCCTCCTAAAATGTCAGCTAAAATGTCTAATTTTTTTTTCTTTGTAACTTAGGCATCCAGCACATTTCCTGGGATATAGTAGGCACTTAATCAATTCTTGTTGATTGATTGACTATGGAGCTAAGGTCAAAAGAAATCAAATGATTAATCAAAGGTCATAGTAAGAGTTGAGATTTGTAACTGGGTCATCTGATTCTTCTCTGAGACTCAGTTTCTTTATTTGTAATCCAGGGCTAGTGCTCCCATCATCTAAGTATTATCACTGATATTACTACTTAGTAATTGTTGTCTCATCGAATTCAGCCAAGGTTTAAAAAACACCACAAACCAAAACAAGCTTGATTTCAGTCAAGCCAATTGGATTACAAATTAACCACATATCATATTCATTGGTGTGTAGTTCATTGAAATGATGCAACTAGAAATAGAAAAAAAATGGCAGAAAATGTCATCTCTTGCTTATCCCAATGAATTGTTTCACAGCACGCTCACAAATTTCTGCCTCCTGCACTGTCTCCCTGGAAAAACTTATTAATTTTTATGTCTTTAAAAAAAGTAATGACCTTGATTTTCATAAGGGTAATATTTCTTGAGAAAACAGTATGCAATTAGGCTACCATTAAAAAGCCTTCTAATGCCGCTTTTATGGAATGACTCCAGTGAAAATCCAAGATGTATTCCCAGTTTAATTAATATTAGAGACAATTAGAGAATTTGAGCGGCAAACACTATTAATGGAAACATGGCACAAATTGAAGACAAGTTCAGTGTGCCTAAGGTTGCTAGTGAGACAGCTGAATTCTATCGTTTTAAGAGACAAAGCCTCATTAAAATACACACGTAAAGATTCATACATGGATACGATCTCACAGGTAAAAATTCAAACTTTTTTTTTTAAATCTTAAATGCTGTTTCCATTCTCTTTGAGGTTGAACAGGGATGTCCCAGATTTTTCCTTTGTGAAAGGTGACAGATGTGTTTTGGTTATACAGATGCCTATTTCCCCTCCCCCTCCAAATCTCTTTCTTTCTGAACAATCTTTGCCTCCCTCCTTCTATTTTATTAAACGTTACCGACATGTTTCATGTTATTTTTCTTCCTCATCACATTTACATACTGTTTTAGAAAAAGAGGTGACAGCTAAGTTCAGACACAATGGAGCCCCACTTTCTTGAGAATAAGACACCAGCTATGCAAAGAAGTGCCAGACATGAGGAGGTCCCCACCCCCAACCTGCTCTGACTCCTCTCTGCCTCAGGAAAGGTGGTACACTATTGCTGAAATCACCATTGCCATCACCATCTTGATTTTCATTTTTATCATCATTATTGTCATGACCAATGCAGAATCACGACATTTGAGAACAAGAAGGGAGAGCTGAAACTACCCAGATTAAGCCAAAGAGGAGAAAGAATTCCTTCTTAATCTGTCTCTGTCTCTCACTTTCTGTCACTCTGCTTCTCTCTCTCTCTCTTTTTTATCTGTTTCTATCTCCCTGTCTTCTCCCCGCTTTCTCTTTCTCTCTTTACCTCTCTCTCACTATTTTTCTTTCTCTGCTTTTCTCTGTCTTTTTCAATCATTCTCTATCTCTTCTCTCCCCTGCTCCCCATCTCTGTGTCTTTCAATCAATTACTCTGTTTCCTTTCTCCATATCTTTCTGTCTTCATAATCTGCCTGTTTCCCTCTCTCCCTCCCTTTTTTGTGTCTTCCAACAAAAATATATCTATTGAAAAGATATAGCCAGAACAGAAGTACAAACATGTCCCTCCAATACTGAAGTGCTCACTCTGCCCTCCATCACTTTGGTTCCTAGAGAGAGTAGATTAAAAATTACACCGATTTTTATACAATCCCCCACGGCTGTTTACAAATGTAATATATTTGCTGGATGAATCCTTTCTTCTACCCCTGGGGTAAATACAAAAATTTTGGGGCCTCGCACTTGGGCTGCCCACAAAATCCAATATGGGACTCTAGCTCCCAGACTTGTGGTAGCTTGCTGTCCTGCCCTTTCAAAGCTTACAAGGTCACAGCTTTCTCTAATACTCCTCCAGGAAAGAACAAACAGAAGGGGGCAAATAACAGAAGTCCATATTTACAGGCTACATGTTGGAACTAATTGAAGAGAATCAGCAGTGTTCTGCAGTTTGCTTTAATTAGCATAATGTCACCTACAAATAGGAATATCTGAAAGATCTATTGATCTGTCTGTCTATCCAGCTATCTCTATGTACCTCTACATTAATTTATTTTTATCTATATATCATCTATTATCCATCCATTTGTCTATCTATACCTATCTATCTTTATAATATATTCATCAATCCATCTATTTCTATATTGATCTTTATGTATTCATCAATCCATCTCTATATTTATCTTTATCTGTGTATTCATCAATCTATATATGTATCTTTGTCTATCTTGATATCATCTATTTCTATATCTATTTACTCATCTTTATATATCCATCTCTCTCTCTCCATTTAACTGTCCCTATATCTATCTATTCATCTTTCAATCTATCTATCTATCTATCTATCTATCTATCTATCTATCTATCTATCTATCTATCT
>JAJPUD010000617.1:231446-250671 GCA_023553655.1 Myrmecobius fasciatus | reverse complement strand
TCTATCTATCTATCTATCTATCTATCTATCTATCTATCTATCTATCTGTATTTGTAGATCTCTCTCTCTCATTTGTTTAAAACCCTAGATCTAATCATTTCACTTGTATCTGCTCCATAAATCCCATTGGCTCTCTATTACCTCCAAGATCAATTTAAACTCATACTTGTCATTTCAAAATTCTTCCCACCCTTCCCCTTCCAGCCCTACCTGGAGGTAATACAGATTCTCCTTCACTCACATTAAAGCCCCTCCAAACTGTTCTCCTTTCTACTCCTTGCCAGGAGGAGCACATCTCCCATCTTCATGCCTTTGCATTGATGATTTCTTATGTCTGGAATATCTTCCTTCCTCACTTCCAGCTCTTAGAATTCCATCCTTCAAAACTTGACTCAAATGTCGGCTGCTGTAGAACGTCTTCCTCAGGCTTTATACCTTCTAGTCCCTTCCTCTTTAAGGTTCCTTTCCTTACTCTGCACATATCTTGTATGTTTTATTTACATGTTGCTTGCTCATTAGAATGTAAGGTTCTTGAGGGCTGGGCCTATTCTTGCTTTTCTCTGTATTGTCTATGTTTAGTATGGCATAAGCTTTCCCTGAATGCTCATTGATTGCTTCATTATCTATATAAATAAATCCAATATGTGAAATTAATTGATAACAACAATCATGACACAGGGAATTGATCCGTTATGTATTTTTTATTCCTTTTAGTTATGAACATTTCAATTTCCTACAACATCATCTTTAGGAACTGTCTTGTTCTCTAGCATCCTATTCCCCACTGCAGCTCTGTATAATAATAGCTGACACTGATATGAGTTAAGAAGCATACACAATCTCATCTCATTCTCACAACAACCCTGTGAGGAAGGACCCACAGGCAATTTTATTCCCATTTTATAGTTAAGGAAGCTCAGGCTTGGGTAAGTGAAATGTTTTGCCTGTGATCACAGCTCTGACAGGTGTCCGAGGCAGAATTTTAATTCAGACTTCCCTTATTTCAAGTCCAATGCACTGTCTACAATGCCTTTATGACCAAATTCTAACCCTTGCTTCTACTTGCAGACACTGGGATGCCCACTCCCCAGAGACCAGGCTCTCTCTTGGGCAAGCAGCAGAGACTGGCTCAATGATAATGATCAGTATTTCCATAGCTCTTAAAAATTGGCAAAACACTTTGCATGCTTTATTTCTTTTGAAACTCACAACCAACCAGCCATTATTATCATCCCATATTATAGATAGGGAAGTGAAGCTGAGATAGGATTTGAACTCAGTTCTTCTTGGATCCAACTCTAATACTCTATCCACTCTGCCTTACCTTAGCATTAGTGGAGGAGTTAGTGCTTTGGAAACTATTGAGAGCTTTAGGAATACCATATGCTGTGATGTTCTTTTCCTACTATTGGAATACTTTTCATATTGCAGATTCCTTGCCTAAATCCCAACTGTTTTCCTAATTTAGAAAGCTGGAATTGGAAGCTTAAAGACCAGTAAAATTTGTAGCTGAGGAGACTGAGGCTCATAGATCTCATAGGATCTGAAATTTAGAGCTGGATGGGCATTTATAGGCCATTGAGTTCAACTCTCATTGTCCAGATCAGGAAACTAGGAGAACCTCCCCTGACTTACACAGGAGTAGGAGGACAGAGGCAGGTCCTGTAAGGCTAAATGCAGCATTCTTTTTTTTTCTCCTGAGGCAATTGGGGTTAAGTGACTTGCCCAGGATTACACAGCCAGGAAGTGTTAAGTGTCCAAGGGCAGCTTTGACTTCAGGGCTGGTGCTCTATCCACTGCACCACTTAGCTTCCCCCAAATGCAGCATTCTTTCACCTCTAAGAAGCTGGTGTCAAACTTAAATCTCTCATTACATGGAGAAAACTGAGTCCCAGTGAGCTTAAGTGCTTTAACCAAATTTACAAAGATGGTAAAGGCCAATGATAGTATTTGAATCCAGGTCTTTTGCCAGGTTTATTTCCACTGAAGAACTAAAACTCACTAGAATTCTGTACTGAGGGCAAACAGAGCTTTGTTACCTGAGTAGGTCATTATTTTCTGGGTCTCAGTTTCTTTACCTGAAAAATTAAAATATTAAATTAGATCAATGATATGAAATTCAAATAGCATTGGGAGCCACTAAACCATATATAAGGATCTGGCCTCCAGATTAACTTAGTTTTAAAATGTTTAATCATCTATGTCTTATTGTATTTTTATTTACTTTAGCAAATATATTCCCACATGATCTGTTCACTTTTTTCCTTTTCCTTTTTTTTTTTGCCTCTCGTGGTTTTTCCCTTTTGTTCTGATTTTTTTCACCCAAGATTATTCATAAATGTGTATTAGAAATTAAAGCGCATATATACCTAGAAAAAATAAAACAATCTTTAAAAAGTAAATATGTCCCAATTCCATTGGGTTATTTGATACCTATGACCTAGGTGACTTTTGAGATTTCTAGCAACTATAGTGTGTAGCACAGTGCCTGCCACATAGTAAGTGCTTAATAAGTGTTAATTGATTGACTCTATCCATGATCCTATGATCCTTTATCTGGGGCAAATCATTTCATTTCTGTAGCTCCTGTCAGTTTCCTGATTTAAAAAAGAAGAAATTTTGGGATCAGGTGATTTCTAAGGTTTACATCTCTAATCTTTCATGGGATCCCTGAAATTCTATGGGATGGGTGGCCCCTTACACCACCTATGATCAAGGCTGTTGCTGCTCTTTTTCCTTTCTGTTACATGTTTTCTGGTTCTACCTTCGAGAACACAGCATGTGAGGTTCCCCTCGAGCCTCAGGAATTGGTCCTCACCTCCATCCAAGCAAAGAGAGGAAGTCTGATTAAAAACCTCATTGTGTTAGGCAGGTAATCAGATATTCATTATCTTATGACACATGACTACTGAAATGGAACATTCACATACTTTAGACTGGGGAGGATTGTGCTTTAATATAATTATTTCTGAAAGATTCTTCATCAGGAAGGTTAATAAGAGCAATGGAGGTCAGTAACAGCACCAAGGTGGCTGACATAATCTGATAATTGACCTTATTGATATGTTAAGTGCCCTATGTTTCACCTTGGGATATTCAACTGCTCTCCCAGTCAATTATGGAATAATGATGCCTGCCTTTGCAGGTCTTTACTGTGAAACTGTTGGCCTCTTTCCAGCCTTGGCCCTCCGGCTCCACCTGCAAAGAAATGTCTTCTTTATGCATTATGTCCTGGTCCTGCCAGATTCCTTAAGCCATGGGTCTGGGCTGGGCAGTCATTGGGTGACTCTCTCTGCAAAGGGTTCCCGGCACCCTGGCCGTTTCTCCATGTGCTGTTTCACTCCTCACCTCAGTACGTTTGCATTCAGGACTGGGATGCTCTCCCAATTCATCCCTGACTCAGAGAATCCCCTCTGGGGCCATCCTCCAGGGAGGGTCTTTCATAATTCTTGCCCTTCCCCAGTCAGTTACTAACAATCTCTTTTCTAGAAATGACTTTGTATTTATACATACATATATATGCATTGTATGATGTGTGCTTAACAGTTCCACACAAGACACCCACTAGTGTGTGTGTCTGTGGGAGGTAGAGCTGTCCATGGAAAGATCATTGATGTCAGACACAAAGGGCTTGAGTTTGAATCTTTCTCCTATGTGCTGTGATCACTGACAATATAAGGCATTTTGGAACAATGGTTTGAAATTCATTGGGTGTGTGTGTGTGTGTGTGTGTGTGTGTGTGTGTGTGTGTAAGTACTTTTGTGGGTCTGAATCCTGCTCATCTCACAATGAAACTGCAGGATTAGCACAGTGATGGGAGCGTTGGATCTAGAATAAGACCTGAGCTCAAGCTCTCCCTCTGAAACCTACTGGCTGTGTGACTCTGGGCAAATCCCAACCTCTCTGTCTTATTTTCTTTGTCTGTGAGATGAAAGTGGCGGTCAAGATCTCATCAGTGCTTCTGTGATCACGCACACATTCATTTTCTGTGGATTACAGCCCACATAACCCAAATAACATGGGCTGGAGATCTGACACCTTCTGGGGACATGTGTGGCTCAAGGATGAAAAGTCTCGATGCTTTGAGATGATGAAGCTCTCCCATTATTGTCTGCTGAGCAGGAACACGTTCCAACGTCAGGGCTGTTGGAACCTCTCGTTGGGGATGAGGGAAGGAAGTGTGACCTTTTGCTGCCCTGGGAGCATGGAAGACCGTGAGCACTGTGTAACATGACTCAGGTGAGTGATGGGCTTCTACCTGACTCTTCTGTTTGGTTTCTTCCATGAGCAGAGGAGATCATACAGAGGAGATCATACAATCACCTGTAGACTTGATTCTCTTCTCTTTGGTTTCTTCCATGAGCAGAGGAAATCATACAATCACCAGTAGACTTGATTCTCTTCTCTTTGGTTTCTTCCATGAGCAGAGGAGATCATATGGTCGCCTGTAGACCTGACTCCTCTGTTTGGTTTTTTCCATGAACAGAGGGGATCATATAATCACCTGTAGACTTGATTCTCTTCTCTTTGCTTTCTTCCATGAGCAGAGGATATCATATGGTCACCTGTAGACCTGACTCCTCTGTTTGGTTTTTTCCATGAACAGAGGGGATCATACAATCACCTGTAGAGTCTTCCGGCCTTGGAGACAATCTTACAGTTCTGAGAAGTTGAGAGTTCTTGGATCTCACAGTCAGAGCTGACTGAAAACAGTCAGAAATAGTCTGAAAGTAAAACCTTCTTTGAGAAACCAACCATGAATTCATGCCAGGGGAGACTGAATGGAAAGAACCAAGAATGATAGCTTGGAAAAAAAAAATAGATGGAAGAGGTTGTGTTCTCCTTGACCCTAGAAGGCAGAAGGAGGAATATAGGCATATTTATGACAAAGAGAAGGAAAAGACCTGATAAGGATGAAACCTTTCCCAAAGTGGAACGAGCTGCCTCTGGAGATAGTGGATTTTCTTTCCCCAAAAGTCTGCAAACCAATGGATGTCAACTTTCAAGAGTTGTGGAGGCAAAGGGGCTGGGCTAGATGGCCTCAGCTGTTACTTTGAACTCTGAGAGTCTCTGGCTTTGTGATAAAGCAAACTGAAAATCCAGAAGATGAGTTCAAATCTTAATTCTGCCTCATACCAGCTACACAAATAATGACACTTGTACTATCCACTACAAGGCATTCTAATGTGCTTTAGAAATGTGAATAATTGTGATATTATGAATAATTGTTATCATTTGTAGGGTAAGTAAAGGAAATGTGGATAATTGTAATATTGTGAACAATTGTAATCACTAGAGTAAATCAAGGAAGACTTCCTGGCCTGAGAGAGTTTTTAAAGTAGAGAAAGGCATAAACTGGTAAATAAAAAAAAGGAGGAAAAACATTTTAGTAGAAAAGTTATTCTTTGTGTTTTCCTCATTAAAAAAAATTACTGGATTATATGTATGTGTGTGTGTGTGTGTTGTGTGTGAGAGAGAGAGAGAGAGAGAGAGTGTGTGTGTGTGTGTGTGTGTATTTGTTTGCCCCGGAGCCCGAAAGGTGCTCCCCATTTGTGCTGGTAATTTTTACTTGGCTTTTAGAAGCGGGGCCTCAACCTTGATATTCCACTTACTCACCTCCAACTCATAGATGGGGGAAAGTGCTGTCTCCTGATCCCTCTAACCCAAACCACTGAATTGCCTTCTAACCAAATGTCCTAAATTAATTTGGTTGCAAGAAGAATGGATTGGGATGAGGCTGGACCTATAATTTCATCAGGACACAAGATTTCCTGTTGGAAAAACTCCCCCACCAAAGCAGCAGCTTTTATTAGGCAACAAACATTTGTCGTGGTCTCATAATATCATCTTTAATTTTAATTTTTTTCTTGGATTTGACTTATTATTTCATCAATATATGGAGCTCCCAGATATACTTCTGATCTCAAAAAGTCTTGAGTCGTCTGAACTTCGGGAGGTTAAGAGACCCGGGATCCTACAACCAGAAGTATGTGTCTTTTGTGGGATTTGAACTCAGATTTTCTTGACTGTGAGCATGATTCACAACCCATTACATCACATTATTTTCCCCACAAATTATTTTTGTCATTCTAATTACTGAGCATTTGATGGCAGTGGGATTATTATTATTATTAAAGCTGGAAGGGAACTTAGAATCCACTGAGTCCAATCTTCCCATATTATAGATGATGAAATAGGTGCAGAGAGATGAATTATCTCTCTGGGATTTGAATTTCAGTCCCCTTGATTTCACAGGCAACTCTACCCATTATCCCGTGCTGTCACATCAGAATATAAAAATTAAGCAACTCTACCCATTATCCCATGCTGTCACATCAGAATATAAAAATTAAACTAGACATTTGCAGGAAATATAGTTTGGCTATATTAGTAGTAATACATTGAAATCTTGAACTATTTGGCTACCATTGGGAAGGTTTAGAAGCATTTCCTTAGAAACTTGTCTCTGGGCCCTCTCTGGTGAGCTGGTCCAAGGGTGCCAATCTATTTTCTGAGAAAAAAAAGTCAGGCTCTATTGAGTGTCCTAGCCCAGCATCTTACGATTGTGGCAAAAGCCACGTGGCTGCACTCTGTAGCTGCTCCAAAGGATATCACTTGGGTCACTTCTTGAAATGAAAGCTGTAGCTGGTCTTGGTCTCCATGTGCCAGGGAGTCTGTTCACCTGTGGGGACTTGATCGCTTTCTCTGCACTATCATCTTTGCCAGGGTCACCAGAAAGCTCCCTGTCTCTCATCAATTAAACTCCTTGCGGTGGTTATGGCTCAGCAGTCACTTACACAGCTTCATCCCCATTGCTCAATTAGATGTGCCATGGGTCCTGCTGTTTCTGACAGGGAAGTCTCAGCTGCTGTCAGAAGACAACCTCAGGGACCGGAAGAAAAGAACTCTTGTCTGCTTTGGGTTGGAAAGTTAACTTTGGGGAGTGGCCTGGACTTACACCCCTTTTTATCACGGGGTGAGAATGCATGAGAAAGAGAGAGAACAGAACTGGGATCTCTGGGAAACCCTAATATCCTTGGACAATGAGATAGAGAAATGAAAAAAAATTTGTTTTTTAAACTTCCAATTCTGGTTTATTAACTACACAAGTAGTTTCTTAATTGTGGGTGGAGAAAAGGGAGAGAACCTAGAAGTCAAAAATTTTAAAAACACATGTCATTTTTTTGTTTTGAATGTAACTGGGGAAAAATTAAATAAACACAATAAAAAACAAATATGGCTTAACAGAGTATCTGAAAATCTGCTGTGTTCAAGTCTAGTAGCAACCTCTGACAATGTCAATCATCCCTTCTCCTTTTCTGAACTCCCCTCTTGGTACTGTTCCTTGAAGGTGGAAGAGATCCCAGAAGCTCTATTGTCTAACTCCAGTGATAGGGAGCTCACCCTCTTACCAGGAAGTTTTAAGGTTTTTCCATATATTTTCAGCTCTCTCTCTATAACTTTCACCCACTGAGACTAGTTTTCCCTGCTAAAGCCAAGTAAAATTGAACCCATTCTTCTTCCTATGTGATAACTTCCCAGCCATTTGAAAATGGATGTCCATGTTTCATCCAAGTTTCTTCTTCAAGTTAAATGTCACCAATTTATTCAAACAATATCTTTATTATGAGAAGGATAATGCTATATAATGTTATAGATGTGGAGCCCACCTGGTGTGAAGATCAAAGACCTGAATTTGAGCTTCAGATCTGCTACTTTATAAGCCATGTGAGTTTGGGCAATTCAACTCATTTCAATTAAACGGAGATTAAGAAACTTGTACTTACTTTACAAGGCATTGTGTTCAGTACTGGGGATACAAAGAGGAGGGATTACATGCTTTCTAGGAATTGCCAGTGCAGTAGGATGATAAAATATGTTCATCCATGTCTTTCCATCTTGTGAAGACCTTGTTCACGTGTTTCCGCAGGTATACCAAATAATGTCCACTTTCCTTATTCATGGTCTTTTATTCTTTCCTTCTGATACCTCATTGTGGCATGGAATGGACCCTGAGTTCTTGAAGGTTGGACCTGAGGAAATTAATCTCCAGCCTGTTATGCAATTCTCAAAAGACTATAGTGAACACAAACTTCAGAAGACTTAAGAGTGTTATGTGAGATTTCCTGGAAAAGATCATTCAATCTTAGGTTGCATATTATCCATAATGAAAAGGATCATACTTCTATTTTATTTTGTTTTTTATTTTTGCCATTGATGGATCATATCCAGAGTATAGTGTTGAGCCTCACTTTTTTGGTGGAATATTGACAACAACCTGAAGAGCTTCCAGTTAAAAAGTAACCAGAGTGAGGAACACGAGACTGAATGATGGGACTGAAAATGGGATAAAATGAATGTTTGAAGGATTGTCATGGCAAAGAGATCAAACTTGTTCTTCTTAGTTCTGAGGGCAGAGCTAAAAAGAACATCAGGTGACTTTTACAGAGAAGTAGATTTCGGTTTTAAGTAAGAAGCATTTGCATTTTTTTTTATTGATTAAAAGTATTCATAAGTAGAATGAGCTCTTTCTAAAGTTTAGGTCTGACTAGTCTTCCTCTTTAGAATGAACACTCCTCCAGGGCATGGATCATTTATTTATTTAATTTTGCCTTTCTTTGTATTCTTAGTCCCTAATATAATCCCTGGCCCATTGTAAGTACTTATAACATGTTTATTGATTGACTGAGTCTCAAGACTACCCCAGCTCTGGAGCTCTTCATGGAAAGACTGGATGGTCTTTTATTGGTGATGACATTATGGGAATTCGTTGTTCAGAGACAGGTTGGTTGGGCAAGAAGACCTTTGAAATTCTTTATAGCTATTTGATTCAATGATTCCCTACACTCCTATCCTTGCTATAATTTCTCTCTATTCCACTGAGAAGACAAATATGGATCCCTGTAGAGAGAATTCTAACCTAATTAAGAAATTGATTATTGCTAAATTGTTGAGTCATTTTGAAGTTAATCTTTTTATTGACAATTAAATCATTTAATTTTTGGAAATAGATCTAACTATTTGTTAATGGATAAGTAATATTATCTTAAAGAAGAAAATGTGATCAGTATACTTTCTTCTTTTCCCTTCCCTTGACTGATTAACAAACCATTATTTCCTTATATGTAAAGAGTAGAAGATAATTATATGAAATCATGGCTCTTTATTATGTAAATAAAGGTCTTTAAAATATATAACATGATAGAGTAAATCCAATACAATTCTTCTTGTCTGTCTTTTTGTGAACTTCCTTTTGTTCTCTGTAGTTATAACTCAAAATCAGTGAACATTTATCAAGCACATATTATATTCTAGGCTCTGTGCTAAACTATGGGAATACAAGGAAAGACATAAGATAGTCCTCACCCTCAAGGAACTCACAATATAATGGTAACATAACACATGAAAAGAAGCTAAAAAGGGTGGAGTGTGCAGTGCCCAAATGGAAGTAGGAAATGATGAGATAGATAGATTATCCTGGATATCCTTCCTTAAATAGAGCATCTGGGAGAAACTCCCTAAAATCTACCCTCCATTCTCTCTATTCTGGGAGAGGAGGAGGTCCAAAGAGCCTCCTTTCTCTTTTCTTCTTCCTCCTTCTTTGGAGCATTTTCCTTGTTTTTCTTTTTTTCTTTTTTTAATAGTATTTTCTTTTTTTTTTTCAAATACATGCAAAGATAGTTTTCAACATTCACTTTTGCAAAACCTTGTGTTCCAAATTTTTCTCCCTGTCTCCTCCCCAAGACAGCAAGCAATGTTACATAGATTAAACATGTACAATTCTTCAAAATGTGTTTCCATATTCCTCGTGGACCATTTTTCTTGTAAGCATTGTTAATTTGCAGTTCTTCTTTTGAGAACTGTCTCTTTTCTATGAGACTTGTTCTTACATATTAGAATTCCCTTTATATCTTAAACATCATACCTTTATCAGAGAAGCTTGCTACAAATATTTCTCTATTATCTATGTTTCTTCTCACCTTAACAGTGTAGATTTTGCTTATGTAAAACTTTTCAATTTTATATGTACAAAAGAGCTCTTTTTATGTCATGCGATTTTTTTTGTTTGTTTGTTCAAGGACTTTTCATCTATTAAAAGTTTTAAGTGATACTTCTTTCCTTGGTTCTAGATTGTTTACTATAAGACCCCTTTTAACTAGATCCTAGATCCATCTGGAGTTTATTGTTAGATATGATGTGAGATATTAGTCTAACCCTAATTTCAGCCAGATTCAATAGTTGAGGGTCTTTGGATTTATGTAAAATTGTTCTGCTATGTCCTCTTTCTTTCTGGATCAATTTTTTTTTATGCTTTAGATAGCACAGTATGGTTTAGTGATTGCTGCTTTATAATATAATTTGAGATCTGATATTATTATAATCCTTTCCCACTTTTTTTTTTTTTTTTGCTGAGGCAATTGGGGCTAAGTGACTTGCCCAGGGTCATACATACAAAGTATAGAGTAGTATAGAAAGTATAAATTGTCTGAGCCAGATTTGAATTCCAGGTCCTCCTGACTTCAGGGCTAGTGCACTCTCCACTGTGCCACCTAGGTGCCCCTCCCACTTTTTGGACCTCTGCATTTGTCCTTTTTCTTTTTAAGTGAAGATTAAAGCTTCTGACCTTGTAAATTTGAAAGGTCAGGAGGGCACTCTTAATGTTGCAGAGTCCAGTTGCAGTATTGCAGAGCCATTGTAACACAGATATCCTGAGAAGCAAGAAAAGACCTTTGAGAGTAACCTTCAGAAGTTAGTGTAGTGGTAGCTGAGACAAAAGCTCATACATCAGAGTTGCTATCTTTGGACATGAACTTGGTGGAAGTTTTGCTACAAAAGAACTGAGAACAGCAAAAATAGAAACTCCACTGATTACAATGCAATAAAACTATAATTTAAAAGGAAAATACTATTTGAACAAAGAATTCAAAATTAAATTCAGAACTGAATAATTTAATGTTAGAGAAATTGTGGGTCAAATAACTGATTATAGAAATAATTAAAAATTCATAAAAGAAAATATCATGTATCAAAAAAGTTAAGATACACCTAAAGCTTCCCCTATGAGGGAAATTTATATCTCTGCATACAGGTGAAAAAGAATTGGCAAATGACTGGATATGTAACTAAAAAAAACAGTAGAAAAGCAATAAACAAAAAAAGCCCCAAAATACAAAAATTTAAATTCTGAAATCCAGAGAAGAGTTGAACAAAAATTGTAAGTAAATACTCCTGAATTGATAAATAAAACTAATAGTTGATTTTTTTTGGGGGGAAAGTAACAAAATAAATTATAACTTAATCTAATGTTCTTGAGAGAAAAACCAAATTACCAAAAACGAAAGATCACAAAAGCAAAACGAAAATTATAGCAATCAATGGAATCTGTTTTGCCCAATTTTATGCCAATAAATGATCATTGTAATTAAATTAATACTTATAAAATATAAAATCAAATATCCAAACTAATAGAATAAGAAATAGTTGCTAGTGCCTTTTGCTCTAAAATCATTTTTGGTTTACTCTATATGCATTTTATGTGGCATAATGAATAGAAAACTGTCTAAGAAATCAAGCAGATTTGGATTCAAAGAGAACAAAAGGAAGTTCACAGAGACAGAGACAAGAAGGATTGCATTTGATTTAACCTGTCATATGCCTCTGACACATACTGACTCTGTGATCCTGGACAATTCACTTTAACCTTTCTTTATCTAATTCACAGAGAAAGTACTAATTAATCTTCATGAGATGTGTTTCTTTTTTTGGGAGCTCCCCATAACCACAGGTTTCATTGCTAGTCTATATTTTGTTTTACATTTGCACAAATTGCTTTCTTCCAATAGATTCAAAACACCTGGAGGACAGGGCCCTTTTCACTTGCGTTTTGTATCTCCTTCACCTCACACAAAGTGGATGCTGTAGGAAATGCTTATTGAAAAAGTGAATATATGAATGAAGATAAGAATCTTTGCATTGGTTGATGGGTCTATAGATGTTATTATTTTGACTGAGCCCAGACCTTTTCCAACTGCCATGTGTAGCCGGAATCATTAGTTTTAAGGAATGAATTTTCTGCTTAGACATATGGGACTCCTCCATCTTTTGGGTCTTAAGACTAATCTCTCGGTTCTTCTGGCTTTAGTCCAATAGCAGGCAGAGTCTTTGAAAGCAATGGGAGATTAGCCAATGGAAACACTATTAGGAGTGTCTTTTACTTTGTCCCTTTCAACCATCTATTGGATTGTAGGGGAGATTTTTAAACACTAGTGTTCCTGAATCAGTCTAGGCACCTTATAAATCAAAATGATAAATGATTGATAAATAAACCATCACTGGCACAATTAGATTTTCCATTAGACTTGTATGCTATAATTTCAAATGTAATTTCCCTGGAAGCTCATAAAGGCACAAGTATAAGAGGGTATCACAATGTATTAGGGGTACAGGCAGGTGGTTCGGCTGAGCACATACCTTGTCAATGCATGGCATAGAGAAGCAAGCCTTGATGCAAAAGCTCATGTACCAGTTGTCTTTAGAAAGGAGATAGATGCTGTCTACCTGATCCCGGAACTATGGGTCAGCTCTGTCACACAGGTAGGGGAGAAAGTTGTCTCAAATTGTCTGCTTGAAACTGAATAGGAAATGCAAGGTGGGGGATGTCATGTCTGACTGACTGTGACCCTGGACAGACTGATTAAGCTACTTTTTTTTTTTCCTGTAGAGTTTACCTTTTCAGTTTAACTATCATCCTACTTGGGAAGACCCATGTACCAATATGCTTCTGTATTACAAGTCATTGAACTAACACATCATATCCTTTCCATGCTCAAGAGATGATCATTGAAAGTTTCTGTGACTTCACAATTTATTATTTGGTGGCTAAATTTCTAGAGATGAATCTTGTTGGTCTTAATTATTTTTGTTTTCAAACAACAGACACAGTTCTTTGCCAGGCTTAGAGGCTTTTACAGATAGGAATATCCATTGTATTGATTTGCAATCCCAGAACCACTTCCATTTTGGTTGTTGTTTGGAAATCCAGGTTTGCTTACATAATTTTTGGGCTTAGCTCCCCCCCCCAACAATTGGTTTTAACTGTCTCCCAAAGTCTGACCAATCTTTGTACACATCAGCTTATATTCCCTCAAGCCCTGTATTGGGGGCTCAAGTAAAATAATTGATGTAAATTACTTTGCAAATCTTAAATCATTATATAAGCATCTCTTCCTTCTCCTCCTCCTTCTCTTTCTCCTTTTCCTCCTTTTTCCTTCTTCTTCCTTCTTCATCTTCCTCCTCTGTTACCAGATCTCCAATCTAATAGCATCTTTTCCCCCTGAGCCTTTTCCTGCACTCCCGCTAAGTTCAAGTAATGTTTATGGAACAATACTGGGACATGCTGGTAAATGTTTTACAATTAGCTCCAAGAGAAAAAAAAGAATACAGACATTTAATCTTCATTACCAACACTTTCTTAAGTCTAGACAATCAACAAAACAATAAATCAATCCCTGATTTGTATCAATTGCCCATTTCTAAGGTGTAAATAGTAACACTGAAAATAGTTCATCCCTTCAAATACTTTTTATTCAATATCAAAAAGGTTTATTAAGTAACAACTATGTTGAAGGCACTATGCCAGCAAAGGTAAAAATGTTTTCTTTTTCCTCCTCTCTATTAAGGGATACAACAGTTTTGCACAATTAGGGGATACACCACATAGACAAATAAACAAACACAATAAAATTTGAGGAAGAAAAAAAATAATATTATTATAAATAATAATAATTAAATAAATAAAAATAAAAATAATAACTGAGTCAATCAGGAGAGGCTTTTCAATGGGGGAAACACCTGGGTTGAATCCTGAAGGAAGCTACAGAGTTTAAAAGGCATGTGTGAGGATGGACTTCATTCCAGATGTGGGGAGGAGTTATGAAAAACTTGGAGGTGAGGAAGAGTGCAGTGAGGGAGGAGTAAGGGAAAATAAAGCTGGAATTGTATGCTAGAGCTTAATGGTTAAATTCAAAGCTGAGCCATTTTTAATTTATCTTAGAGGCAATAAGGGGTCAGTGAAGTTTCATGGGAGTTTGCAGTCCACAGTCCATCCTTCTGCAAACCACTCTCCCCACAGCTAATTCACCCAACTTATGTAGTTTGCTCCAAACCTTCCCTCCCTAATGTATATTTATATCAAGCCAGTTCTTCCCGCCCAGCCTAGTGAGGCGGTATAAAGTACTAGAAATATTTTCTCTGCGACATGATGAATGTCCTAGACTCTAGCTGAAGAGCCCCGTTCCAGTCAAGCATGGGCCAACATTCATAAACACTTTAAATACCATTTTTTCTTCCTTCATAGTTCATTAATCCAACTCCTACATTGGTGGTTGAGATTTAAATTTGGCCCATGAAGATAACAGCACAGAGGCCACAAAAGTGGGGTTATATCTGTGGTCCCATGCTTGGAGTTCCCTTTTGACCTCAGTTTTAAAAAAATGACCCAATATTATTATCTACTCAATCATACGTGGTTCTGAGAATCTGGCTAGAGTCAGGAGACTTCATCGCCAATTATAATTCCTATTGTAGATCTTTTCGGCTCCTCAAACTGGCCATTGAGCAGTTCAATTACCCTTGGAATGTAATTTTAAAACCATGACCTGAGAGAACAAAGGTTTCTGGAGTGATTTTTTCCCCTTTTTTTCCTGATTTACTCCAATTAGTACCACCATTTTGGGTTTTCTGTAATTTTCTTTCATGTTTATCAGTATTTTGTACACAAGCTCTCGCTGTTGATGATGAATGTGTTCAGCATGGGTTGAGTGAAAACAAAAAAAGGAAGGGAGGGAGTGAAAAAATAAGGAAGGAAGAAAAAGAAATAATAAAGGAAGAAAAAGGAAGGAAGGAAGGAAGGAAGGAAAGAAGGAAAGAAAAAGAAAGAAAGAAAGGAAGGAAGGAAGGAAGGAAGGAAGGAAGGAAGGAAGGAAGGAAGGAAGGAAGGAAGGAAGGAAGGAAGGAAGGAAAGAGGGAAGGAGGAAGAGAGAGAGGGAGGGAAGAAGGAAAAAGAAAAAAGGAAAGGAAGGAAGGAAGAGAAAAGGGAAAAGAAAGAAGCAAATTTGAAACAAAAATTATGAAGTGCTTACTTAATGTCAGAAATGAGATAGCCCTTGCCTTCAAAAAACTTACAGTGAGTGAAATGTAAATGGGATGAAACAACCTAGGTAGAGAAGGGGTATCTAGGGAAGGCCATTTGGATCTGGGGAGTTATAGGAATGAGGACTTATTGATCCATAGAGCAATCATTTGATAGACAATAACAGTATAGATTTTATTATTGTGCCCAGAGCATGAAGAAGAAAATGGTAGAGGTAGACCAAGTTTGGATATGAAACATCATCTTGCCAAGGGTCATATAAGCTTGTGCCCAGTTGGATGGATCACTCCCAAGGCCAGAACTCTGAGATTGAATCACCTTCCCCAGAGACTCAGAGTGAATTTTAAAGGTTCAGTAGGGATGATGCTAATCAAAGATGAGTCAGAGTAGGGTAACATCAATTGGAGAAATGGCCCGATGAATTAGATGGCTGGGATGTGACACATGATCTGATCTGTAGGGAGAGAGTATGGTATAGTGGAAAGTGCCTAGAATTTGGAAGGAGAAAATCTCTTCCCTTCATGGGTGAACTTGTTTATTTTATCTTTTTGACCCTTCATTTTCTCTTCTGAAAATTAGCAGGGTGCAACTAGATGATTTCCAAGGTTTAAACCTCTGCTCTCATCTCTACTCTAAGTCAATTTTACCCATTCTTTAAGATCCAAGTGAATCCCTATATCTTCTCATTGTTAAGCAATATGGAATTACACATTGAGTCCTGGACATGAAGTTAGAAAGCTGTGAACTCAAATCCCAACTCCAACATTTACTAACCACATCTGGAAGAGGTTGCATTCAGTGGCCTCCAAAAGTACCTCCCAGCTTGATCTCAAGTCAGTGTAATCCCTTAGAGTTTCAATTTCCTTTATATAAAAGCAGATATCATGACAACTGAAGAACTTATCTCCCTGTGGTATTATGAGGATCAAAAAAGATAAATTCATACAAAGTTCTACCTAAATACTAGCTATTATTAGGGTGGGATTTCCCTCCAATCCCCAAATACTTCTTTCTTCTCTAACCCTAAGAGCTCATATGTTCAGTACTCCAATATAGTATGAGCTTGTTGCCTTTATTTTATCATATTGAAAGTGCTGCTTGATTTCAGTGACTCATTCATTGATTCATTCATACAACAAAATATATTAAGTGCCATTTCCATAGAAGGCACCATATTAGTAATTGAGCATATAAAGAAAAATACATTAATCAATCAATCAAAGAACATTTATTAAGCACCTGCCATAGATCAGGTACTGTCTTAGGCATTGGCTGAAACCAAGACAGAAATGAAACAATTGCAACCCTCAAGGACCTCACAGTGTGGCCAGGAAAGACTGCATTTCCCCAAATATGATCAACCTATTTTCTTCCTCCCAATCAATTCAAATCAAGTTAAATCAAATCCAGTAGAATCAGTCTTTTACTTGAAGACTCAACTGTCTGTCTGCTTCCACATGAGGTCTTTCCTAATTCTTCCTCTTGAACTACCTTGAATTTATCTGCAATATATTCATTTGTACTTTATTTTTATTCCATATTTATGAATATATGAGTATATATAGAGAGAACATAACAAATATATGTATATAGATACACATCTGTTTGTCTTCTCATATAGATACATAACAAATATATATATATGTGTGTGTAAAATATATTTATTTATATGTATATATACATAATACATATAAATATCCCCCCCACAATGTTATCTTCTCTGTTAGACTTCAAATTCCCTGAGAGCAAAGTCTTTTATTTTATTCTTGATTTTTGTTTCCCTAGCTGCTATTACAATACCTGGCACATAGTAGGTATTTTATCAATTCTTTTTAGTTGATTAATGGAATATCTCAACAGCTATGCCATACTTTGCTATGGACCATAGAATACCATATGGCAGCTGGATGAGACTGTGGATAGAGCACCGGGCATGGAATATGGAAGGCTCATATTCATCAGTTCAAATCTATAATCAGTCTACTGGTTGATCCTGGGAAGTCACAACCTCATTTCCCTCAGTTTCCTCATCTGTCAAATGAGCTGGAGAAGGAAATGGCTAACCACTCCTGAACCTTTGCTAAGAACACTCCAAATGGGGTCACAGAGAATTGGACACAATTGAAAAAATTAAATAACAAAATACAATGACACATCTCTAACATATCAAAACCACAGATTCTCCAGAGATGAGGAGAGAGTTATGTTTTGAGTATAAGTAATCTGGAGCAATCATGATTGCCCAAAAAGGGCATCATGATTATCATCAATGAATACTTCTATGGCTATAAAAGGAGGTAGGGTAGTCTTGTAGCCAGACACATAATCAATGGCCAAATTTTGCTGATTCTCTTTCTATAGCATCTCTCCCTTTTCTCATCTCAAATGGCCACCATTATATTGCCCTAAAACAAGGCAGTTAATTAGCATTTACATATTACCTCTCCTTAGTTTAGAATGTTCAATGCCAAGCGAGCATGTGCTCACTTTCCCATGTGTTCTTCTTTCTCCTCTATTTGTCTCTGTCTCTCTGTCTCTGTCTCTGTCTCTCTGTCTGTCTCTTTCTCTCTCTGTCTCTGTCTCTCTATCTCTGTATTTCTCTGTCTCTGTCTCTCTCATCTCTCTGTTTCTGTCTGTCTGTCTCGGTCTGTGTCTCTCTATCTTTCTCTTTTTCTCAGAGGGCATGAATTCATAGTTGGTGGCTAAGTGAAAGGAAATGAGTTCCCATCTCCCACCCCTGACCCCGGAGAACTCAGAGAATGTCTTTATACTTTGGCAAAAAGTGGCTTGAGGTTTGGGGATTGCCGATTTCTTATTTTCATGGCATTCAGACTCTGGCTAATTAGAGTGCTTGTGGGTGACAGGAAGCAGTCAGAGGATATTTGAATTGGTTCTAAAGTTTGTGTGTGGAGGGAGCAGGGAGGACCCCACCATCATGCACTCCCAAGGGGCTACACGTGAAGCATGATTCAGTGTTCCTGGAGATGTAGCTCAAGCATCTCTACATCTGTCATTTTGGCTGAATTTACAGGTCACGTGAGGTGAACAATAGGTTAATGTGGACAAGTAACCAATGGGACTGAAATTGCCCGATATTCTGATGAAGAGAATTTGTGGAGGATTAAATGAACCAGGTATTTAACTACACTGGTTACCTCTAAATTGTCCATTCAATTGTGCACACAAGGATAGTTAAAAATGGCAGTTGGAACTCCTTTGGAAACAACGTGGGGAATAATTGTGTGTTGACATAGGATTGAACACAGCAGGAATTTTCCTTATGTTTGGAGATTTTATCCCTTATCCAAGCATCCAAACAGCCTTTCTAATAGGATTGGCATTGGGATCTGAACACCATGTTTAACAACAAATGATGGACTAGGTCTTGCATTCTTAGTAAGAATTTTCTCCAAGTCCTTAAAACATATGTGTGCTGCTGCATTTTCAGTGGTTTGTAAGTATGATTCTGAAAGCAACCAGCTGGAAATCATGCCAAAACATAATTTTTCTATTACTTCAGACTCCAATTGTTTCTGTTAGTCATTAAGGAGACATTTGTGTTTTTGTTTTGTTTTGTTTCTTTTCTTTAGAAGAGCCTCTTTTGGACCCTTGGGATATCTCTGGGCTCCATCACTTGACTAAAACCAGACTTAAGCTGTGGTTTGTGGTTCCTTTTTCAAAAATACCTGATAGCAAAGAAATGGAAATAAAATAGAGGTTCATTGCCTGGAAAATGGCTAAACAAATTATGATACATGAAGGTAAGGAAATATTGTTGTACTAAAAGGAGATTGGATATGGTGAATATAGAGAAATATGGGAAGACTTCTATGAAGTGATACAGTGAAATAAACATAGCCAGGAAAATAATGTCTTAAATAAGTACAATTATGCAAATAGAAAACATAAGAAAAACCAACAGATCAAACCTGAAAATTGTATAATTACAATAGCTACCATTGGTCCTGAAGAAGAGTTACGAGAATTCATTATCCTTTTGATTCTTTGTAGAATCAAGACTATGAATGTGTAATATATATATATATATATATATATATATATATATATATATAT
>JAJPUD010000617.1:145199-230199 GCA_023553655.1 Myrmecobius fasciatus | reverse complement strand
CTGGAGTCAAAGCCCCAAATTCAAATACTATTTCTGACACTTTCTAACTGTGTATCCCTGGGAAATCCCTGAGTTCAATTCCTTGCCTGTAAAATGAGCTGGAGAAGGAAATAGCAAACCACTGTGTTATCTTTGCCAAGAAAATCCCCCAAAGGAGACATGCCCAAAGAATGATACATGATTAAAATGACCCAACAACAACAAACTTTGATGGAAGATACATTTCCTTATCAGGAGTTTCTGTGACTAAGCTGGAAGGGACCCTATCATCCTATTAAGTTAAAAAGGTTTGAATGAATAGGTCTCAGGGTACTAATGTGTCTGTTTTCCTATGTCTGCTCCAAAATTTATCTTTCTTTTTTTGGTCAACTGTCTTAATCTTGTTTTCCTTGATTATGCATATTTATTACAAAACTTTTATCATTTCTTTCTTTTTCATGGAGGGCTATGTGGAATGGAAAGAAAATAAAGTGTTCGTTAATTTTAGCAAAAACAAAATAAAGAATAGACCTTAATCTTCCACAACTAATGACTGACTGTAAAGGTGAGCTTTGAACCTCTGGCTGATAGGTTGCTAAGTCAACTCCCCTCATAATTATCTACATTCCCCAAAGTAGATGTACTTTGTACTCCCCCCTCTAGCTCCTGTCTGTCCTTGTCCTCCCGGTACCCCTCCCTCTTGACTTCTCCTGAGCTGTCAAAAAAGTGGTGTGATGGAGGCTGACACCCCAGAAGACAACTGAAGAGATTTATTTTCCCGGGGATGACAGTCTCGGGAGCTTAACAGCACATGGCACGTCTGGAAGCTTGCCAGCTCCTGGTTCCCTATGCTTTGTGTTCCTCACTCATAACTGTTTATTGTGACAGGTAAACACTTGTTTTGAAAGCTTGCAGGCGTACTATTAACACAGAAGTGTTCCTGACACAGTCAGGCTGTGCTCTAAAATGTTTATCTTTTTTGAATGACAAATGCTGGCTTTTCTCCTTTCTCCTTCTTGCCTGTCATTCTGGGCTGGATGGGATGGGATCCTATTGGATGAGGGCTGGCAGCTCTGACTCCTGGTTTATCTGGGCACATTTCAACATGAGGGTAGAATGATGAACGGTTGGTAGACCTGAGTGGGGCATATGCAATTAGTGGTTTCTGGGCAGAGTGATAATCATAAATGCCCATGGCAACCCTTTCCACAGAGAAAGCAGGATCTCCCAGCTGATAGGCTGGGTGCTGCCCAATAGAAGGAGAAAATCTGACAAAAATCTTCTCCCTAAATGAACCTTTTCTGTCATTCTGACTCTGAGGCCCCATAGAGCATGGTAGGAATCCCTACAGTGGATGGGTTTCACACTGGGGAACCAACCTTGCTTACCCAGCCTATTTCTAGTACTCAAGGAGTGAGCTTTGTGAATGTTTGGCTGCAATCTTTCCCTAACACTCTTCCAAAGAATGGCCTGCCCTCTCTAAGACAATATTTATATTTAACATGCAATAAATTATAAAATATTTGGATTGCACATGTTTGATTTTTTTTATGAGGCTTCCCAGACTTGAGGTGGAATATCAGGGCTATTGGGAGAATACCAGGCCTTCTGGAGGGACATCAACACAATTACAGATGTGCATAATTGATCTTAGTTGTCCTCCAAGAAACATCATTTCCCATGACGGGATGGGGTTTGGAGTGGCTTTTACTATAAAAACAGACTCAATGTTTTACATTGCTAATGTAGGAATGTATTTTTCTGGATTGAAAATATTACTTAGATATTTTTTCTCTTAAGTGGACAGAACAAGCATTTATTAAGCACCTATAATGTCCCTGGAACTGTGCACTTTAAAAAAATATATATCATTTGTGAGATAAGGATGTGGAGGGAATGTCACAGAGGCTTTCAAAAGCCCAGTGCTTTCCTTGTAATAATTAAATTGCAATATCAAGTATTCAGGCTACATCTGATTGACAAAGTCAAAAAGAATCACTTGGGTCAGGATTGCTTTCTGAATGCTTCTGGGATTTGGTGTGATGGAGAAGAAGAAAAGTAGCTATAAATCCTTCTCTCCCTCCCTCCCTTCCTCCCTCCCTCCCTCCTTCCTTCCTTCCTTCCTTCCTTCCTTCCCTTGCTTCCCTCCCTTGTTTCCTATCTCCCTCTCTCCCTTGTTTCCTTTCTCCCTCCCTCCCTTCCCTCTTTCCTTCCTTCCTCTTTCCCTCCCTCCCTTCTTCTTTTCCTTCTTTCATTCCTTCTTAAAGAATAGTTTAAATAAAATCACATTTGATACAATTTTTGTAAATTTAGCATAAGTGCCTTCACTTAATAAGTATTTATTAATTGATTGAAGGCTCCTGAGCTTAACCTAGTAAATGTCTTTTGCTGATTTTAAGGAAGAAAATCTTTCTTGCCTGTGTGTAGCTACAATAGTTTTTGCTGAAAGCTGGAAGGAGAGTAATATCTCTTCTTAGGAAAGGATCTGATATTTTAGTCACTCTTACTTTACCCTGAAACATTAATTCTGGATTTCTCTTCTCAAGTGAGATTTTTTTCAATATAGGCCCTTTTGTGAATGACATTTCATTGTTTCCAAGGCCAGAAGTGGATGGGATGAGGCCCCGGATAAACTAATACCCAGTAGCCATTTTTGCCTTGAACAATTAAGGACAATCATTTGCAACAGGTAAGGGTTCTTCCCATCCAGAAAGTAATCATGGTGATAATGCATTCATCCTAAGCAAGTTGCAAAGATGATGAAAAGCCTTCAGAAGAATGGAGAAGGCAGTGGTCAACTGGGCAGAACCCTGGATTGAGGACTGGGTACTCTAGGTTCTCACCTTGTTTGCCATTTAGTAAAGATGTAATATTGGCCCAGTTACTTGCTCTCTTTGATCTTCTGATTTCTTTTCTGAAAATGAAGAGTTAACTCCAGGTGAACATGGTAGAGTGGAGGATGATAAAGATTCAGACAACATGGGTTTCAATTCTCACATTTAAAATGAGTTAAAATGGACTAAGTGGGCTCTAAAATCCCTTTCAACCCTAAATATAAAACTTTGTATTTCTGAAACCTGATAATGTTTCTCTATGCCATTATATTGTACCTTTACCCAAGTCTAAGATTATATGTTTTATATTCTCAGTAACCTTTTGGCTTTGACATTCTGTTTTTCAAACAAAACAACAAAAAAAAAACCAAATAAAAATCCCTTATTCATTCATTCATCCAATTATTCATTCATTTATCTATCCATCCACTCATTAATTAATTAGTTTGTTTAGAGGCTAGATTTCCTCATCTACATGGCAGATTGGTTCTACTCCTTTTTTTTCTGGCCCAGGCTGGTCCCCAACCCCCAATCTCGGTGAACCCCATCAGAATTTAGTGAAAATTTCTGATACCCCACAGCAGTTCAGAACTCCAGAACTTGAGTTGCTCCTGCCTCAGCCTCTTGGGTAGCTGGGTTGGTTGTTGACCTTTGTATTCAAAGACCAAAATGACATTATTATGTTGAAGTCTCTGTACAATATAGTGTGTCTATCACTGATCAAACCAATATGAGCTCAGAAGGGTCTACCACAGACTGGGTACAAATTGTCCATGTGAACATTTGGAGTGCCAATGTCTCTAAATCTGCACATCTCACATTTATTTTGAGCTACTGCAATTCTGTTAAAAATGTGTGCTCATGGGGGCAGCTAGATGGCGCAGTGGATAGAGCACCAGACTGAAGTCAGGAGGACCTGAGTTCAAATCTGATCTCAGACACTTAACACTTCCTAGCTGTGTGACCCTGGGCAAGTCATTTAACCTCAATTACCTCAGCAATAAATAAATAAAAATAAAAATAAAAACGTGTGCTCAGACAGAGGTAGCTGGGATGGCAGGTAAGACTCACTATGTCCTTCTGGCATCGATGATATGAAGGTCCTTCCCAGCCTTGACATTCTCTAAGGTTTTCTTCGGGTCTAATAGTTTGTCTAAGTTCAATGCTTTATGATCTATGGTCCCTTTTTGTGATTCCACAGAGCTAGTCCAGGCTAGAATGAAGGCAAATGGGTTTCTTTTCTTTTCTTTTCTTTTTTTTTTTTAACAGATCCTGCGAAGTGGGATATAACATATTTTCCCATGGGCACAGAGCCATACATCCCGGAGTAGGAAAACACTGAGAGACAAATGCAAAGAGATGTTTGCCCATGCTAGATATTTCCCATTAGAGAATTATGCTGGACTCTTGATTCCTGACCCGCTCCCCCACCACTATTTGCATGGAAGCCAGTTCCTGTCCACACTGCCAAGGAAGGAACAAGGCTTTATTGAGGACTCCTGACTCTCATGGGGTCAGACCAACGAGGCTCGATGTGCATTTCTGGGAACCCTGGGGTTGCTTTTGCACAAAAGTGGTTTATTTTTCAATCTTGGGACTCAGTTCAAGAGCTGGTGCTGCTAGTGGCCAACAGTTCTAGGTAGTAGCAAAAGCCACTGATCAACTTCAGCCATGATGTCAATGTGTTAGGTTAATTGACTTTGGAGACCTTAGTCAAATGCAAAGAAGAGGGGGCAATGGGGGAATGGGAAGTGATTTAGACTTTCAGTAATCTCTTGGGGGCCAAGCCTTCAACCACTTAAAGAGAAGAGAAAAAAGAATCAAGAAATTTAGGTCTCTTTTAAAAATCTACCCAGGCTCAGTCCATCTATCATCCAAGTTGAAACTGTTCTTATGATATATTATACATGGAGACTGTCGTACATCACCTGAGTTCTGACACCACCATGTTCAGGGGTAGGCTGTAATACAACATAACGAATTATAAAGGCGGACTTTGACAAATTCAGTTTGGGGGAAGTTTAAATTAATTTGGAGCTGCTTGAAGTTGGTTTAGAAAGTAATTTTTAAATAAATCAGAAGCGGTGGGGAAGGGAGAGCCCCAAGACCTCTAATGTTCAGAGGAAGTTCAGGGATGAATCTGGTTCCCTGAAGTCCTTGGTGAGAATGAGATTTAACTAGAAAGGAATAAGAATGGAGCTAAGATTGTGGTAAGAAGAGGGTCTGATAGGGAAGAATTTAAATGTTAAATTATCAAGTGTATACTTGGTCGCTCCAGGCAATAGGAGCTCATACTTCCATCAGATTTGGGGAAAATTAATGATATCTAAAAAAGTAGACTGAATACAAAGAGAGTGTAAAAATGAAAATAACATATAATGGCTTCTTCCTCGCAACCTGCTCTGTGTTCTTTCTGTTTTTCATTTCCATTCCCCTTCTCCTCCCTTTCCTTCTTCTAATACATTTACCTACTGCTTGGAGTTTTAGAGGTAAAAAGAGAAAGTATCTTTGAGATACCTCTTTCACTCATTTATTTGTGATGTATACACCAGTGTGTCAGTTTCATTGCCCCATTCAAGTTACCTTAACTTAATAAAGCAGAGAACCAACTTAATTCTGTCCAGTTCCCTGCCTTTATTCTGATAAATGCTGCTTGCTGACTAAAAGCTCTGAAACACTACCTGGAAGGGTGTCTTCTAAGATGGGGTGACCATTATGGTATACTCACTGACTCTCCTATGAAGAAGCTCTGTCCTGACTCCCTTACAGGACTGTAAGAGAATCAAATGAGACAACCCTTGAAAATCCTTTCCCTTCTTTGGAAAGTGAAGGAAATGGACTAAATAGTCTTTAGCTCCAAATCATACATCATTATATCATTAACTTTAGGATCAACCTATGATCCCAAGTCACTCAATCTCCTTGAACTTCATCTTTCTCATGTGCAAATGAGGAGGTTTTACTTTTGTTGGTCTTTAAGATCTGTTTCTATGTTAGATCTCTGATCTTATGATGTTCTTTATTTTACTTTTCTAATTTATAAAATAAGGGAAATGGGCTAATTGGTCTCTGGGAGTATTTCAGATTCTGTATTCTATGATCACATTTTATATATATATATATATGTGTGTGTGTGTGTGTGTATGTGTATATATATATATAAAATGTGATCATAGAATATAGAATATATATGTATGCATACATATGCATATATATATATATATATATATATATATATATATATATAAATTTAGAGGCTGTAAACCTCAAAGGTCTAACCTCCATGTGTTGAGGGAACTGAGGTTAAGTAAATTATCAAAATTGCATAGGTAGCAAATCATGTATATGTCTTTGGTTAGCTCACCTTCATTTTGTTGTTGTTTTATTGTTTCAATAATGTTCATGCCTTTATGTCCTTATTTGGGCTTTTTTTTGGCAAAGATACTGGGATGGTTTGTCATCTCCTTTTCCAGTTCACTTTATATTTGAGAAAACTGAGGCAAACATGATTAAGTGACTTTCCCAGGGTCTCATATGTAGTACTTTTTCTGATCTCAGGTCTTCCTGATTCTGTCCAGGGCTCTATCCACTATATCACACAGATGCTTATCTTGATTATGAAATAGGGATAAAATGATGGCAAGATTTTGAGGTACTATAATTCCAGGTCTGTAGTCTTTGCGCACATACCCACTATTTTCATTGCCAGGGCAAAGATTAAAGAAGGAGTGCAAGATAAGACAAATGAGGATATATGAAGGTTAAGTCATCATACCACTGACTCTCACAGATAGTTCATATAACTAATTGTACCTTTTCCTTGGCAAGGGATAAACTGTCTGCCATTTTGAAAAATCTGAGTCATCTGACATTAACTTGAGAAAGATGATAAATGAAAATCAAAGAGAGCCAAAGCCTTTTTCACAAAGAGACTCTTTCTTCCTTGCATGGGGGAATCAATTAGACATAGTGTCTTATTCAGGTAGACTTCAGATTAGCTCGAGCCCACTCCACTATAGATAATTAACCTTAGTACCCAAATTAGCAAGAAAATAAGCCAGTTATTAGTTTTCATAATGAAAAGGACTGAGTATTTTGGAAGTTAAACCTCAAGAGCTTAAATTAAAATAAGCATCTGACAGAAATCCCCAAAGTGTTCTTCAGATCATTAATACTACCAATTCCACAGTAGACTGAATTGACAATGTTCCTTTCCCCCCGCCCCCTCTAAAGGCAAACCAGCCGTCTAATCCACATTCAACTCAGCCTCCAAAAGATTCTCCTTCTGATACTTAGGGAGAGCCCAAATGCTCAATGATATTGGTCAGTTTCAAAACTCATCACTGGCTAAGAAAAATGAAGCTGTTAGTGAAGGAAAAATGAGCATCTCTGTACAAGGCAAACACAAGAAAAATCCATGAGCAGTGCTCAACAGACAAACTCAGTTCCAGAACTGATCTGAAAAGAAATGTCTTTATATTCAAGTGAAAAATTGAATCCTGCTGACTTGACTTTTACCTTGAGAAAGGCAGCATGATTTAGGGAAAGGAAGAGCTCATTGGGCACCAGAAAATCTGGGTTTTAGCTTTCTGCCTTCCCAGTTTATTATTTGCTTTATTAGATCTGGAATTGGAAGAGACTACAATTAAGGTCTTAGTCCAAACCTTTCATGTTAAAGATGGAGGAAATGAAATTCAAGGTGGATAAGGGAATTAACCAAAGTATCCATGGAAGTTCATAGTTCATAGATCTGTAGGTTTATGGGACCTCAGAGACCAATTAGCCCGCCCAATCACCTCATGTCACAGTTGACAAAATTGAGACTTGGAGAGATTGAACATTTTTTTCCAAAATGGTAAAGTCAAGATTTGAACTCAGGTCCTCTGACTTGATAGCCAGAACCCTTTCTACTAATCCAGACTACTTTCTTTCATGTTAAACCTTCAAAGCATCACTGACTCACATAATTCTTCATCTGTAAGATGAACGAATTGGACTACATGGATTCTGATGTTCCTTCCAACAACAAATCTAAGATCCCATGACCTTATCAATATCCCTAGGTGTTGAAGTCTAAGTATGGTACAAGAAGTCAGAAAGCAGATCAACAGGCTTTGGACCAGCTCATCTCAAATTTTCTGTTTGCTCTCTTATCCTACATATTCAGCATAAGTGTACCCCTTGCAGCCTCATGGCCATGCAACATTTCTAAGCAAAAATGACCCAAGGTGGCCAAGAAGGAGGAAGAAAGTTAGTGAGTTTATATGAATAATAAAAGGCATGAGTAATACACTATTAGGTAAAGGAAGGAGATTGCAGACTCTGGAAAGCAATCTCCTCGAGATTGCACAAGAGATGAAGATAAATATTAAGAAATTCTTCATGTGCAATGAGAATGCCAAGTTCAGTGAGGGAGATATTAAGGCTTCGAAAAAGAGACAGGATAATTTATGGAGAGAGGATGGAAAAAAAAACAATGGAAAACAAATTAAATGAATATTTTGCTTCAGTATTCACAAAGAGGATGGAAACCAGATGCTTGAAATGAGCCTTCATCCCCAAGGGAGAGAGCAGTATTGAAGGAAATCAGGACTAAATTGGGAAAAAAATATGAAGAAATTAGAAAGCCTAAAGAGTGATAGAACCCCAGAAACTCTGAAAATTTATATGGAGTCCACAAGGCTATGGGAGAGAGAGAGATACTAGAGGAGAATCAACAGAATTGGTATCTCACCTCCCCAAGACCAATAGTGGTTACCAAAAACCACAGCGTCATCATTAGGTTGACCAGTGCCTATATTCATGTCTACATTCAGGAAATGGAGGAGTTGGGGTGCGATAAGAAGAACTGAACTGGCCCCTTCTCTTTCTATCAAGTAGCTGGTTTTTGTCTTCAATCCCTTCTTTTCCAGCATTTAAATGTCAGGTAAAAGTAGAATCCACACACAAATGATTCCTAAACCCTTACTATCACTAAGCAGGTTGTCTGGTATTAAGTAGACGCCAAAGTCTTCAGAGGGAAAACCAGATTGAGGTCTCCTTGGGAACAAGATAATAATATTAACAACTGACTTTTTAAGAATTTTGTAAAGCTGCAGAGAATTGTGAAAACATTAAAGTATGAGATTATCTCATTTGAGCTTCACAAGGACCCTATGAATTTATGGGATTATGACCATTTTATAAGAGAGACTTAGAGATGCTAAGAGACTAATGAACATGGGATCATAGGATCATGGGTCACGGGCTGACAGAACTTCAGTGTCTATCTAGTTTTACGTATGGAGAAACTGAGTCCCAGGGAGGCCAAGTAATTGGTAGGATTATAGTTCTAGGACTGGAAGGGACCTCAGAAGGGATGGCTATATTGTTAATAATTAGCAATAATATGCCAACTGAAGTTGTGCAAAAAACTTTGTGAAAGTCATCTCATTTTATTTTTATAAATCCCCGTGAAACAGATGCTATTATCATCCCCATTTTATAGGTGAGAAAACTAAGAGAATGTTAATGACTTTCTCAAGTTGCATGACCAATAAATGTCCAAGGCAGGATTTGAACTCAAGCCTTCCTGACTCTCTGCAGTGTCACCTAGTTCTGTCTCATAAAATCTACTCATTTTGTAGAGGAGAAAACTGAGAACATGGAAGGGTAAAGAACTGATAGAATCATGGTTCTTGAGCTTGGAAGCCATCTCCAAGAAAGGCACTCATGTAATAATTGTCAGAGGAAAAAATTAAACTCAGTCCTTCCTGAATCCAAATTATGCACCCTTGCCACTGCTCCTTGTTCTTTCCATGGTTGGTATGAAGCTTTTAAACTAGCTTTGAGAAGCTCACAGAGCTTCTTAAGAGGAAGCACGGCAGAGTCAGAAAACTGCTGGATTTCGTGTTAGGGTTCAAATTCTTCTGCTTTCACTGACTACCTGTCACTCAACCTATGAGTTTCAGTTGTCTTCTTAATAAAATGATGGTTGGAATAGCTGCTTTCTGAATTCAATCCCAGTTCTAAAGTTCTGAAACTATTATCCTATGGATGTCTCCTGTGAAAGATAGAAGGAGGGAAGGAGGAAATTACCTATCCTTTCTCAGCTTACTTTCCTTATCTATGAAATGAAGGGATTGGGCTAAATGGACTGTCAGGCCTCTCCAGCTCTAGGAAATTTTAAGATTACATTTTAAGAAGGGTAAAGGGCAGATTGAAGAGGTGAGATATACTGGAAGAAAGGAGTCCTGTTAGGAGTCTACTGGAAGTAATCTGTGTAAAAAGAGATGACGGCCTGTCTTTGAGGGCCAATAGTATGAATATAATGAATGAGACATACTGGGTTAGAATGTCCAGGCCATAAAAGCTAATGGGATACATGGGAAAAAGGAGAAGACAGAGTCAAAGATGACTTTGTGTGATTGGTTGACTGGGAGGATGGTGACATTTTCAATAGAAACAGAAATTAATGAGTTGCACCAATTTTGGGGAAGAAATATGCTGTTCAGTTTAGATAGGCCAATTGAGTCACATTTCAAACTGAATTTGAAATGTGACTCAGTTGGCCATTTGGAGATGTTGAGTCTAAAGCATGGGTCGGCTGTCTGTGTGGAGATAAGCAATAAGAAATATGGCCTTCAAAATCTGGAGTGGGGATAGAATTTTGGGATATTACGATGCAAGCTAGAGTAGTTCAGTGGGCAGTGGGTCTGGATCTGGAGCCAGGAAGATCTGGATTTAAATCTGGTTTCAGATATTGACTAATATGTGACATTGGGCACTCTTTGACTCTCTTTGACACTCTTCCTCAACTGTTAAATGGGCTGGAGAAGAAAATGTCAAATCATTTTAGTCCCTCTGCCAAGAAAACCCCCAAATGAAGTCATAAAGAGTTGGACATGAATGAAATGACCGAATAATAACAACAACAAAGAGATGGACAATATTACCAAGTTCATCAGCTACAGATAGGCTGGCAGCATCTGAAAGCAAATCTGAGTTTTAAAAAATATGGAAGAAGACAAAATGGTATAATGTATAATATTAATATTATTATAGAGAAAAGAAAGAAATCCAATGACAAAGCTGTCAGAACAGCAAAATTTAAGGGGCACGGAGGTTAGTGAGAAACCAGCAAAATAGATAGACAGATGATAGATAATATAATAAACAACTAAAATAAAAACAAAAAGTAAAAATAAATAAGCAAAAAGATAAGTAAAGAATACATAGATAAGGAACAGTCAGAAGAGTTGGAAGAAATTTATAATAATGTAAAATTAGGAGAATAATTTAGACAATTGCAACAATATTTTAAAGGCAAACAACTTGGAAAGGCTTAAGCACTCTGATCTCTGTGAATATTAATCATGATTCCAGAGAACCAATGATGGATTATACTACCCACTTCCAGACCGAGAAGTGATGATTCAAGATATAAAAGAAGCTAAACATATTTGAATGTAGTTTATAGAGGAATTTGTTTTGCTTAATTATACATATTTGTTAAGAGGATGTTCTTTTTCTTTCTTGTTTTTCAATGAGATGAAAAGTGCAGAAAAAATAAATGCTTGTTAATTGAAAAATTTTTTTAGAAAGTCCAAGATCATTGAAGCTAAAGAAGAAGGTGACATCATAATCAAATGCTGTAGAAATGTCTTTTTTTTGCTGATGCAATTGGGGTTAAATGACTTGCCCAGGGTCCCACAGCTAGGAAGTATTAAGTATCTGAGACTGGATTTGAACTCAGGTCCCCCTGACTTCAGGGTCGATGTGCTAACCACTGTGTCATCTAGCTGCCTCTAGAAATGTTAAGAAAGATGAGAGAAGGAAAAACCAAAAACACAATCCAAAGGGCATTGGATTTGGTTATGAGGAAGTCATTAGTGGCTTTAGAGCAGAGATTTTTAACTTTGTGTGGTGTAACCCTTTGGCACTTGTGTCAAGTCCATGAACCTTTTCTCAGAAAAAAAATCTTTAAATGCACAAAGTAAAATATATAAGGTTACAAAGAAAACCAATTATGTTGAAATAGTTATTGAAATATTAAACAATAACAGTTAAATTTATGAACTCCAGGTTAAGAAATTTTGCCTTAGAAAGAGATATTTCAGAAGAGATGGTGGAAGTCAGTTCTAAGTGGTTGAGGAGTGAGTGGGAAGTAGAAAAGGAAAAGTGGGGTACAGATACCTAATTCTGTAGCTTGATTGTTAAGATGACTAGAAAGAAGAGGTTTGTTTGAGGGACTGGGAGGGTAAAAGGAAGAGCTTCCGTTCTAGGGGATACCTATGAGCAGAGGAAGAGCAGTCAGTGAGAGGGGAGAAATGAAGATGTAAGAGAACGAAAGGAAGAATAAGTGATGGAGCCAGGTCATGGAGGACATAGGCTGCTAGTAATAGGATGTCATCACCAGGACAATGGTGACATATATAGTGGACATGACTGCCTTGCCCAGAATTGGCCAGAGAGTGTTGGAGTCTGGATTCACCCTCAGATTTTTCTGACTTGAAGCTCAAGACTTTATCCCCTGGGCCTCCCAGCTGCCCCAAATATTAGCAAGGCCTCATCAAACTCCATAGACTGGGAAAAGTTCAAGGAAGGGAGGAAACCCTGGGGAGGGAAGAACAGGCCCCGGAGGAAAAAGGGGTCGGGAGAGAGGGCAACCTGGGAGATGGAGATGAACTAAGACCTGCGTTCTGTGCTCTGGGAAGCCCCAACAACGTTCCATATAAGTGCAAAACCCAGCTGGCTCAGCCAGGAGAGGACCATAAATCATGGCCAAGGCCTGAACTGCCTTCCCCTGATGCTGCCCTGGAATCCACCCCATTTGTTCTCATGTCTCAGAGCAGCATAAAAAGGGGGGCTGGACGGGCGAGTGTAAAATATTAATAATTGGACACAGCCTTAATTCCTCATTTCATGATTCAGTTCTGCTGAATCCACAGACTGCTCCCAGCCTAGTCATTATGAAAGGGCCTCCCAAATCGGGCCTGACTTGATCTCCCCCCATTCGATCATTTCATTATGCAGTTTTGCTTTATTATGCAGTTTGATTCGGCTCTGTTAAGAAACCCACGGCTACATAAACCCTGCACTTACGCTCCTTAAAAGTTCTGTTGGTATTAATTCTTAGAGAGACTCCTTTGCTGAGTCAATGGAATTCTGTTTGAAGCAGGGGACTGTTGACACAGGGTTGGAAATCTCTGGTGCTCACCAGCCACAGACAGGCCTGCAGCATCTGAGAGGAAATTTGAGTCTTAAAAGTAGGGAAGAATTAAAGAAAGACAAAATGGTGTAGTGGATGAAGGGCAGGCTTTGGGGACAGAGAGGCCTGGTTCGACCCTAACAGCTGTGTAGTCTGGGACACTTAATCTCACTCAGCCTCAGTTTTCTTCATCTATAAAATGAGGGGATAGGGCTTGTGCACTAATAACTCTTCCAGCTATAAATCCGTATTGATGGAGAACATTTCCACACTTGGAGTTCCTTTGAACTCCTCCCCCCCAATTCATCCATCACAATGACTTTTATATTTTGATTTATTTGTGATTTCATTGACAAGACTATTTCCTTCTTGGAATGTAGATCAGAAGCTATGGATGTCCTCTCGTTTTATGGCAATGGGAAAGGGCACTGGTCTTAGAAAGTGATGAATTCAAATCCTGTCTCAGATATATATGGTCTGTGTGAACATAAATAAGTCCCTTCACCTTCTGGGGCCTCAGTTTTCTCGTTTATAAGATGAGGGAATTGGACTAGATGGTCTTTTCCATTCCTTGATCTATGGTCCCATGACTCTTGGGTACATCTTCCCATAAATTTTGCCAGAATTTTGGCATTGTCCTCTGATTATTTTGGCATGGTGAGTGCCCATAGATTGAATGCTGTTATTAGTACCAAGTATCCCCTATGCCCAGGGAGCCTTCTTCCAGCCTACATCTCTCCAAAGACTTCGCCCACATTGCTGCAGTTATAGAAATCTTAGTTGCCATCCATTTATGTTCACCATGCACCTCTCCAGTGCCCTTGACTTTGTTTGAAGACAATGGCAATCTACATCTATCTGGCTAACAAATTTTTTTAAATGAGTTATGAGGCTGCCATTTTTATTGGGGAAGGAAGTTTTGGGAAGACAGTTTTCTAGCAATACTAAGAATGGAATGGAAAGGAAAGGAAAGGAAAGGGAAGGAAGGAGAGAGGCAGAAGGAAAGAGGGAAAATTGGGGAGAATAAAGGGGAAAAGAAGGGAAGGAGGAAGAAAAGGAAGGAATGAAAAGAAAAGGAAGAAAACAAGAAAGAATGGAAAAAGAAGAAAAAGGAAAGGAAGGTAGCAAGAAGGGAGCTGAGAAAGAAGAAAGAGATGAAAGAATGGAGAAAAAGAAAGAAAAAAGCATCAGTGGAATACTACAAAAACACATGAAAAAAAGAATTGAAAGAAGTGTGTAAAGGGACAAAGAGAAGCAGAGCAGTATTGCAAACACTGGATTAAGGCTAATATATGCTTTAAAAAATCCAAAAGAAGCAGCAGCATTTTATATTTCTTTTTCCTGTTCTTTTCTATGAAAATAATCATTTTCAAGTCACAAACATTAAAAAGAAGTTATCTAGGGAAAAAGCCTATTAATTGACACTGTTGTCAATTAGCTGGTCAGAAATGAATTCTTTTATGTTCTGAGTGATTGTTTGGGTGACCTAAGGACACAAACACAGGTGCCCTCTCTCTGAAGGTGTTAAATTGCCTATTTAGACAAGATTGACTAGGCAAGATGCCAAAATAATCAAAGGAAAAGTGAAAAATGAGATGTGTTGTTTAGTTTTGATAAAGTCCTCTTCTTCTCCTACCTCCATCTTAAAGGGGATGATTCATTGGGTAAGGGAAGCTGGGGGCATAAATTTAAAAGCAAAGGTAATGCAAAACCAAAATTAATATAAGTTTTAAGAAGTAAAGTGAAGAAGTATATTAAGTAATGCTTTGGAATAGTTTTTTGTTTTGTTTTGTTTTGTTTTTGAGGTGGAGAAAGTTTGAAGCATGAGTCTCAATCCACATCAATATAACATTTGAAGTTTTGCAAATGACTTCCCACCTACGTGGTAATCTGGATGGTACAGAGTGTTGACCCTCAGAAAGATATGAATTCAAATCCCACTTCAGAGACTTAGCAGCTGTGTGATCCTGAAAATCCATCCAATCTCAATTTCCTCATTTGTAAAGTAGAGGTAATAACTGTAACTATCTCACTGGGTCATTGAGCAGATCAAATTTAGATAACATCATCGATAGCCATAATAATAGCTCTTATTTAAACATCTGCTTCATGCCAGGTACTGTGCCAAGTGCTTTACAAACATTATCTCATTTAATCTGTCCAACAACTCTGGGCTATGTTCATCCATCATGCTATGGATGAAGATAACTGGGACAAACAAAGATGACACAGCTGGTGTCTAAGGCTAGATATGAATTCAAATCTTCCTAATTCCAGGTCGAGCCTTCTATTGACTGTACCACCTACTTGTCATATGCAAAGCTCTTTGCAAACCTAAAAGAGCTATGTAAATAAATGCCAGTTGTTATTATCATAGTTCTCATTACAGATACTATTATCCCCATTTCAGAGATGAGAACATTGAGGTTCCAAGAAATAATATGACTTGATCTGAGTCCCAGATCTAGAAAATTGTAAGGTAGGATTTGAAGCACCATTTCATGGAGTCTCTGCCTCTTAGCACTCCATCCCAAAGAGGCCATCTAGTGCAGCCCTCTTGTTATATTGATTTGGAAACTCCCCTGACTAGAGTCAATGCTCTTTCCACTGCACCCACTAGTTTAATTTCCCAGCCAATAGAAGAATTTCTTGAGCAGCGATCTGGCAGGGCAACCATCCTGCCCTCTCTTGAACCCTTAGAAAGATGAGAAGCACTGGGGTCCTAATGAGTCAGGGGAGTCCATTGTTTGGCAGATCTACCTGTTAAAAAAGACCCCCTGAAGAACGTGCTGAAGTCTGCCTTCTTCCAACTTCCATCGTCAATCATCACTCTATAAATGATAGACCCTCAGAGCTGGACCAGATCTGATCTCTCCAACATCTGATCCAATGTGGGAAGTCCACCACCAATATCCCTCACTAGCCCGCCTCCTGAGCATTGAGTATTAGAGGGTGCCATCATTTTCCTCTCGATTTTTCTAATTCTGTTTTTTCCTCCTTCTTGAGCCTGGTGAAAGGCTTTTCTGTCAAGCTATAAATTAATTCTGACATCTCCCACCTGAGTGGGAAATTTAGGAGCCACTGTGGGCTGGGAGATGGTGGGGGGGAGAGACAGAGATGAGAGGGCTGACTCAGCAGGTAGTGTCTGCAATACCAATGCATTCCTAAAGGCTGCTGCGGCGACCGCAGCCAGACAATGCCATAACATTTACGTGTTTCCTGCCAACTAACTTTTGTGCTGAGCAGGCAGGGCAGATGCAAATCATCCGTGTCCCAAATCCTAAAAAGAAGAGATTTCTTTCCCAGGAAAGAAAGAAATTGCCTAGCCAATTGAGTTTTCTTGAACCTCTAGTGGGCAAAGGTGAGGTGGGTGGGGAGGGGGTTCAGGACCTCAGCAATACTCTATAGAGGTAGTGTGGTATAGTAAGAAGAACATTTCATTTGGACTTTTCTGTAATTAGCTTTAAAGAGTTGCCTGCATGGATCCTAGCCAGAGGATTTTAATTTCTCCTCATTTAGCATCAATTTTCTCCTATTAGTCTACAAATATTTATGAAGCACCAATCATGAGCTAGGGATATATGTGTAAAGAATAAAACAATTCTTTTTTAAAATTAAAATTGAAATTAAAATTTTTAAATAAGAGGTTTGGAAAGGTCCTTAAAGAGCCCCGGTTTGAGACTCCATATGGGGAATTGTAACTAAATGTGGGGGTCATGAAATTAGGATTTATCATTAGTAAATGTTGGATTTGTATACCTATTTTATATACTTATATACCTGGGGTCACATAAAAATTTCTTGAGTGAAAAGGGGTCACCTGTGGAAAAAGTTTAAGAAGTCTTGATCTATTTTACCTTCTCCATTTGATATCAGAAGAGATAGAGGTCCATCAGAATTTGAACTCAGGTCTACTCATTCCTAAGTTAGTTCTTTTTCCAGAGCAATAATTATTTCTTCATTTGGATGACTTTAACTATTCTTTCCAGATTTATATCTGTGATTTTCTGAGGGTGCCAAGATAATGGTAGGTCTGTAAGTCATGCAATGGGAGGAATAATTATGGAAAATGGAATTAATTAATTGAAGAAGAGAAGGCATAAAATGAGATTGTCAATTTGGAGGAGCTCCCATCTGAAGTTGGAAGATCCACCTGCAAAATTCTGGGGGGTCTAGATATCTAGAATCAGGAAACAGGAGGTTTGACCTACTTCTCTGGTATATCATGGAGGCGATTTCTGCTCAGGAATAGATTATATTGGCCACTTAATTCCTGCCAACTTTGGCTCCAGAACCAACATTGTCTATGTGACCTTTGGTTTGTTTAACCTGATTTATAAAATCAGGGAGTCAGATGTAGATGATCTTTAAGAAGTCTATCAATTCAAAATTCTGGGATCTTAATAAAATGATTTCATCATTTATTTACTTAGCTTCAGAACCAGTTTTATGGCTGCCTTTTATTATTATTATATGATGGTTATTTCCCCATATAATTTCCTCTCCCCCATGGAATCTTCTCTTATAACAAATTTCAAATCAATTAAGTAAATTCAACACATGATACAATGATGGCATTGGATACGTATCTCTCCATACCCAGAGCCCATCACTTCTCCAAGGAAAGTTTGAAGGTGAATTTCTTCATGTAATCTTCAGAACCAAGATCGATCATTTTCACTTTTGCATTTAAGCAAATATATAAAATATATATAAAAGTCCTGTAGCAGAGAGACTATGATTTGCCGAGCCAGTCTAGATAACAGAACTGAATCTGATGAATAGAAGTTAAAGAAAGGAAAACTTTGGGACCATTGAAAGTATCTGATGGAATGAACTTCCTTCTTTATAGGGATAGTAAGTTCCCTGTTTCTGGAAGCATTCAAATAATGGGATTGACTGACTGATGGTTATATTGTATAGGGGAGTCAAGAAAACTCAAAGATAGAAGAGATTTCAAGAGTTCATAATCCCCCACCTGGAAATAAACAAGAATCTGTCTGTCATACTAACTCTGTCTCTGTCTGTCTGTCTCTCTGTGTCTCTCTGTATCTCTGTGTCTTGCTATCTCTACCTCTGTCTTTATCTCTGTCTGATTTTGCCTCCATCTGTCTCTGTCTCTCTGTGTCTCTCTCTCTCTGACTCTGCCTTTCTCTCTGTCTCTGCTGTCTCTCTGTGTCTTTCTGTGTCTTGCTATCTCTGTCATTGTCTTTAGCTCTGTCTTATTTTGCCTCAGTCTGTCTCTGTCTGTATCTTTCTGTGTCTCTCTAAGACTCTGTCTTTCTCTCTGTCTCTGTCTGTCAGTCTGTCTCTGTCTCTTATTCTGTGTCTGTTTCTCTGCCTTTCTCTCTTTCCCAAAGAAGCTAGGTATCATATAAAATGTTGGACTCCAAAGACAGAAAGACATGAGTTCAATAAGATTTTGCAAAGGTGAATGTTGAAACCTATCTTTGTATGTATTTGGAAAAATAAAATACTGTTTTTTAAAAAAAAGACATGAATTAGAATCCAGCCTCATATGTTTCCATATTAGTTATGTAAAACCTGGTGAAATCATTTCTCCTCTGTCTCAATGTCCCCATCTGTAAAATGGGGATAAAAATGACCTCTCCCTCCCAGGATTGTTGTGAGGTTCAAATGAGATGGTAATTGTAAAGTGCTTAGGCAGTGCCTGGCATGTAGTGAATGCCATGTAAATGTCAGTTACCATTTTATGACTAACTTAGCTGTGTGACCTTAGGTAAGTCACCTAACATTTTCAGTTTAATTTTCTCACTTATTTAGTCATTTTCAGTCATGTCTGACTCTTTCCGACCCCATTTGGGGTTTTCTGGGCAGAGATACTGGAGTGGTTTGCCATTTCCTTCTCCAGCCCATTTTACAGATGAGGAAACTGAGGCAAGAGGGTGAAATGATTTGCCCAGGATCATACAGCTAGCAAGTGTCTGGGGCTAGATTTGAACTCATGAAGACTCATCTTACCTAAAGTCATACAGCTCAGCTAGTAATAAAGTAATAACCATTATGGTACCACCTAGCTTCCTCATCTATAATGGGCATATACATATAATATATATTATATATAAAATATCATATCCTATCATATATTATATATATTATAATATAATGGGGATAATAACACCTCCCTCCTAATGTAGTTGTGAGAAAATGAGCTACCATATGTGAAGTCTCTATACAGATGCTAGTTGTTATCATTACTATTAATGATGCTTAATAATTAATCATGATAATATTATTAATGCCTCTGATAAGTAGTCGTCCAGCTTTTGCTTGAAGACTTCCATAAAGAAGGATCATGTAGCTCATTGCTGCTTTTCGAGAGGTATTGGGCGACGGGCTCTCATAAATATTTTCCGACTCAGATTTTTTGGGTTCTGTGACCCTCCAAAAGACATTTCTTTGATGACTTGGTGAATGAATAAATGGTAAATCTAACAGACAGTGCCTTCCAGTGGATACTCCATGGTGGCTGTAGATGGCTTCGAACATTAGCTAAATCAGGTGGAAGCACTTGGTGCTAGCCTGCGGTCTGCATATTCCCAGCAAATTAGATTCTCCCAGGTTCCTGGCATTCCCAGTGATATTAGTGTTACAAGCCCTAATGCATTGTATTTTATACACCAGAGGGCTGGAAGAGAGTACTAATTACATGCAAGTTTTCTAAGATTTCAGCCGGGAGTATTTCACATGAAAGTTAATTGTTCTTTGGGGGTTTCACCACTGGTTTATCCAATTAACACAGAGTTTGTCTATATATCATGGCATTGCTTGAAGAAAGCGAAATGGTATTGTTCAGAGGGAGAATATGGCCCTTGCTGTTTTGTACTTGGAAAGGGACATAACCTCCTCTGGAAATCACTAACAATTTTAGCAATCATCTGCCCTTTAAAAGGAAATGGGGTTCTGGACCTGGACCTCACTAGCTGTTGGTTGGACAAGAGATATGAAGAAAGAGAAAGCCTAGGAGATTTGCCTTGCAAGCATCATCCTTTGCTGCATTGCTCTATTCTGCATTAGGAAAATCCCCTTGGGCTAAGTCAACACATCTTCAATTGCCTGGGTAATTAAAACAAACTTCCCTTGCTGTCTCTGTAGCTGCATCTTTGCAACATATTGGGGGTAGAAAAAACAGTTATATGCCTTTTTTTTGCCAAAAGCTGCCTTGTTTTCAGATTTGCAATACTGTATTTTTTCAAATATTTTTATTGATGTTTTTTATTTTTACACTGCTATCATTTCTCGCTATATTCTTCCTTCTGCCCCCAGAGAAGCATTTTTCACAACCAATAATATATTATAAATATATAATTTATATATTTTATATATATAACTTTACATATCTTTATATATATAACTTTATATATAATATAACTATATATAATACAATATAGCTTTATATATAATACAATATAAATAAATAATATATATATATATATATAATATACTATAATATAAACAAAATAATATACATAAATAAAAAGAGGGGGGGGGGAAACAGAAAAAAGCAATCTACCAAGATAGTAAAAAATGTCTAACATGTTCATACCTGAAAACCTCCATGTCTGTAAAAGAAAAGGGGAGATATCCTTTCTCATCTCTGCTCTGGAACCAAGCTTGATTATGATAACTTGGCAGTTTTGATTTTTTGTGGTGATTGTTCTGTCCACATACAGAGTTGTCAACATTGGATATACTGTTTTCTTAGCTCTGCTTCCTTCACTCTGCATCAGTTCATGTAGCTCTTTTCATACTTTTCTATATTCTTTATTCTCTCTTACAGCAGAGTAATATTCCTTTACATTAATGACCATAGTTTATCTGCTAACAAACATGATTCTACATAAATAAAAAGATTTCCATCAGTATTCCTTGTGGCAGCAAGGAACTTTAATTAGCAGAGCCAGAGGAAACACTCCACATTTATGGTTCACTTTCTAGCATGAGGACTTGAAAGCTAAATAAGTCACAAAAAGACACACATAAGAGGAAGGGTTTACTTGTTACCATTCACTTAAAGTGCAAGCCGTGTCTTTGTGGCTATGGTTGGAGTTTCTGAATGAGTCAAATTTGTCTTGTTTCATGGGCCTTAAATTTGGTTTTTAAAATATTTAAAAGGTGGGAAAATGAGATAAATGCCCTCAAATAAGGAGTTTGGTGTTTATTAGGCTGAGCAATAAAAAGGCCAGCTGGGTGGTTCAATGGGTAGAGGGCTTCCTAAAATCAGGAAGACTCATTTTCGTGAGTTTAAATACAGCCTGAGGCACTTGCTAGCTATGATCCTGGAGAAGTCCTATTTGCCTCAGTTTCCTCATATGTAAAATGAACTGGAGAAGGAAATGGCAAACCATTCACTGTCTCTGCCAAGAAAGCCTCAAATGGACTGATGAAGAGTTGAACATGACTCAATTCAGTGATGCAACAAAAAAAGACTGAGAGGTGACATTGCCCAGTGAATAGAGAAAAGGCAAGATCTCCTTTCCTCTTCCCTTCCCTCCTCTTCCCTCTCCTCCACTTCCTTCCTTGTCTTTACCTTTCCATTTTGTCCTTTGATGTTGTTTAATCATTTCCCAGTCACATCTGACTCATTGTGAGCCCTTTTTGGAGTTGTCTTAGCAAAGATACTCAAGTAATTTTGCCATTTTCTTCTCCAACTCATTTACACATAGAAAAACTGAGACAAACAGGGTAAAGTGACTTGCCCAGAATCGCACAGCTAGGAAGTATCTGAGGCCAGATGTAACCTGAAGTTGTTTTGACTCCAGCCCTTGTGGCTCTGCACATTATACCACCTAGTTGTCCCATTGAGTCCTCTACAATTTTTATATTAGACTGATATGGCTCCCCCTGGAAATAAAAGTGCATCTTTTAAAAATCAACTATTTGATCTAAATATTGCCCCCACTCCACCCCCATAGAAATGTAAGTTTGTGAAATTAGAGCCTGTTTAAATATGCCTGGCAACTAGAACAATTCTTGGTATATAGTAAGCATTTAATAAATGCTTGTTGAATTGAATAGGTTTTAACTGATATGAAAATGATATGAAACAGACTGAAGAAAACGCAGTGGGGATTAGAAAATTCCTCTAATGGGGATGTGGAGGATGCTCAGGCAGCAGTTGGGTGCCCATGGAAAGTGGATTTGGGTTCAATTCTTCTTCCAACTTGTGAGAGTCTCAATTTCCTCCAGCATGACTTCAGTAGATTGAACCAAATAGTTTTTGAGGAACCTTATCACTCTAAATCTTTGATCTTATGATTTAGGAAAGAATCAACAACTGAGTTGAATAGAACTGCAGTTTCACTTGAAGTAACAGGGTGGGCAAAGAACTGGAGTTGGGAAAGCATTGGGTTTTCAGTGAGTAACCATATAGATGAAAAAGGATAGGAAGGAATTAAATCATATCATTACACCCAAAGATGAGCTAGTTTGAAAACAAATGAAAACAAAAGAATCCAACCAATCAAAAATGTGAACCTAGATTCATAAAGTCATATACACTTTTTCAAGGAAGGTGTCCCCATGGATTTGAGAAATGTTCTTCCTTGCAAATACGCCTAATCCCTGAGGGTCCGATAACAGACAGCCTTCAGTCAAGTGCAAGGAAATGATTGTTTGCTGTCCTTTCCTATTTCAGAAGTCATCGACAAGAACTTGGTGACTGCCAACAGGCCCCAGCTGCTCATTACCAGCTTGACTGAGAGCCAAGCTCAGCTTCTCTGCCTGCCAAGGAAAGGGAGGATCCACCTTTGCAGACACATCTCCTCCAGGACAAAGCCTTCCTAATTTAGAAATGGGAAATCTGTGGTGGCTGGAGCTGAGGAGGCAGCAGTTCTGGCCAGGCTTGTTTTCCCTTACCTGCAAGATGTTAGAACCATTCAGCCCAGCCCGTTAGCCCCTTAGCCCTAGGAAACCAACAGAAAAGAAATGGCTACAAAAGTCAAATTGACTTAGAGAGGGCTTTTTTTTTTTTTGCCATGGAACTGATCCAGAATATTGGCTATCTGAGCCAATGATACAGAATGAAACAAGACTAATCCAAAGCTCATCCTCATCCATCCTCCTATGTGCAAGCAATTCACACTTTGATTGGCCTAGTATCTATTTTGGGCAAAAGACCCTTTGGAAAAATAGGTTATTGATTTTCTTTTAAAATAAAGATTACGGTCTAGGACAATTCTAAAACTTTTAATTGTAGGGCAGATGCTGATTCTACAATGCAGAGGGAATTTTCACACTGGGAATGTTCTGTACCAATGAAATCACTGATATAAAATTTGTTCCTTTCCTTGTCTCCCCCCCCCATTAAAAAAAGAAAAAAAAAGCCTGACATTTGAGTGGTACAAGGGTTTATAAACTGTAATCTGTGAACTTAAAGAAAGGTAGTTTATTTAGAAACAATTGATTTCCTTGAAATCTTGTGCATTTTGTTTTATGAAACATTATTCTGAGAAGGGATCCTTAGGCTTCACCAACCTGTCTCCTAAAGGAGCTCAGGAAATAAAAACAGGTGTGTACCTTTAAAGTATAATTTGAGCATTTGCACAATGATTATATATATATATTTACATAATACTTATATAAATACATAATACACACTACACTATGAGAAGAGAATTTCCATTGGAGGAACTTTGCTAATTAGGTGTGCTAATCAGTAAATATGTGACCTTGGACAAATCAGGTTCTAAATTTGTAAAATGATGTCCAAATCTCTTTCCATTACTGTTGATTTTCTCTTAAGCAAATCTGACTTCAAAAGACTTGAAATTCATTTTTACAGCTTTATTGATTTCCTCTGAGAATATTCTTTCACACTTTAACCATTTGTGATTGAATCTAAAGATAACAATAATAAAAATAACAATAATAATGAGTGAAATTTTATAAAGTACATTTAAAGCCTCTTTTGAGCTTCATAGCAACCTCAGGAGGTATGAGCTACAGACTGAATCAACACCGCTTTATAGATGGAGAAACTGAGGCTCAGAAACATTCATTTATTTGCCAGTTATTCAGCTAGCAAATGTCAGAGATGTCTTTTGAATTCAGGTCTTCCTGATTTCAGAAACCTCAGCTAGACCTCAGCAAAACTATTCATTTGAAGTTATAGCCCTCACCATGCTCTGAACTAACTGTGAGATTTCAGGAAAGTCAAAAAGATCATAAAGATTTTTTGAGGTTTAGAGTTGGCAGTACAATCTCTTCTTTCTACAGACTGGGATCTAGAAAGAACACGTGACTTGTCTAAAGTGATTCAACTAATGAATCATAGACCTGGAATTCGAACATAACATCCTCCAACCTTAAATCTAATACGTAAAACTAGAGTTTCTTACATAAAATGATAATTCTATGTTATCTTCCTTTCGTGTCATATCCCTAGTGTGGAATACACAGTAGGAACTTAATAAATGCTGGTTGATGGATCTAGTCATTCAAATCCCTTCCTTCCAGATCGCTGATTCTATGTCATCCCAATTTTCTTTTCAGCAACCAGTTAATAAGGACATGTCAAATGCATAATGTATGTAATTGATTTTTAGAAATCTGAACATGGGACTTGACATTCATCTGCATTAAACGTTGTTATTTTCATCTTGGACCACAGTCCCAGCCTGCCAAAGTCTTTTTCAATCTGGATTCCATCATCCATTACAACCATTGCATCTGTGATCCCTTTCCACTTTCTGTCATCCACAAGTCTGATAAGCAGGGGGTTTATATTTTTATCTTAGTCACTGACAGAAGTCTTGACAGAGGATAAGGCCAAGGACAGAAGCTTAAGAGAAGCTTCTGTACATCTTTCTTTATCTCTACATGAGGTATTAGAGGGGGAACCTTACTGGAGACTGAGGTGTGTCTGAAGAAAAGACTTCCTTTAGGAGACTGCTCAAGTTCTTAGAATTTAGCCTTCCTCACTTCAAGTCCAGTGCTCTATCTACTTCATCCCCTGACCCCCCGTGACTAAACATGGGGAAGAAAGAGAAAATGAGGGCAAGAAAAAAGGGAAGTCTGGTGACTTCTCACTTGGGGACCAAAGTGGCAATTCCAAAGGAAGCTGAAGCAGGGAACACAATCAAGAATTTTGCCAGGGAGCCTTAAGTGCTATGATCCTTAGGCGGTTGCCAGGAAGATTAGGTAGGTCCTAGCTGAATCAGCCTCTCATTGGGACTCCTGAGTCAGTGCTACAGTGCTACTCCATTTGTCTTACTGGGAGGCACGAATTTCCATTAAGGATTCTCCCTTCTGAGGTCATATGCCAGGAATTTCCAGGAAGCTGGGCTCTCAGGGATTGGTTGGTTGGATAATTATTGTCTTTTATTTTCAAAGAGGATCAAAATGGCATAGACTATGTTAGAGTCGAGTTACAGAGTGTCTGGCTGTGGCTGATCAGACCAATAAAAGTTCAGAGTTCTTTGCCACAGGTAGGAAACAAGTAGTCCCTAAGAACATTTGGGGTGGACTCTATCTTTGTGCATCTGGGGTTTCTTCTGAGCTAATTCAATTCTGCTTTGCACCTTCTCTGATGAGGGCATCCTATGCTGGGTGGTCATATGCTAGTGTCTCCCGTGTCATACAATCAATTTGAGACTTCTTAAGAGAGATCTTGAGAGTGCCCTTGTATCACTTTTTCTGGCCACCATGTGAGCACTTGCCCTGTGTGACTTCTCCATAAAATAATGTTTTTGGTGAGCATACATCTTACAATGGTATTCTTGCCTGGGTTCTGGACAATGGTTTCAGAGAAGAAGTGATCTAAAAGGGGGAGGGGTGCCAATCAATCAACAAGCATTTATTAAGCAACTATTATATATAAGGCACTGTACTATGCAATGAGAGTGCAAAGGAAAAGGAAAAATGGTTCCTGCTCTCATGGTAAAAAGTCATGTATGTATCCATCCAAGATGCAAACAGAGTATGTAACTTTGGGAGGGAAGAACATTAGCATCTGAAATATTGGGGGAAGAAGATCTCTGCCAGAAGGTAATGCTTGAGCTGGGTCCTGAAGAGAGCCAGATATCTTAAAAGGTGGAGGGGAAGAGCAAGAGGATTCTAGGCAAGGGGGAGAGCCAGTGTTATCTAATATTGCTAAGCTTGTTTGACTCATTGGGTGGTTGCTGTGTGGGGTAAGATTGGAGTGGAGTGTCCTTGTTATATGGTTGTGGAGGATGGTGGAGATGGGAGACAACAGTAAGTTGATTTATGTAACTGGGCTATGTGAAAGAAGATGGGAAATGTGGGAAAGGATCAGCTTACCAAAAATGACAAAGAGATGAATTTCTATTTGTTTTAGATCCTCATGGTAATAGGGAACCATAGGAGCTTATTGAGGAGTGTGTGACATGATTATAACTACTTCAGGAAAATCATTATGGCATCTGAGAGGAGGATGGACCAATGAGAACATTATTTCAATAGTTCAGGATAGAGGTGATCAGAGTCAAGGGAGAATTTGGAAGTGACAATGCTTAGGGGTCTTTATAAAGAAAGATGTGAAGAGTATTGGGAAGGAAGGTCCAGGACTAGGTGGATGGTGGATAACTGTGTCAGAGTGCCTGTTGGGCAGAGAGAATAGGCTAGAGAAATTTTACCAAAAGAGAAGACCATAGTACCTAATTAAAAGTAGTGGAGTAAAATTAAAATGTCAGCAGTGATGGGCTCATCCGGTTTGAAGAACCATGTTGTTTGTGTGTTCCCTGGACATGGTTACTAACATTTTCACCGAATCTGGCTCAGAAAATATTGTTTCTATGGCCAGATGCAGTTATTGTCAGTCAATCAGCAACTCACTACCCTTGCTTTGGGAAACTCAATTTTCTTCCCCTAATCTACTTTTCTCATCACTTTCTCAAAGGCCAGGGGCAGGTCAACACAGTGGGATGGCTTCTCATAGATTGCCAGTCTCTCTTCAAGGAAGAATGAAGACCTGGTTGAAGCCTTAATTAACCCAGAGGTCGAGGCAGAAGAATTTAGTGGAGATCAAAAAAGCAGTTGTCTGGGACTGGCCACCCAAAGCTTGGCTGTCCTGTTAACTACTGTGTCATTCTTGGAAATCATCATTGTCACTATAGGCACTTTCAAGATTAAGAGTGGGAAGGGACCTCAGGGGCCATTTAGTCCAATCCCTTCATTTTATACTGAAAAAATATCCTGAGGCCCATGGATATTAAATGATTTCCCCAAAGACCAGCAGAACTGATGTTCACACCCAGATCCTTTGACATCAAATGTAGCATCCATCAACACACCATTGTCATTCTTATCTTCATCTACTTCATCATCATCACTTTGGAGATAAAAGCTCTGGAGAGGATGTAAGGGATATCTATAACTCAGCAATGGGAGGTAGAGGAATTATGATCTGAGACTTTAGAGATCTTCATTCTGATTCAGTTGATCTGTTTGCAGAGAAAGAAATTGAAGTCTGAAGAGTAGAAATGGTAGCATTATAGTAACTTAATAAAAACTTGTTGAACTGAATTAATTCCTACAGAATATTCCGGGAACACTGCTCTAGCCCTATCTAGAGTGGTATAAGATATATTTTTCTTCTTCAAGGAGCTCACTGAATAATTGGGAGATAACCATAGACATAAAAGATAATTCACTATAAGAGAAGGTAAAATTACAAACAAAAATGTTGTACCATTCCTCAGTATCTTTTGATAGGTTTTCATCCAGGTCATAACTCCTAGGAGTGGCTATCCTTTAAGCCTTTGTCCTGGGCCTTCTTTTCTTCTTCCTCTATATAATTTTGCTTATATGGATTCAATGATGAGATTCTCAATTTTATTTGTTCAGTTTTAACTTCTCTCTTAGTCAATAATCTCCCATCTATTTTTATTATTTATTTATTTTTAAATTTTTTTATTAAAGCTTTATATTTGCAAAACATATGCATGGATAATTTTTCAACATTGACCCTTGTAAAGCCTTCTGTTCCAAATTTTTCTCTCCTTCCCCCCCACCCCTTTCCTCTAGATGTCAGGTAGTTCAATACATGTTAACTATGCTAAAATATATGACGAATCAAATATATGTATACATATTTATAGTTATCTTGCTGCACAAGAAAAATTGGATCTACAAAGAAAAAAAATCTGAGAAGGAAACAAAATGCAAGCAACCATCAACAGAGAGTGTGAAAATATTATGCTGAGGTCCCACAGGCCTCTCCCTGGGTGTAGATGGCTTTCTTCATCACTGAACAACTGGAACTGGTTTGAATCATTTCATTGTGGAAGGGAGCCATGTCCGTCAGAATTGATCATCGTATAGTCTTGAATAATCTCCCATCTAGAACCAGTTACTGGATATCTCCAACCAGATGTCCCATAGACATCTTAAACCTAGGATATCCAAAATGTAACTCCTTATTTCTCCTTCCCTCCTTTAAAATCCTTTCGTCTTCCTCATTTCCTTATTAATGGTGAGAGTACCACCATCCAACCAGTCACCCATGCTTAAAACTTAGGTGTCATCCTTGATTCATTCTCATCTTGGAAATGCAATCTTGTCAAGTCCCATTGTTTCTACCTTCATAAGATTTCTTGAATATGGTTCCTTCTCTCCCCTGGTGCAGACCCTCACTCACTTTGCATTTAGACCATTGAATTTCCTTCTTCTCCAGTCAATCCTCCACTCAACAGACAAATAATTTTCATTAAGCACAGGTCTTTTCTGGTACTTCCCTATGCAACAAAATTCAGTGACTCCCAATTATCTCTATGATCAAATGTAAACTCTTCTGTTTGAATTTTAAAACCCTTCATAACCTGGTTCCTTTGACCTTTCTAGTCTTTGTATACCTTATTCTTCTCCATAAATACTGTAATCCACTCACAAGAGGCTCCTTCTTGTTTCTTACACAAGACACTCTATCTCTCAAATTAGAACATGTTTACTGACTATCTCCCCTACCTGGAACTCTCTCCCTCTACATCTCTGCCTTCTGCTTTCCTTGGATTTTTTAAAGTCTCAGCAAAAGTTTCCCTTCTACAAGATACCCTCCCAAGTCCTCTTTAATCTTCATGTCTCCCCTCTGAGATTATCTCCCAGTTTCCTTGTAGAAATTTTGCTTGTGTATAGTTGTTTGCATATCATCTCTTCCATTGCACTAAAATCCTTGAGAGCAGAATTGCTTATTTTTTGTTTTTCTTTATATCCTCATTGTTTAACACAATGTGTAGTACATAATAGATGCTTAATAAATGTCTTTTTTGATCAATTCTGATGGACATGGTTCTCTTCAACAATGAGGTGATTCAAATGAGGTTCTTATTGTTCAGCGATGAAGAAAGTCATATACATTCAGAGAGAGGCCTGTGAGAACTGAGTGTGGACCACAACACGGCATTTTAATGCTTTCTGGGGATGTTTGCTTGCATTTTGTTTTCCTTCTTAGATTGTTTTTTTTTTCTCTTTCTAGATCTGATTTTTCTTGTGCAGCAAGATAACTGTATAGGTATGTATACATATATTGGATTTGTCATATATTTTAACATATTTAAAATAAATTAATAAATGTCTTTTTCCTTGAAGAAACAGATTTTGATCTATGGATCTATGTCTTGGAAACAGTTTTAGTGGTGAGGAGGAGGAAGAAGAGAAGGAGGAGTTATATGAGGAGGAGGAGGAAGATGAAGAAGAGGGGGAGGAAAAAGGAGAAGAAAGGAGAAAGGAGAAGAAAGGAGAAAGGAGGAGAAAGGAGAAGAAAGGAGGGAGGAGAAAGGAGGGAGGACAAAGAAGAGAGGATAAAGGAAGAGAAAGGGGAAAGGAGAAAGGGGAAAGGAAAAAAGGGATAGGAGAAAGGTGAAAGGGAAAAGGGAAAAAGGGGGAAGGAGAAAGGAAAAAGGAGGAGAAGAAGAAGAAAAGAAGAAGAGGAAGAGGAAAAGGAAGAGGAAGAGGGAGAGGGAGAGAGAAGAGAGAAGAGAAGAAAGAAAGAGAGAAAAGAATGGTGGGAGAGAGACACAGACAGAGAAACAGAGAGACAAACACTGATCTTGCCCTCAAGGAGTTTTTATTCTAAAAGAGCAAAATAGCATAATAAGAGATAGTGACAAAGGGAAAATGTTTTTTCCAGGGAATCAGAAAGGATGTGGTGGGAAGTGTAAGCATCAATTAGATGATGACTTTGGCAAATTACTGGATGATATGTGAAGTTAAAACATTGTCTATCTTTTATTTTATCCTTTTATTTCCACATAGCTTACCAATCTTTTTTTTTTAATTTTGAATTCCCAATTATCTCTCTCCCTGGCACCTCTCCCTGATTCACTGAGAAGTCAAGCAATATGAAATCAATTATACATGTAAAGTCCTGCAAAACACATTTCCAAATTAGCCATATTGCAAAAAAATGAAATAAATCAAGAAAAATAAAGAAAATGAAATAAGTTTGCTTCAATTTTTGCTGAATTCACAAGTTCTCTCTCTAGAGGTGGATAACATATTATGGGAGGTATTTAATTTATACTTACTCCAATGCATTGGTTGTACTGAATCTTTTAAAAAGGGAAAGGGGGCTAGATATCTTCTATTCTTCCTTTCAGTCTAAATCTGTGATTCTAAATACCCATTGGATGATAGACCTTCTGTGAACATGGGGAGGTGGAGGGAGGAGCAGCAGGTCTTTGTGCCATGATCATAACTAATATGAGTTACTCCAAATGGGCTGTGTTAGAGCAATCTCACATGATTTCTGCAAAGTTATTCAGAAGATGTAAATAAATACAGGGTGTGTAAATTAGAAAATATTTTGGACGCTGTCTATCAGCTACAGGGATCAGTGAAATGTGTCATTTAATTTTCCAAAACAGGTTTCAACATGCTTTGATAGAGTTGTATCAGATGACAGGTATTTACAAGAAACCCTTCAGTAATGGAGGCAGTGGGCCTCAAGGGTCTTGCTATCCTCTAACTTTCTGTCTATTCTCTGTGTGTCAATGGGAACTATACTTGAGCAGAGGGAAAAGGCTACTAAGCTCATTATTGCTGGATCATTAGTAAGTACTAGAGAGAAGTAAAGTAAGTGGAAGGAGGTTAAGTGAGGGCAAGGAGAATTGAAGAGATAAATAACTAAGGGAAAACCACACTGGAAGAGCAAAACAATCATTTTCCACTCCTTTTGTATTGTATATAGTCACGTACTTTTAAAATTTTTGATTTTGTGATTTCTATTTTCTATATTCTATTTAGAATAGAAATACTAGAATTAGAAATCTAAATAGAATAAAGATATTTTAATAGATTATTTTTATATTCTATTAAGCATCTACTATGTGAAGACAAGGGGGATCTGAATATGAAAAACAACATAGTCCCTGCCTTCAACAAGCTTATGGTCAGATTCTATGTATAGCATGATATTCATGGCCACACTTTCCATGGTAGTAGTCAGCTAGAGACAAAGGAGAGGGTCATTGATGGGGGAATGGCTGAACAAATTGGAGAATATGTGTATAATGGAATCTTAGTGTACTGTAAGAAATATTGTTGTTTGCAAGTTGTTTTTCCTTCTCAGAAAGGACCAATGACTCCAATAAGGTGATGTCTTGATTTGCAAATAAATTGGATTTAAGTGGGGCAAGTCATGCAGTCATCAGAGTCCAGTGGCAAGACATAAGTCAAGATGACTGGCAATGAGCCTCATAGGAAATGACAAGGGAGATGAATGCAGGGAAGCCTAGAAAGATTTATATGAACTGATGCAAAGTGAAGGAAGCAGAGTAAAGAAAAAGTACTTTCTATAGCTATGTAAATGGATGAATGACAAGAACATCAAAATACAGTAGAGAACATTATTGGATTCATAGAAGAAATGAGAAAACATGTCTTCTCCCTATTTCTTTCTAGAGCAAGGATACTTGGAACCACACTTCTTGGGTTCGACAAGTATAGGAAATTACATATAGAGGAAGTGTGGCAATCTGATGTCACATTTTCAGATATTTTTGTGATGTATTGATCATTTTGTTGAGTCACTCCTTCCTTCCTCTTTAAAAAAACTAAATAATGGCATTCCAGGAGAGGGGGAAGAGGACTGATTCTAAGGGGAAATGTAGAGATATAAAAATCCACAAAATCTAATTTTTTTAAAAGCTTAGTCTATTAGGAACTATGCTATCTAATGTTATGGGTTTTTTATTGCTTTGGTGCCATTCTAGGATGGGGATATCATATAAAGCTCTTTAGAGCATGAATAGGAATGGAGCATCTGGGAATTCTCATTGCCCATTGGTGGGTTTTGTTCATGGGCATAATGGGTATAGAGAAGCAAAAAGTTTTTGAATTGAACATGATGGTTGACACAATTCTCCATGGCTCTTGAATACAATCAATTAATCACTCAATCATTGAACATTTATTGAACACTCACTAATCCCATGCCAGGTACTAAACAATGAGATTACAAAGACAAAAATAATATATTTTTTCTTAGCAGAGTCATCATTGTATTTGATACTCAAACTACTCCAGACATAATCTAAGATCAGAAAACTGGTCCAGAAACATTATTCTCAGAAATTCAAAATTCATTAGCCTTGATTGTAGTCAAGCTCCTTTAGGAGCCAATGTGAGAATGCATGCCCTTTGAGGGCAAGGATTATTTCTATTTTCTTTGTATAATTCTTTTGTTCCCTCAATTGAATTTATGCACCGACTCTTGGGTAGCAAGAACACAACAACTCAATGCTACAAACACAGCATCTTCCACAAAGTTTGAAGGGGAAAGGAACACATGAAATACCTCAAGAGGTCTCACTGTTAGTGCCATTCTGCCTGAACTCTTCCCTTGCTTCTGGGTCTACACTCTCTCCACTTAGCACAACACATTGGCTGGTTTGGTCAACAGTACAACAGCTCTGTTCCCTTTGTCTGCCTTCCTTAAATGTCCTCCCTAACTGCAGGCACAGGTGGATATGTCAGTGCCATCAGCTCCATCTCCCTCCATGCCCTACTGCTGGTCCACACTCTTCTATTTTTTGCCTTTAGATCTGGCTGAACTTTTTCTCCAACAAGCATCTAACTTGAGTCTTCAGGTCTTGGTGTTTGGTCCAGAGAAGATTGTAGAATTAAGAAATTACTGGGTCTCCAAAGTAGAAGGAAGCAGGACGTTATATTGGATAGGGAGCTATGAACCCCTAAATTCAAACCTTGCCGTTGACATGTACAAGCTGTGAGACCCTGGGCAATATACTTAACCTATAGGTTTCAGAAGAAGGTGTCAGCCCTATATTAGCAGAGAGAATTTTAGGTCCCTGTACAAGTAAGGTCACAGATCAGTCCCTTCTGTAGTTGTGTTGGTTTGGGGGAAATGATTTGGGATTTAATAAAGATTACAGAAAAATGAGAGGCTATTAAAAAAACTTACCTTTTGAATATTTCCCTTTCCTCCAAGAAAACTTGAAAAGGGGAGATCAATCCTTGGAACATACTTACTGTGTGTCCCTCTTTCCCTTCCCTCCATGGCATTGGAAGGGGAGGAGATATACTCCTCTGGTCCCAATCTTAGCTCTAGGTCCAGCCTAGAGGTAGATTGTTTTTCATCTTTTCTTGATTATAAAGAAGCAGGGAAGGGGCAGCTAGATGGTACAGTGGATAGAGCACCAACTCTGGAGTTAGGAGGATCTGAATTCAAATCCAGCCTTATTAGCTGTATGACCCTGAGCAAGTCACTCAAGCCAAACTGTCTCACCAGAAAAAAAGAGAGAAAAAAAGCAAAGATGGAATTGTCAGTGACATCTTGGTTGTCCTGACAAAATTCAGTTTAAGAAAAGCAAAAATTCTAATACTTTATTTGTTTTATAAAACCACAGAAAGGAAGTATTGGGAAATGCAAGCTTGTGCTTTTCTGCCTCTTGGTTCACCTTGTGGCCTTGCACCTGAATTGCAAGCACAATGGCCAGGAAGAAGTAAATAGTCTGTAGCCCTGGGTTACTTACTCTGTCCCACCTATAGAGTGGGGGTCAAGGTCACGATTGTGCTTTGGAATCAGTTCAGAAGTTGGCCCTCCTGGAGACTTGCTATATCAGTGGGAAATTTCCATCTCCACAACAGACTATTCATTATTGTAATGCACTTGTCTAATTAGTATCTTTGCTGATATAGTGGGTAAAGAACAGATTGTGATCAGAATTACAAAAATGAACCTTAATAACGATGAAACTAGATGAGAGGAGACACAAGGGAAAAAAAAACACGTGGCTTGCATTGCTCACATATTGTTTGATTCCATGGTGATTTGGAGATGGGCATGTCCCCCATTGCAATAGGCAGCATGGCAAGATGGAGTGCTCGATGGAGTTGGGAGAGACCTGGGTTCAAATCCCATCTCTAATGCTTATTAACACTTAATGCTTCTGTGCCTCAGTTTCCCCTACATGTAAAAGCAGGATAATATTGTTGTTGGGTTGTGTTTGACTCTTTATAATCCCATTTGGGGTTTTCTTGACCAAGATACTGGAGGGATTTGCCATTTCCTTCTTCAGCTCATTTTACAGATGAGAAAACTGAGGCATGTGTGAAATAACTTGCCCAGAGTACCAGAGCTAGTATCTGAGATTCCATTCTAATTCAGGGAGATGGGTCATACTGCTCCGGGCACTATGACACCCCCTAGCTGCCCCAATGTAGTACTTGTTGGCATCTATAATCCTAGTTCAAAATCTATGACTGCTCCTCTCCATCACAGTGTATCATTGCCAGCTCTCTTTAGAGAAGGATTCTCCAGATCTCTTCCCATGCTATAGCTCCTCCTTCTGTAAGGCAAATCACAGAAGTGTGCTTAAGCCTTAGCCATCCTGAACAGGTCTATGTCAGAGCAAGAAGGGACCTTAGAATTCTTCCGCTCATCTTACAGCAGGGGAAACTGAGGACCCAAAGTGATTTTGTTAAGGTCACACACAATAAATTGATGGTGAATCCAGGACCAGAGAGCCCCATTTTTCTCCCACTGCAACACATTGCATAGTACCATTGGTTCAAAAAATCCCCATCTCCCCTTTTGTCCCCCAGGAAACCTGTTGCAACAGGGGAAGGAGGAGAGCTCAGCTGTTATCATATCATGCATAATTATCATGCCCATGGGAATTCACAGCCCCAGAACTCCTAGTTTTCTAAGTGGGCATCTTTTCATTAAACCAGTGAAAGAGAAAATGGGCCAAAGCCCCCATATGGGTGTGCAGGAGTCTGGGTGTGCAGGAATGTATGAGCAGAAGGCTGGGTGAAGGAGCCTGGATTGCATCTGTCCGGGACCAATTGTGAATACTGCTTTATGGAAAGATTCAGTGGTTGGCTACCTGGGGTTGGGGAAGGGGAATAATGAAGTTTCTGGCTCAACTCAATCCCCCCAGTAGTGGTAGTTCTCAGTGCCGGTATTTCTGAGAACCTTGATAGTGACAAAAAGGTTGGATTCAGTCTATCATCTTGATATTTATTACATCTTGTTAGTCACATAAATGCTCCATTTGGGGGATTCTGAATAATATTGGGGCTGTAGATGTTTGAATATTACTGGGGCTCTCATACATGCCCTTGGAGGTAAAGGGGGAAGATATATAGCATGATACCTAGTAGAAAATGGTTTATAGATAATAAATAAAATAGCAGTTGATAGGGAAAGATTAAATATGGGGGCTAGGTAGGAAGGGCAGATAGTGAGAACAATTCTCTAAGGGCCTAATCTGGATCATATTGTCATATCTATAGTTTGATTGATTATTCAAATTATCATTTCAACAGAGACCCACCTTTCAGATGAACTTGCCTCTGACTCAAATTTTTAGATCTTCTTGCCTGGGCTGAGATCCTCTGGACAGTATCCAACCCATCAATGTCCTTCTTAAAATGTGGTACAGGGGCAAGTAGGTGGTGCAGTGGATAGAGCACCAGTCCTGAAGTCAGGAGGACCTGAGTTCAAATCTGGTCTCAGACACTTCCTAGCTGTGTGACCCTGGGCAAGTCACTTAACCCCAATTGTCTCAGCTAAAAAATAAAAAAAATTAAAATAAATAAAAATTAAAAAATTAAAATGTGGTACCCAGAACTGAATTCAGGTTATAGATGTCACCTGATTTCTTTTACATTCTTGGCAATAATCAAAATCTGTTTCTCTTTACTTTAATTACCCTAGCTAAAGGCTAATAACCTATCTGAGACATTTTACCTGCTCTTATTTTTCCTTGGCTCCCCCGATTGTCATGCCAAAAAGTGGACTTCCACATGGTATGATAGGAGTCCAAGCATGGCTCCTTCCATAAAAAAAGGCTAGCGTAGCTGGAGTTCCAAGTTTGGGAAGCTTTCATTTATTCAGAATTTCCCCTGAAATTCACTTTTGTGTTGGCTCTTGGGAATGGTATGGAGAAGTATATCACAGAATCAGAATTTAAGAATTGGAACCTCAGAAGCAATATCATGTAATATGATATGATATGATGCAATAAAATATAATACAATATAGCATAACAAAGCATAACACAATGCAGCATAACATAATATAATACAATAATAGCATCTACATAAAGCTTTGTAGCTTGGAAATACCTTTTCAAATAGTGTTCTATGAATTCCCTCCACAAGACAGACAACAGAAAATCATCCATCCTCCCTTTGCACTTAGTGAGGTGATAATATCACCTGGGGTCGCCTGCTTCATTTGGGGAAAGCCAGAAGTTGTTCATTATAAAGGAGGAATTTGCTTCATTGCAAGTTCCACTTTTTGCTTGTAATTCTCTAGTAGACCAAATAAAACAATTATAATCCTCCTATATCATAACTTTTAAAACATGTAAAGATAACCAATATTCTCACCACACCCAATCCTAAATTCTCTCCCTCAAACCTTTTTTTTCTTCAGGCTAAACAACCTCAGTTCCTTCCAATGAGCTTCAAAAATTTTGAAACCAAGGTTGTTAATCATCATTATTTTCACCTCCTGAGACTATGTCCAGGGTATCAGGATATGCTCATAACTAAACCTAATGTTCCAGATGTGGTCTGACTAGATCAGAGAATGGGGGGGGGCAGCAAGAGGTAGTATGACATGAAGTTTGGGGAGATGACCTCAGTGTGAAAGACCTGTTTCCAGTCCTGCCTGTGATATACAGTATCTGGGATATCTCAGTACCACTCCTCCAATTTTTAAGACTATAATGATATTAATTATATGTGTTCTAAGGTCCCTACTCTCTCTAAATATAAAGCCAAAAATGTTTATGTCATTGACAGAAGGTGGGAAGTCAGTAAGGAAAGGCCTTGAGAGATGCTAGAGTGGAAGAAAAATATTGGTTTGAGACTTTTTGCATTATGGAGCTACACTGATGTAGTTAATGATATATCTAGGATCCTGGGAGAAGATTCAGATTGAAAAGACAGATTTCAAAACCTGCAACTGAAGACACCAGAGTGGATGAGAGTATGCTATAGGAAGGAGCCAATATGAAGTAAACTGATGTGAAATTCATGAGTTCATTGAGAGCATTTGGAAATCCATATTTTACCCAAACTGACCTATTTTCAGTGCCTTACTCAGCATTTCATGTCCTGTATATCCACCTTTGCACTGGATGTCCCCCAGTCCTGAAATATCCTACCACATCACCTCTGCCTTTCAGAAACAGAGAAGTGATGTGGAGAAGAGAGTATTAGACTTGAGTCAGAAAGAGCTGAATTCAAATATTGTCTCAAACATATGTATGATTTTTGGCAATCACTTTATGTCTCTCAGCCTGATGTAGAAAAGAGAGTGTTGGACTTGAAGTCAGAAAGAAGTGAGTTCAAATACTGTCTCAAACATATGTATGAATTTTGGCAATCACTCAGCCTCAGTTTCTTAATCTATAAAATGAATGAATATATATATATATATGTACATATATATATGAATATATATATCACTCCTTACATGCCTTATGATGTTATAAAGAGGCTATCACTATTATAGTCATTACCTTTCTTCAAGGCTCAGCTCAAATGTCACCTCTTATATGAGACATTTATTTATATTTATATATATATATTTATATTTATATATTTTGTACTGATGATTTTGTACTGATTTTGCCTGTTTCCTTTAAATCGAATATATTCTGTATAAGGGAAATAATTGTGGTTTTTTTGCTTTTGTATTTTCATTGCCTCATAGTGCCTGGCATGTAGTAGGCACTTAATAAATGCTTATTAAATGAATTAATACATAAAAGCTTTTCCCAGCATATTGACCCCCTTTCCTTCTCTAAACTATATTTTTTGTATCAGTCAAAGATTCATATTTCACTTGACACCAGATTTGGTACATCAAGGATGAGATTGGTTTGGCTTATATATGTATATATACTCAGATGATTCTTTTGCTTCAGGCTCTTCTTCATGTGTGGCTGGCAAACGTTCCTCCCTGCTGCTTCTCCACCTGTTCTTCCACCTGCCATAACAAACTTTTCCTTTCTGCCTCAGGACTTGGCCTTGCCAGTAACAACTGAAACTAGGATAGTTGCCTAGTACCAGGCTCAGGGCGTTTCCCAGAGATGTGGGGAATCCTAGACATCTGAGGTGGAAGGGAATTTGGAGGACATCAATCCAACCTCCTAACTAAAGCAGGGATCCTCTGTTGAGCATCCCTGAAAAAAATAGCCATTCTGGTTCTTTTTTTTTTTGATGGGGGGAGTTGTACTATCTCACAATGTAGTCATTTCTAGATAGCTCCATTTAATCCAAAGATCTTCCTCTTAGGGAAGTTGGGATATTCCTCCCTGTATCCTTTAGCTTGTGGTCTTGACTCTGGTCTCTAAGCAATATTTTTTCCTTCCTTTCTTCACATGACATAATTTTGAATAACTGAAGGCAGTGATCATGAGAACTTCTCCTTTCATTTTCCACCAAGTCTTCTCCAATTCCTAGGTTTTATATGCCATGTGGAAGTGATATCAAAGTTTCACCATAAAGTTCAAGAACATGGTTCTGAGAATGTGGATTTCACCAAAAGTCCATAACACAAAAAGAGTTAAGAACCCTTCCTCTAGATGAAGTACCAGTAACATCAACTTCCTTATGATTTAACTATTTTTCCATATTGCTAGACCATCCTAGATGAACATATAAATTATTTTATCACTGGTTCCCCCAGCGCCCTATTGAAAAATTGAGGTCTCCTATGGTTGGATATCCATTGTTGCTCCAAGTCCCACCTTCAGTTCTATTATTGAATTGTTGGTCACATCACTAAAATTGGGCAGTTAGATGGGTTTCAGAAAGGAGAGCAAAGCAAATACAGGCACCCAAAATGTGGGATGTATGAAGGACATGGGGCAGCTAAATGGCACAGTGGACAAAGAGCTAGGTGTCAAGTCAGGAGAACCTGAGTTCTAGTCTGGCCTCACTCACTTAAGTCACTTAATTCTGTTTACCTCAGTTTCTTCTCTTTCCTATCCCCCTTCTCTCCTCCCCACTATTTTGCTTTTGATGACCACCTCTGTCAAACAATCCTCCCCCTTTAGAGCCCCTCCCCCTTTTTACACCTTTCCCCTAATTCTTCTGTTTTCCCTTCTATTAGTCTTTCCTTTTCTTTTCCCCACTTTCTTCCTACTTCCCTATAAGGTGAGACAAGTTTCTTTGTGATACCAAATGTCTGATATTCTCTCTTTAAGCCAAATCTGATGAGAGTAAAATTCACACAATGATTATCCTCCTCCCTTCTTTCCCTCAATTATAATAGGTTTTCTTTGCTTCTTCTTGAGATGTAATTTCCCATATTTTAGCTCCTTTTTCCTTTTTCTTCAGTATGATCCCCTTTCCACTTCTAGTTTCTTTTTCATATTATCAAAATAAAATCACTTTACACCTGTATTCTCAAAGTATACCTATAACAGAAATATAGTTCTCAAGAGTTCTTTCCTTTTTTACCTTTTTATGCTTCTCTTGAGTTCTGTGTTTGGAGATCATTTTTTTTTTGTTCAGCTCTGGTCTTTTCATTAGAAATAGGTGAAATTCACCTATATCTTTGAATGTCCATCTTCTTCCCTGCAAGGTAATGATTATTTTATCTAGATAGCTTATTCTTGGCTATAATCCCAGTTTCTTTGCTTTTCAGAATATCAGATTCCAGGCCCTTTAATCCATTAAGGTGGAAGCTGCTAGGTCCTGGGCGATCTTAATTGTGGCTCCTTGGTATTTAAATTGTTTCTTTCTGGCTGCTTGCAATATCTTCTCCTGGGTTTGATAGTTCTGAAATTTAGCCACGATATTCCTTTGGGATTTAATTTTGGGGCATCTTTCGGGAAGTGATCAGTGGATTCTTTTGATGGCTATTTTACCTTATGATTCTAAAATATCAGGGCAGTTTTCTTTTATGACTTCTTGTAAGATAATGTCTGGGTTCTTTTTTTTTCATCATGGCTTTTAGGAAGCCCAATAATTCTTAGTTTGTCTCTCCTACGTCTATTTTCTAGGTCAGTTGTTTTTCCTAGGAGATATTTCATATTTTCCTCTATTTTTTTTCATTTTTTTTGTTTTTGTTTGACTGATTCTTGAAGTCTTATGAGTCATTCACTTCCATTTGTTCAATTCTAATTGTTATTGTATTATTTTCTTCATTTACCTTTTTTAGCTCCTTTTGCAATTGGTCAATTAAGGTTTTTTTTAGTTCATTGCATTTTTTCCATTTTTTCCATTTCTTCTTGCAATGATCTCATTTAATTTCCCCATTTTTCCTTGAACTTTCTTTTAAGGTCCTTTATGCAATCTTTGAAGAAAGCCTTGTGAAATGGGGACCAGCTCATGTTTCTCTTTGGGGCTTCTTTGGGAGTTGCTTTGCCTTTAGGAACCTCAAGATTTGAGGTCTGTTCTTCTCTCTCCATAAAAGCTGTCTATGTTTTTTTAAGGCTTTAGGTCTATTCAATGCAAAGGAGCAACAGCTGCTTTAATTTGCCCTTGGGAAATTCTGCTGATTTATTTCCAGTGCTGGGTAATGGCGGCTTGGTCTGGTTTTCTCCCCGGGCTCAGTGGTTTACAATTTGTGTTTTACAAAAGGAAAATCTGCCAAACCACCTGCTTGCAACTAGGACAGAATGGCCTAAAAGGTTCACAAAAGATTCCCAGGAAGCTATAACGTTCTGACTCTCCACTCTTTCTCCTTACCTCATTCTCCCTGTGCTGCCATCTGGGTTCGGCAGACTGTCTCCCTGCCTGATTGAAACACCTGTTCTGAAGCTCTTCCAAGGTATCTTCTTCTAGAAATGTATTGTACTCCAAATATTTGTGGATTATTTGACTTCAAAACCAGTTTAGAGGCTAAATCTACTGTTGGTGTCAGAGAAGGTTAGAGGAGTTTACAGAGTGATGTCTGTTTTCCGTCATCTTAGCTCTGCTTTTGCCTCAGTTTCTTTATCACTAAAATGAATTGGAGGATCAAATGGCAAAACACTTTAGTATTTTACCAAGAAAATCCCCAAAAGGTTAACAACTAAACAAAATGGTTTAAATGGTATAGAACCTGACCTCTCTGTCAAGTGAAAAATCATTCTGATTTCTTTATGTTGGGTACCATTGGCACTGACATTATTGAATATTTTCCATCTCTGAAACAAAGTTCTGGGGAGTTTTTCTTTTCTGGCTTTCATGAGTATCTAGAAAAGCCAAATGGTGGCTGGTTTCAAATGCCCTGTTTGGACCTGTTGACCATTTTGTTGCCCTAGCCATTCCTTGCCAATAATTCCTCAGTGGCATTCAAATAATGGAATGTACCTCAGGTGTTAGGGAAGAGGGTTTGGATCATTGAGACTGACCTTATTTATCTTTTGGGCTTCCCCAACAAGTTCTCATTTTCTGTCTCTTCTGAAAGGGATGCATCTTCCCATCTTTCTTTCATTTCCCTTGGGAATAGAACTTGAGTTGTTACAGTATAGCAAACTAAATTATTGAATTAAGAAAAAAAAGAGATATATTACTCTTCTGGAATGAAGACAAATATACAGCTTGTAATGTAATACATCAACATGAGCAGTAAATACAAAACAGAAGTGGTATTTGTATTTATATTTATATCTATAAAGATAGCATGTCACTGCATGAAACTGCAGAAGAAAGATGGTGCCATATGAATATTTGCACCCTCTGACAGGGCCATTGGGTAGCACCTACTTATTGTAATTGAAGGGTTCTCTGACATATGACATCTCAGAGTTCCAAAACATTTCACAATTATAATTTATAGTAATAGGTATTTTTTATTCATGCCACAACCATAGGGCATTGTGGTAAATGTTGAAGAAAGTATTCCCTTCTTATAATCTTCTATTTTAAAATTCAAATAGCTCCTAAAGGAAGGAAGAACATGTTGGATTCTTCATTATCTTCTTGTATATTAATTTACCAGTTTGAGATGGTCTTGTCAGGAGGTCAGGGTCAGAATTTTTTTTAAAAAAGGATTAGAATACTATCAGCAGATTCAAAATAAATAAACCCAGAAGACAAGATGGCCATAATTAAGAACATCTAGATGGCCATAATTAAGAACATCTAAATGGCCATGGTACCTTGTGCTCTGTAGAGTTTTAGCATGATAGAGTTATCATTTTAGAACTTAGAGCTAATTGAATGCAACCTTTAATTTTTACAGTAAGGTAACTGAAGTTTATGTAGTTAAGCTATCCAAGGTTACACAGCTAGTAAGTGTCTCAGTGGGATTTGAGCCATCTTCCTGATTCGTGTTCCAAGATTATGCACTTTGCTATGGATCTGTGGGCTCTGATTGTTTTCATGAAGTTATAAGTATCTCCCTAGCAGTCCCAGAAATCTGTCTGTAGTGATAAGGACAAACTGGAGCATGATAATAGTATCTCTGGGGGTTCTATTTTTCTTGAAGGACCCATGAACTTAGACAAGGGTCAATGATACTAAAAGATCTATGTTGTTTTCTTTATCCTTCTAGGATCCCTCATCAGGACTCTGACTCTCCCTCTAGCTCCAAATATATTGAATTCCCAGGCTTCACTCATTCATATGTGTAATTTTTCAGCTTGTCTGACTCTTCATGACCCCATTTGCTTTTTTCTTTTCCACTTCTTTTACAGATGAGGAAATTAAGGAAAACAGGGTGAAGTTACTTGCTCAAAGTCACAGTTAGATGTCTCCCTGACTCCAAGCCCATTGTTCTACCCATTATGCCTCCTACCCTGCCCAAGACTCACTCCATCCTACACTTTATGTAGATCTCTCTCTCTCTCTCTCTCTCTCTCTCTCTCTCTCTCTCTCTCTCTTTCTTTGTGTGTGTGTGTGTCTATGTCTCTCTGTGTCTGTCTGTCTCTCTCTATCATACACACACACACACACACACACACACATACACACAAACAACAACAACAAAAAAACTCCTGTAGTAGCACTACAACTCACTTGGATATTTATTTCTTCTGAGCAATCAAGCATTGCTCAATCGTTAGATCTACAATCTGCTTGATCCAGTATGGTAAAACAAAGATCAATGATGGAAGTTAAAGAGGTGTGGACTTCAGTCTGAAGTGAGAAAAGAGATAACAATTAAAGCTAAAAGTCCAGTAGTGCTATCCCACAAGGTAATACCTTCACTCAGTGGAAGTCTTTAAGTTACGATTGGGTCACCAATTATTGGGTATGATATAGAATAGACCTTCCACAGCCAAATCTAGATTGGACCAATTGCAGGCTTGGCTTGGACTGGTTTCCTCCAATATCTTTCCCTTTTCATATTTTGTTATTCTTCTTAATGAGTGCCTTCTCTATATTGGGTAGTGTGTTAGTTAATGAGGGTGTTGATGAGTCACACAAAGCCTTGCCATCAATGATCATATATTTAGAGCCAGAAGGTACCTTAGGATCATTTAGTTCAATTGCTTCATTTTATAGCTGTAGATGCTGAATCCTAGAGCTGTAACCTGTCATGCCCTAAATCATATCTTGAGGAAGTGGTAGAATAATATATTGGACTTAATTCCTCTGACTCTAGACTCATCACCCTTACCATTATAATAAGCTCCATCTTGGTTTATATTTTCTAGTTGGAACTTTAGGCAAGTCCCTTCATTTCTGGTTCTTCATATATTAAATGATGGTCTTTGAACAGCTGGTTCCCTTTCTTTACCATATGATATTAATATGTGAATCTACATAGCAAAAATGTTAATTAACAATAAAAAGCAATGGGTCAGAGAGTAAATGATACAGGAGTTTAAAGGAAGGAGAAGCTAAAACAGATGGGATTAATCAAATAAGATTTTGATAATATGACAGGACTTGATGTGATCTGAAGTCTTGAGGGATGGATAGCTGGAGAGTAATTTTTTTTAAATTTTGAATTTTAATCTGAGAGACAGAGACACAAAAAGGAAAGGGAAGGAAGAAAGGAGGGAAAAGAGAGTCCCATAGAGAGACAGAAGGAGACACAGAGATAGAGAGAAAAAGAGAAAGAGACAGAGGAGAGAAGGAGGGATGGAAAGGGAGAGGGGAAGGGGCAGAGAAGGAGGGAAAGAGGGAGAGAGATTTCCATAGGCATATAGAAGACAAAAAGAGGATTCTATATGAGCCTGTATCTCTATTTCACAGCAGTAACTGATGGACAGAAATGACTTGAAGAGGACATTCCAAATAAGACTGATGCTGGAGGAGGCAGCTAGGTGGCACAGTAGATTGAGCACCAGCCCTGAAGTCAGGAGGACCTGAGTTCAAATCTGGTCTCAGACACTTAACACTTCCTAGCTGTGTGACCTTGGGCAAGTCACTTAACCCCAATTGCCTCGGGGGAAAAAAAGACTGATGCCAGAAAAGTCACAGCAAGGTAGATCTAGAATGAAAAGGGATCTCAGAAGTCATCTCATGTCATCTTTTATTTTACAGTTGAAAACATTAAAGGTCAGAGAGGTAGATAACTTACCTAAAATCACACAGGCGCCACATTACAGGAGTTGAGATTTGAGCACAGGTCTTGTGATTCCAAATTTAGTGTCCCCCCTTCTCCCACTACACAGCACTGATATTGAATTAAAAATGCCCAAGACCTCTGCATAGACTAGAGTGACTGGAGCACAGGGTCCAAATAAGGCAGAAATGCATATAAGCTTAAAGAGGGAGGTTTGAGCCAGATGGTGAAGAGCCTTGGATATTGGGCTTAGAACTTGGAATCTATTGAGTAAGCAAATGTAGGCTGCTGAACATGGGAATTACATAAAGAAAATGGTATTTTAGGAAGCCATGAGGGTTCAGTCAACTTGCTAACCTAACCTATTCTTTCTCTTCAAATAAAATGGGCCAGGATTTAAAAAAAATTCCAGTGTGCTGAAACTCTTTCAGCTCAGTCTTTTCTGGCAAGGGAGCTCATGACAGAGGCCTTTAGATAGGGAGAGCCAAAGAAGGGGGGAAGACTGGAGCTGACTACTAATGTTCCCTATTGATAGAGCCAGCAGCTTTTCTAATTAAAGATGCATGGGACTGCTAAGCACCTTCTGCTGTCAGTCACTATAGATTTGTCTAAGTGGAGCTGGGGGAGGATGTTTTTCAGCCTCCTGGTTGAAAGATGGTTGGGAGATACAGAACATCACCAGAAACTGTGACACATCTCAAGGTGGAAGTGGGAGGGGTATCCCCCTTTTCTCTTTTCTTGTTACTGGCTAACAATAGCTCCCCTTGAATTTCTTCAGAGAGACTAGACAATCTCCTGCAGAGAGAGTCCCGGATAACCTACTCTACCAGGCTTTACTTAGATCATTTTTAGGAAGTGGCTACCACAAGATGGTTGATCTGCTTGTAAAATTATGTTGCCCAACAAGGGGCCCCTGCCTATAAAAGAGTCTTCACTAAATGACAGTAATACAACTGTACTAAAGAAATCACCCTCATTTCCAGATATATCCCTCCCTCTTTTTCTACCCAGTGAATTATTCCTTGTAACAAAAAAATGAAAGAGAAAACGGAGACAGAGATACAAAGAGATAATGATAGAGATGGAAAGATATTGACAGAGAATATGGAAGTCCAAAATTCTCTCAACCTTTCAAAGCTTGAAAGGCATGTCTGAAATTAAATGGGGAGGGGAGTGACTGACAACAGACAAACAGACAATGAGAAAGACAGAAAGAGATTGAGCGGGACAGAGACAGGCAGAAAGATAGAAACAGACATGGGCAGAGATAGATAATTGAAGAAAATGGAACAGGAAAAGAGAAGACGAAAAAGAAGGAAAAGAAACAAATGAATCTGACAGCATATGCAATGTTCTACACCCATTGTTCCCCACAAAGAAATGCAGGGATGCATTTTTCCTCTCTTCTTTGAGACTAATCACGATCATTATAATTACCCAGCATTCAGATTCATTTTTATTATTATGGCCATGCAAATACTGTAGTTTTAGTACTTCTTGTTTTTCTGGTTTTGTGTGCTTCCTTGTTGTTCAGTTATTTTTTTCAGTCGTGTCTAACTCTTTGTGAGCTCCTCTGGGATTTTCTTGGCAAAGATACCAGAGTGGTTTGCCATTTTCTTCTCCAATCATTTTTACAGATGAGGAAACTGAGGCAAACAGGATTAAGTGACTTGTCCAGAGGCATACAGCTAGTAAATATCTAAGTCTGTATTTGATCTAAGGTCTTGTTTATGCCAGGTTTGGCATTCTATCCACTCAGTCACTTAGCTGCCCGTTGTAATCTTCATTTTTCATCATTTGTCAAATATTTTTCTATGTATCTGAATTCTGTGGATTTATCAATTTATGACACAGTAGGTTTCAATAATATTTATGTCTCCCAATTTGTATGATTCTTGCCTAATTAGATGACCCCGGAAACTTTAAGCTACTTGCATCAAGGATCAGAATCTTTGAATCTTGGTCAGCACCATGGTCAGTGACCCAGTGACAGCAGGCAATAAACATGAGAATCTTGAAGTGATGTTGATACATTAAGAGTTTATTGTGTTGGGATTTGGGGGTCATCTAGTCCAATCTTTGAAGTTTGGATATAAGGAAACTAGTGCTCAGGCACATTATTGCCTTGGGTCACACAGACAGTAAGGGTTTGAGACATGTTTGGGACCCAGGTCTTTGGATATCAAATTCTACATCCTATCTTCTGCAGCCATTTTTCATCTCTCTTCTAGGAGTTATGACCAGGATAAAAAACCTTTAACTGCTTCAAACAATTGTAAGATTATAAGAGTGGGTATCCATCAGCATTAGCAGAGAAAGCTTCCTTACTGACAGTCTTTAATAACAAATGTAATCACATGTCTAGATACAGAGAGAGAGAGAGAGAGAGAGAGAGAGAGAGAGAGAGTCTAAAACTATTAAAGCTAATAAAAATGATTGAGCTAAAATTGCACTAAAACATTTAGGGTATCCTGTAGAAAGGCTCTTAAAGGTGGAATTTGAATTCAGGTCTTCCAACTTCTAGTCTAGTGCTCTTTCTAGTACATGGTATTATCTGCTTCTCGCTTCTCTAACAACAAAACAAAAATAGGTATCTGCCATTATGCCTAGGATCAAGAAAAAGAGCCTTGAAGTAAATTGACTTACTCAAAGTCACACAGGAATGAAATGTCTGGAATTCAAACCCCAGTCCTCTGAACCTTGAGCTATCACTCTCTTCATTGCTTTGCTCTGCCTATCACTAGCAGCTTTACAGTTTCCACTGGCAAGTCATAATATTTCCCCCTAAACACAATGATGCTGATGTCAACAAGTTGTTGGGATGTGTTGAAAATCTTACTGGGTTGGTACTCCAGAGTATCAAATTCTGGTCCTTATTTTGTTACTAACTAGTTCTATGATCTAGAGCAAATTACTTAAATTGCCTGAGTTTTATTTTTCTTATATATAAAATGTGAGTGTTGGATGAAAGAATAGAGGGAAGAATTTGAGAACTGGAAAGGTGAGGAAGATCATTTAGTCCCATTCTTTCATTTTAGAGAAGAAGAAGCTTGTGTCCAAATGAGTGAAGTGATTAGTCCTAGACTGCCACCTAGGACTCTCATTGTACTCTTGATAAAATACCAACATGATGTCTAGAGTTTCTTCCCTCCTCCTTTCCCTTCCCTCCCTCCCTTCCCTCCCTGCCTTCCCTCCCTCCCTTCCCTCCCTCCCTTCCCTCCCTTCCCTCCCTTCCCTTCCTCTTTTCTCTTTCTTTTCTTTCTTCCTTTCTTCCTTTTTTTCTTTCTCTCTTTCTTTCTTTTTTTTTGCTTTTTTGCTGAGGCAATTGGGGTTAAGTGACTTGCCCAGGGTCACACAGCTAGGGAATGTTAAGTGTATGAGACCAGATTTGAACTCAGGTCCTCCTGACTTCAGGGCTGGTGCTCTAACCACTGTGCCACCTAGCTGCCCTCTTTCTCTTTCTTTTCTCCCTCCCCCTTCTGTCCCCATCTCTCTATTACTTTTTCTCTCTGTGTGTATCTCTTTCTCTTTTAGGAGGCTAATAGAGATTAAGTGACTTGTCCAGGGTCACACAGCTAGTGAATGTCTGAGACCACATTTGAACTCTGGTCCTCTTGACTCTAGGGCTGTACCACCTAGCTGCCCCTAGACTCTCTTTATTAAAAAAAATCCTAAAGGAATTATGTGGCCTCTGCAGTAACCTTAGGAATCCTTTAGTCATCCTGTATTTATACCATAATCCCCCAAATAGAATAAAATAGAATGATCTTGTCCATGGTTCTTTAGGATTAAGTGTAAAGCTTTCCTTTCAAATGAGCCCAGAGAGATATAACCATTGAACATATTGCAAGAATTTGTCCGAGATTTTCATCCACATTTTGGTGTTGATTTATCTTGAATAAAAGGGAAGATATTATCATACTTTTATCTAGCTCGTATGATAGAAGGAAGCTGACTATTTTTTCCAGTGGAGTCTCTTGGAGCCTTCCATAGGTCATTGATAGCCTTGAAGCTATTTATTGTGATTTTATTTCCTATGGCTTATTTTCTCTACTTAAATCCCATTGCAATATCTCATTTCACTGAATTTTGCTTTCTGAAGTGACCTCTAGTTATCCAATAAACTAATCAGCTCAAAGATGTTCATGGTTGCTGATGGCTTAATGCTATTTGCCTGCTCAGAGATATTTGCCTTTTAACCACAACCTCTTGAAACTTATTGAATGAAAGTAGAGGAACAATATCCCATCTCCAGAGAAATTTGCTTCTAATGATGGAATGTCAGAGTATCAGTGAAAGATTTTGGGGGATCAATGAAGCCTTTCAAATTTCCATTAAATTAGAAATGGACGTGTGGTGCATTGATTGGAGATCTCAGTTCAAATTCTATCTCTTCTAAATAATGATTATAATTGCTAGAGTTTTATGATGCTTTAAAATTCACAATATATTCATCTCATTTGGAAGGTAGCTACTATCATTATTCCCACTTTCTAGACAAGAAAACTAGATAAATTAAATGACTTATCCACAGTCACAGAACTAGGTAACATCTAAGGCAGAATTTGAACTCAGCTTTTCCTGATTTCAAGTTCAGCACTCTATTTGTGGTGTCAACTAACTTCTTTTGTGACTTGGAACAATTTCTTTAACTTATCAGGGCTTCAGTTTTTCCTTTGTAAAATGAGTAAACAGGAAGAGATAGCCTCTGATATATGTTCCAGCTCTAAGTCTGTGAAAATAAGGCATGTGGTAGAGCTATTGTGTCCTGGATTTGTCTCAAATAAGTATCCTGGTAGTTTAGGGTAAAATGGGACACTTGGAGATAATTCCAAGGTTCACAAAAGGTTTACTTAAAGGATATTCATCCCATGAAACACTTAGCCTGAGTAAACTCACTTCACCTCCATAAAAACAAAAACAAAAACAAAAACAAAAACAAAAACTTGTCTAGTCAGCAGGATGAAGCTTGACAGCCTTGGGACATCCATCACATCCAAAGGGCACAGATTCCCTGTGGGTGGACCTCTTTATGCTCCCAGATAATTACTTCAACATGGCCTAAGGCCATCAGGAAGAACTATGAGAAGGACTATGCTTTAACCTCTGGACCAATTCAGTTTTAGGGACAACATCCTTGACTTTTAGAGAAAGAATTAGGCTAAATTGTATGGGACAAGGCGAAGGTAGATACTGGTCCTATCACAAGAATATAAGGTCTGATAAATTTTGCCAAGTTGTTAAGGTTTCCAATTCTGTGACTGGTATAAACTTCCATTCTTCTGTCCAAAGACCAGACTAGCTAAAATGCATTAAATCTATCACAATATGGAGGTCAGTGGATGATGGATTGATTTGTTTGTAGAGAGGTCCATAAAAACTGTTTATAAAGACTTTTTATTAAAACATGGAGGGATTGAAATTAGCTTCAGTAGATGGAATGTCCACATGGATTAAGTCACAAAGTAAAGAAGTATAACTGAGATAAAGTTGATGGAAACCCTATTTTGTATATCCTAGTAGTCAAGTACAATCTAATGAGGCTAGAAATCTTCTGGTCAAGTAGAATGACAAAATCAGTGCTGGAGGGTGGGGTTATTGTTCCATCACTTTCAGTTGTGATCCATTTTGGTTTTTTTTTGAAAAAGATACTGCAGTGGTTTGCCATTTCCTTCTCCAGCCCATTTTACAGATGAGGAAACTGAGGCCAACAGGGTCATTCAGCTAAGTTTCTGAGGCCCAATTTGAACTCATTGGCACTCTATCCACTGAGTCATCCAGTTTCAGGAATTGTCCTTGTTCTTTGTGTTTGCTTAATATATACTCCTGGAATTGAAGGAACATCAGAGATCTTCTGGTCCAACCATTTCATTTTATAAATAAGGAAACTGAGGCTTTTGGAAGTTAGGAGGACTGGCCTAGACACATTTGTAAGTAAGTGTAAGACCTGAGATTTGAACCCAGCTATTCTAACACTATTATTGCCTTTTGAATTATCCTTGTCTGATTTAGCTACAAGCAGAAAGACCATCCAAGCTGCTTCTGTGTGACAAGAGGCCAGGGAGTCCATGAAAGAAGCTTATCCTTTGCCCTTTGCAGAGCTTTGATTCTGTATTTAATAAAGGATCAGGGGTTAGAATAGAAAGCTAAAGCTGGAAAGTCAGAGCTAGCATACAATGTAAGAGCTTAGAGATTGGCTTGTCTGTCCAACTCTGTTCCTTCCCCCATTTTAAAGTGCTCGGGGAGGCCCCAGCCGCTGGTGGCAGGGCCCAGATGAGAAGCCAGATCTCCTCATTCCCAGCTGGCTTTCCTGTGGATATTTTTCTTCAGAAATCTATTTCTTCTCTTTAATAGGGAAGAAGAAGTAACTGAAGCCTCCCAGCTTCCAGGCACTGAATCTCCCTGTGCTGTCAGGGACTTTGTGACTATTTTTTATTTTTTTTTCAGCACTACACCTAGACTTGCAAATTGCCTTTTGGAATGATGTATTTTTGCATATGGTGAATTGTACATCAACGGCAAGTTGTTTACAACTCTGCCACTGCCTGAAAAATGGGCTCTCTCATCAGGAATGTGCCTGGAACCCCGTCTGGGACGCCGAGAAACCTGTCTTGTTTTGGTGCCGGATACGCAGTTGTCCTAGTGCTGTGTGATTAATCTGGCCTGCTAGAGATGAGAAAAGGGTTTTGCTATAGAAAGTGACAAAGTTTTTTTGGGTGGGAAATTGGCGGGTTATAATACCACTGATCACCTTATCTAGAGCAAACCTGATTGCATTTGCAGGATGGTGTGCCAGCCAAGATCTGCATTGCAGAAAGGCTCCCTAAAGGAAGGGCCCCATTAGATACTAGACAGGCTGTTTTATAATCTGTATGGGACTAGAGCAGCTCCCTCTAGAATTTATGCCCCACACATTTTCATCTAAGTTTCTATTGACAAGAGAAAAAGGGGTGACAATACAGTAATTCGTTCCAATACTATCTGATTATAAATTTATCTATGTTTTAAAGTTTGCACAGAAACTTAAATAATTATTTTAGTTAATACAATAACTTTGAGAAGTAGGTTCTATAATTATCTCTATTTTACAGATGAGGAAACTGAGTCAAAGAAAAGTTAAATGACAAGAAGTTAAGAAGTTAAACAGACATTTTACAAGTGAAAACTTTTGGAACCCAAGATTGCATGTTTCTAAGATTCTAGGGAGCAAAGAATGATTTCTTCCCCAAAGGATATACCTCAATATTATACCCCAAGACAAAAGCCCAATCAGCTTGTGCTTTTAAATAGAGCTAGTCTTCCATTTATTATTCATGTAACAAATAAATTAAGTATTATATACTTATTATGTGCAGAGGGACTGTCCCAAGTTATAGTTTCAAAAGATGTTCATGACCATGGTTATTTAATATTTACCATTATTCTGTGAGAGATAGTAAATAGTATAGAAAGAAAACTCACAGTTCTAGACCTGAAGTCATTATAGAGCTTCTTAGCTGTGATTTACCAGTGGTCCTTGAAATATTTAATGGAGCTATAATTCAAGCCCAGTCCTTGTGACTATCAACATTCAGTGCTTTTCATTTTATGCCATCCTGTGTCTTACTACTGTATGTTGACTATTTTCTCCTATATTCCACTTAGCAGTGGGCAAAAAAGAAAAGGAATAGGAAACCTAAGAAGAAAAGCCAATCCGGTGAATGATTATCAAGCAGAAAAAGGTGAAAACATAAAAGGAAGGAAGCTTGGGCACTTTAAAAGCAAGGAAAAGGTTTTCAGGGCATTAAAGGAAATACAAATCTGGTGGAAGTACAGAGTTAGGTACATAATAGGCACAAAAGCATTTTTAAGGAGAATAATTACTAGCACAGAACTTAAAAATGTCTAATGTTTTATCTACATTAACTTGAAAAATTCAATCATCTTGCTCTGGCTCTAATGCTCATTAGCATCTGCATCTCCTAGCATTATTAGTGTCTCAGGCCAAAGTCCTGGTTCTATAATTTTCCCACAGACAGACTCAGAGTGCCACTCTCCAGAGGCTCTCACTTTAATTTTTTTTTTTATTAAAGCTTTTTATTTACAAAACATATGCATGGGGGGAAGCTAGGTGGCACAGGGGCAGCGAGGTGGCGCAGGGGATAGAGCACCAGCCCTGAAGTCAGGAGGACCTGAGTTCAAATCTGGTCTCAGACACTTAACACTTCCTAGCAGTATGACCCTGGGCAAGTCACTTAACCCCAATTGCTTCAGCAAAAAAAGCAAAAACAAAACAAAACATATGCATGGATAATTTTTTAACACTGACCCTTGCAAAATTTTCTGTTCCAAATTGTTCCCTCCTTCCCCCAACCCCTCCTCTAGATAGTAGGCAGTTCAATACATGTTAAATATGTTAAAATATATGATGAGTCCAATATATGTATACATATTTATACAGTTATCTTGCTGCACAAGAAAAATTGGATCTAGAAAGAAAAAAAAACCTGAGAAGGAAAACAAAACGCAAGCAAATATCAACAGAAAGTGAGAATGTTATGCTGTGAACCACATTCAGTTCCCATAGTCCTCTCTCTGAGTGTAGATGGCTCTCTCCATCACAACCATTGGAAATCACCTGAATCATCTCATTGTTGAGGAGAGTCACATCCATCAGAATTGATCATCATATAGTCTTGTTGTTGCCGTGTATAATGATCTCCTGGTTCTGCTCATTTCACTCAGCATCAGTTCATGCAAGTCTCTCCAGGCCTCTCTGAAATCGTCCTGCTAGTCGTTTCTTACAGAGCAATAATATTCCATACCATTCATATACCATAATTTATTCAGCCACTCTCCAATTGATGGTCATCCATTCAGGTTCCAGTTTCTAGCCACTACAAAAAGGGCTGCCACAAACATTCTTGTACATGTGGGTCCCTTTCCTTCCTTTAAGATCTCTTTGGGATATAGGCCCAGTAGAAATACTGCTGAGTCAAAGGGTATGCACAGTTTGATAACTTTTTGAGCATAGTGCCAAATTGCAGGGGTTCTCACTTTTGAAAAAACACAATGACAAAATACGTGTCCTTAACTGGGTAGGTGACAATTAGGCATATAATAGACCAGTAGAAAAAAAAGATGCCAGACACTAAAAGATGGAAATTCTTGAGTCCCTATTAGTAACATAGTATGGTGGAAAAAATTCTGCGAGAGTAAGTAAAGCTAGCTGGTTTCAACCTGGTTCTGTTCTTGCCATTAATTAGTCATGTGACTTAGAGCAAATCCTTCAGCATTATTGGTGGGACTCAGTTTTGCCACTTGTAAAGTAATAGGGTGATACTTGATCAGTTTCAAGATCTATTCTAACTAAAGATCTCCATAAAAATCAAGCAGATCAGATCACTGGCATCAGATACTGGGCTGACACTAGTTCTTTTAGATTGAGTCAGTACCTTCCAGATGAGAACACACAGACACGGATAGACACACAGACACACGCACCCTGGTCATACTACATGTGTGTTTGTTCTTCATACTCTGTGTACCTATGACTTTGCAACCTTCTGGTCTCTAAGCTTTGCCAGTTTGCTTAAGTTACTGGGATTGTTGTGATTGTAAAGCTTTTGTTATGGGGGTAGGGGACATAATTACATAAGCCAGCAATATGTGGCTCACTTATGTAATTATGTCCCATAACCCCAGGGTATTTTCCTATTGTTAGCAATCATGAGTTTGTGTTATTAACAACTTAGGAGTCAATGAGGAATGATAAAAACCAAGAGAAGGTACCCTTTGTCATGAAACAGTGAGATTCTCAAGGGAGGTCTACAATCCTTTCTTTTTTTTTTTAAACTTGCCTTTCAACTGTCTCACAAACTCTAATGATATCCTATTCATACACACTTTAGTAACCAGACAAATTACTGGTTTTAGAGGCAATTTGGTAGAATGAAGAGAACACTGGGCAAAGAGTCAGGAAACCCATCTTCTAATCATAGCCCTGTGATTCTGGACAAGTCATTTAAACTCTCTGGGTCTCAATTTCCTCATCTGTAAAGTACTTCTATTCCTTTCACCATCCATCTGACAGGACTGTTGTGAGGATCATATGTGATAATGGAAGAGAACGTGCTTTGAATAAAGGCAAACATCATGCAAAAGATTAGTCACTCTCCATAAAACAGACGTATTTGGGGTATCATACAGAGCAAGTTTTGCATTTCGTGTGCAATTGATCAGTCATCATGTATTCATTAAGCATCTATTATTTTCCAGACTCTATGAGAGGAGGGGAGATACAAACACAAAAATGAAACACTCCCTTTCTTCACAGAGCTTGCATTATTGATATATTGTCAATAACAAATTACACACACATATAGATATAATACATACATATATCTGTGCACACATACATATATGTATATATATATGCCTGCATATATGTATGAAGCACCATATAAAAGTTCTGTAATATTTTCTATCGTAGAGTTAGAGGATAGGTATTAGAGATATATCCAGTGATATTATGAATATAAATAACGCAATATGTATATATGTAGATATACATATATATTGCTATATACACATGTGTATATTACCGTGAAGTGTCTCTTTGATATATAAAGTTGCAGGGAGCTGGGCCTGGATCTGTTTTTGCGGCTTTCTCCCTGCTAGATAGGATCAAGTTGAATCCTTCTCAAGCCATAATAGTCTCTTCCCTGGAGTGTAATCTATTTTTCCATCACTGCCCTCTCTTCTCTCTGTTTTGCTTCTCTATGGAGATTTATCAGCACAACTCTGTTATAGCAAGCAGTTCAGCTTTTAGCTTAAGAGCAACATGATGGCAGTTGGGTATGAGTAGTCTGATCCTCCAGAGTTTATATCCGATAAAAAGTCAGAATGCAATCAGAATAGCTCAGAGTCCTCAGTTGGAAAAATTCCCAACAGTTAGACAGAGAATCGACTCTCTGCTATCATTAACATTTTTGTATATCTCTCTATAATTGAGGTCTGTTTGAGAGACTGGAAACATTGAGATAAAAGAAACAAGTAAAGTATATTTATACTGTCTATTACTGAAAGGCAGGGGGAGAAGCCATTGGGAGAAAGTGCAGACTTTTTTGGTGATGGTGGTGGTGGTGATTGTCTCCAGGCTTTGAAGAGGTAAAACAGCCAGTAGCTTCTGTCCAAGGTCTCGGTTGCAAGATGGTTGCAGAGACCCAATGACCACCCCCTCCTCCTGTCTCCTTTTTGTATAATAGCTGCAATCTCCTTCTAGTTTCTGCTTTGCTCCTAAGCAACCGATACTTTCCAATGCTCATGTTTTCCAGTTCAGTTTGTTAAGTCGTAGGTAGGGCTCAGGAAGATATTTTTCTTTCCCTTCTACCTTCCTCTAAGAGACTCTCCCTCCCTCCCTCCCTGTCCCCCCTCTCTCTGCTTGTCTGTCTCTTTCCATCTGTCTTTCTGTCTCTATTTCTCTCTGTGTCTTTTAAAATTCCCAGGTGTTATTCAAGACCCTTTTCTGGAACAAAGTTCATGATATTCTTTCCCCCTTTATTATATAATATTTTGTTTTCCCCAATTACTTGTAAAAACAATTTTAGAAAATATTCATTATTTTTTAGTTTCGTGTTCTAACTCTCCTCTGATTATAAGGGAACACTGTCCTTCTGAACTACAAATCCCATAATACCAATCATTTCTCAAATCCCTATTTCATAAGTATAGTTGAGTTGCAAGGGGAGCAAAGAAAGTTCAGATGGATGAGTTTATTGGGAAGTACTATTCTAGGACTTTAAGAATCTGCAATAAGACTTTTCTTAGTGAAATCTTTTGGTTTCAGAGATTAAAATCCTAATTTCATTTTTTTTTTGGAATCTGTGAGAATCAAAAGATTTATTTGTTGTGTGGATTAATATATTTAATTCTCTGGAAGACCTATGGATTCTGAAACCTAGAGCTTACTTTGCCTTCTATGGGTACTCATTGTATCAAGTTGAAGTCCTTTAATGGCAAAAGTCAAGAAGTTGGGGTTATAGCTCCCAAACAGTCATCAAATCTCAAAATGAGAAGGAACTTCAGAGGAAATCCATTTAAGCCCAGATTCAACCAAGCAACCTCCAAGTAACCCATCTGCCTTGATAATCACCATTTTCATTTTGCTGTTGAGTATGGCTAGTTTTTTTTCTTTCTTTTTTATATTTTATTTTATTTACAAAACATATGTATGAGTAATTCTTCAACATTAACCCTTACATAGCTTTCTGTTACAGATTTTCCCCCCAACTCCCCACCCCTCCCCTAGATGGCAGGATATCCATTTCATGTTAATTATGTTAAAATACTTGGCAAATCGAATATATGTATACATATTTCCCAACTTATCATTGTTATGCAAGAAAAATCGTATCTACACAAAAGACATATCAGATAAAGGAAACACAATGTAAGCAAACATCAATCAAGAGTATGAGAATGTTATGTTGTGGTCTACATTTCCCATCCCTCTCTCTGGGTGTATATGGCTTTCTTCAGTGAACAGTTGGAACTGGTTTGAAACATTTCATTGTTGAAGAGAGACATGTCCATCAGAATTGATCGTCATATAGTATTGTTGTTGCCGTGTATAATGATCTCCTGGTTCTGCTCATTTCACTCAGCATCAGTTCATGCAAGTCTCTCCAGGCCTCTCTGAAACCATCCTGCTAGTCATTTCTTAAAGAACAATAATATTCCATAATATTCATATACCATAATTTATTCAGCCACTCTCCAATTAAAGGGCATCCATTCAGTTTCCAGTTTCTAGCCACACGTAGGGCTAGTTTCTAAGAAATATTTTCTCCATATCAAGCTAAAAATTATCCTCTCAGTAATTTTTACCCATTGTTTTTGGTTTTGCCCTCTAGACTAAGAAAAACAAATCAGTCCTTCTGGATGATAGCTTGACAATGATTTCTAGACAGCTATCTTCCCAATATCAATTTCTCCACATTTTAAGGTTTTACTTTTCCAGGTCAAACATTTCTATTTCTTCAATCAAAGTTTGAAGGGTATTAATATTGGTATGGATGGTATTAAAATCCATTTGCTTGTCATAAAGAGCTCTCCAGAAAAATCAAATGATCCAGTCAGTTTTGAAAAGAGTGAGCTTGTTTATCTTATTGAACCTTAAGAGTAAAGTCAACAAGGCTTAACTTCAGAAGCCTAAGGAAATGAAAGGCAGGAACAAAAAGGGAAGATTCTGAGGAAGATCACTGTCCTCCTCCACAATTTTATAGGAGGGGTGAGAACTGACACCTTCAAACCAGGTCAAACTTTTGATCTCCTTTATATAGAGATTGGGACCAACCCCTCCAAAGTGGGATGGGAAGGGATACAACTGGGAATATCACCAGAGTGGCCAGCACATTAGTCTTCAGACCATAGTAGACTGAAATAATCAACAATTATTTAAGATTCCTGGGTTCATGGTCCAGAAATAGCTGATTCTAACATCAGGGCTACTTTTTTTTTTCTCCATAGCTCCTGCTTAATACATCTGATTGATTTCCCATCCCTGAGGTTATAGAAAAGACACCAATTAGATGGGAAGTTACTAGCCTAGACTATTATAATTGTGGAAGTTTCTGAATATGTGGAGAAAAGTGACAGGATGGCATCCTAGAAGAAAGTCAAGGCAGAAGAGAGACCATGATTAAGGAATGGATAACCTCTTGAACAAGAAAAACTCAGATGCCCTATAAGAGATAGTTTCTAACCAATATACCATCATAGTTATTGCTCTCTGGACTCATTGAAGTTCATCAATGTGAACACCAGAAAGTGGGCACAGTGGGTGGCACAATGGATCAAGCACCAGGCCTGGAGTCAAGAAGACAATTGACTAAGACACATGGAACCCGACAGTTCTCCTTTTTTTTGTACCTTCCCTTTCACTGGATAGCTAGTTCATTCTGCCTGAGATCTCATTAGGGTTTTTTTTTGTCTATTGAGTCTCCCAGTTGACTGACAATGAACTTGTCTATTAATGTCCCCTAATCCTTATACTAAAAACCATTGTCTACTCTAGTATTCCCCAAATAGTATTTGTGCCATTGATTTTTTAATCCCTAATGTAAAACTTTAGATTGATTCTTATTAAATTTCCTCTTATTAGATTCAGTCCACCATTCTATCCTATTGAAAGCTTTGGGGATATTTTTCATCCCCAAGCTGAAGTAGTTAGTGTCCCATTGCAATTGAAATGACTTTGCCTTGTATTTAATTACAAGGAACCTTCTATCTCTGTGTATAGGATGCTATGATCTTATGTCATATTTTCCCAGGAGACTTTAAGATACTTGAAAGCAGACATTATTTCATTTCTGTCTTATATCCCCAATACCTTGCCCAATGTCTTGTTCAAGGAAAAACAAATAATAACTAATAGTTGACTGTCTCCCTCTATGGAAAGCAAGCTTCATGAGGACAGGGATAGTTCCATTTTTATTTTCAATAACTTGAGTCCCTATAACATAGTCAATGATTAAGAAACATTGCTGGATTGAATCAACACTTCATTTACTTTGTTGGCTGATTTTTCCAGTTTCATATCACCTGTAATTTTGGAAATTCTGAAGCTCACTATTAGGCACAGAAATACTCACAAAAGGCATCTAGATAATACAGTGGCTCAAGCTAAAGGGTTTAAAGTGAAAATTAATTTAAAAATTTTAACTAATTTAAAGGAATTTAAAACCAATTCCTGGGTTTAAATTTTACCTTGGGTACTTAACTGTATAAGTAGCCCTGGATAGATCACTTGACTTCTCCAGACTTGTATCAGTAAAATGAGCAAATTTGAAATCAATACCCTGGGTCTATGATCTTCTAGCTCTAAATCTATAATCCTATGTATCCACCCACTGGTTACTTTTTCTTACTCCCCTTCTGGATCAGTTGCTTTTTCTTACTCCCCATCCGGATCAGTTGCTTTTTCTTACTCCCCATCCAGATCAGTTACTTTTTCTTACTCCCCGTCCAGATCAATGCTTCCTCTTTCCCCAGCACCATTAGATTGAAAAACTCATTCTCTTTCCCCATGTTGCTTTCCTTCTGGAGGATGTTTCTTCCTCCTCACATTTATCAGCAGTCTGACTAGCTTTTCATTTGCTCAGCAGATTTCCTCTATGGAACGTCTCACACACTTGGCAAACATTAATCCCAACATAAATAATTTCTGAAGAGAAGATAAAACCTTTGAGAATAAGTTTTTGTTTTACATTAAAACATGATCAGTGGTTCCGAGGACAAGCTGAAGCCGCACATGATGGAGGAATCCATGTTTTGGGATATGGGATGTTAGAGGTCAGGATAAGAATCTTTCTGCACTCACTAATCTCTCCCTTTTCAAAGATGGCAGCGTTCTATTATAATCTCTTATCACACAATCTTGTACTGGATAACATACTGTATGGCCTTGAACAGAGACCTCAGAGGCTCAAAGAAGTAATTATTAACCTGGACACTACAAAAAATTAAAAATCTTTTGAGAACCGCATTTCAACATAATTTGAAAACTGTATTTCAACATAATTACCTTTGTAATACTAAGCATTTTACTTTATGTATTTAAAATATGATTTTGCTTGGCTTTTTGAACAATAAGGGTGATTCAGGGCAATTCCAAAAGATTTCTGATGTAAAGAGTCATCTGTATCTAGAAAGAGAACTATAGGGACTGAATATGGATTCCAACATAGTATTTGTGTTGTTGTTTGCTTGCTTTTTTTCTTTGTTATTTTTCCCCTTTTTGATTTAATTTTTCTTGTGTAGCATGATAAATATGGAAATATGTTTAGACGAATTGCACGTTTAACCTACCTTGGATTACTTGCTTTCTAGGGGAGAGGGCAGGAGGAAGGGAGGGAGAAAAATTTGAAACACAAGATTTTGCAAGGGTGAATGTTGAAAGCTATCTTTGCATGTATTTTAAAAATATAAAGCTATTATTTAAAAAAATAGATGCAAAAAATGATCCTGAGAAAGGGTCTATAGAATTTACCAAACTGTCAAAAGTATTCATGACACAAAAAGATGAGGAGTCCCTGGTTGAAAACTAGAAGACGCCTTGGAGGTTATTGTGTCTAACTCCCTTTCCCACCTCACAAACAAGAAAATGAAGGTCGCAGGAATAAAGGCCACGTAAATAAACTTGTTTCAAGATTCAGCATTCCTCCCATTGCACCACTGAAGACATCATTTTTTGTTATTGTTTAATTGCCCTGTTTTTCTGATTGTCTCATTCAGTCTAGTAAAGAAGGGAATTTGCTCCTTGGGGCCTGTCACAGTGTTCCCTTTTCTCCAGAAACAGCCACCACCTTCATCCCTACTCACTTGGACCATTATAGTAGCTTCCTATTTGATCTCCTGCCTGAAGGCTCTGCCCACTCAAATCCATGCTCAACACAAATACCCAATTGGTATTCCTAAAGCCTCAGGGTGACCAGATCATGCTTCTGCTCCCAATTTTTTGTAGCTCCTCTTTGAATCTAGGATAAATTATGAATACCCCCTTTTGGCTTTTGAAGCCCTTCACAGCCTGGCTCCTACCAAACTGTCTGGAGATTACTCTTCCTCATACACTTTAATGTATGGACATAAGGCCTTTCCTCCCCAACCCTTCCAGTTCTGGGAGGGGGAAGGAGGGGGAGAGAGAGGAAGAGAGAGAGAGAGAGAGAGAGAGAGAGAGAGAGAGAGAGAGAGAGACAGGGACAGAGACAGGGACAGGGACAGGGAGAGAGACAGAGGGACAGGGACAGGGACAGGGACAGAGACAGGGACAGAGAGAGAGATGGATAGAGAGATGGACAGAGAATCTTTATTTTTGTATTTGGTAGGATTGGTTAGGATTAGGAACAAATTTTGACATATATAGTAAGAATTGTAAAAAGATTCTTCATTCTTTCATTCATTGTATCCTTTGCATATTCAGCAGCTAGAACAGTTTTACTTAATTGATTCAGTCTTATCCAACTCTGTGACCCCATCTGGGGTTTTCTTGGCAGAGATACTGAAGTCCTTTGCCTTCCCTTCTCCAACTCATTTTATAGAAAAGGAAACTGAGACAAATAGGGTGAGATGTCTTGTCCAGGGTTGTAGAGCAAGTGCCTGTCTGAGCTGGATTTGGCCTGGCACTCTGGGCACTATGGCACCACCCAGCTGCCGCGTGACAAGCTTGTAGAAACAAAGCAATTTCCCTTCCTCATTCTTCTTCTGTCTGATATTTGGGGCTGGACTCCTCAAATCAAAGGATAAATTCAGATCTGGAAGGGACCTCCGGGGTCATCTATTCCAGTTTCTTTGTTTTACAGAAAAAGAACACTGAGTTAAAAAAAAAAAGAAAAACCCCAATTTCCTAACAAATGAAACTATCAGAAATGACCAGCAAGATGATTTCAGAGAGGCCTGGGGAGACTTACATGAACTGATGCTGAGTGAAATGAGCAGAACCAGGAGATCATTATACACCGCAACAACAGTACTATATGACAATTAATTCTGATGGACATGGCTCTCTTCAACAATGATATGTTTCAAACCACCTCCAATTGTTCACTGAAGAAAGCCATATACACCCAGAGAGAGGGATGCGAAATGTGGACCACAGCATAACATTCTCATACTCCTTGATTGATGTTTGCTTACATTGTGTTTCCTTTATCTGATATATTGTTTGTGTAGATAAGATTTTTCTTGCACAACAATGATAAGTTTGGAAATATGTATACATATATTCAATTTGCCAATATTTTAACATAATTAACATGTAGTGGATATCCTGCCATCTAGGGAAGGGGTGGGGAAGTTGGGGGGAAAAATTTGTAACGGAAAGCTATGTAAGGGTTATTGTTGAAGAATTATCCACACATATGTTATGCAAATAAAATAAAATTTAAAAAAAATTTAAAAAATAAAGGATCAAAACATTGTAAAAAAAAAAAAACAAATGAAACTATCAGGTGAAAAGGCAGTCTTCAAAGGAGGCAATCCAAGCTATCAACAACTATTGATATGATGAGATAAATGCAAATGAAAACCACAATGAGGTTCTATCTCATGCCAGAGCCTTCATAGGATCATCGATTTAGAAATGGGAGGACACTCAGAGTGTTTGCCCAATGCACACATAAGAAAACTGAGGCACAGGGAGAGAAGGAATTTCATAAAATCTTACCATCCAGTCTCACTCTCTCCTTTTACAGATGAAGAAACTGGGAAGTCTCTCCAAGGGAGTTTGAATCACTTGTCCAAGGCCACATGGGTTGAATCAGGCCAGGACTTGAGCTCGACCCCTCAGATTCCAGAGCAGTACGTTCCCCTCTGTGTCGTGGTGTCTTTCCAGATGGAAGACATGAGAGATGGTTAGCTCATGTAGCATTTGAGATTAATTAGGGAAGAGGCTTTTCATGAGCTGGGCTGCTTATCTGAAGTGGATCTTTGGAGGTCCATTGCTTTGGTGCACACATTATGGGTTTGGCCAAAGTGTGTGTGTGTGTGTGTGTGTGTGTGTGTGTGTGTGTATGAATGTGTGTGTATGTATATATATATATATATATATATATGTAAGGAATCAATGTGTGTATGTATATATATATATGTAAATGTAAAGGGGTAATGTGTGTGTGTATATATATATATGCTTACACACATACACACACACACATATATGTAAGGAGGCAATGGAGAGTGAAAAGGAGGCTCTGAAGTAGGAGGGGGCTCCCTTACATTTGTACATGAGACATAATCTGCAGAGGCCTTTTAAAAGGCAGGAGCCTTCTTGCTCTCTGGAGAGGCGACGCTGGCTGAAGAATTCTCTGCTTCTTTCCTGGCTCTGATGATGGCATCTGGCATTAGCGGTTCAACAAGAGGCAGAAAACATCCCTCGCACAACATCCCTGCTTTTTTCAGGAGAGCTGCAGCTGGGCTGTGGTGGAGCATATGGCCTCAGGGAGCTCCATTTGGTTCACTTAGCAGAGTTCCATGGCCTGTGAATGTTCAACACATTTTAACATTAAAGCTATCAGACAGTTGCCCTGATTCCTGCCTTCCCGTGTTGGCTCTCGGCGTGACTGTGGAGTAACAGAGACACGGGGGCGACAGATCTCCTGCAAGTCTCTTGTCGAGGGGCTTTCGGCCCTCCCCGAAGCATCACGATCCCCGCTCTTTATCCGAGCCATTATGTCCCACTGACTCCTTGAGACAGGAGGATGAGGCTCAATGTGGGGGACCAGAGTTTGCCCTCTGGGGGGGATCATGCTTCAGTCAGAGAAGAAACATTGAATGAACCAGGATTGAGACTGGGGTCTCAGTAGAGAAGAAAGAAAAATAAATCCTGGCAGTATCCAGGAAAGAAATTCAGTTGGGAAGCCTTGACTTGGAAGGTCAAAACATCCAATTAGGAAGCTTCCCCACCTAGCTCTGTTCATAAACGTAGCACGCCGTTCTTGCTCCGACATGTAATCCATCCCTCTGTTCCCTGGGGAGATGGAGGCAGTTTGATGTGAGAGAAAGCAAGCTCCACTAGTGCTCAGAAAGCCTGGGGCTCTGGTGCTGACCCCGGGGTCGAGTAGCCACATGCCTTTTACCTTTCTGGGTCACAAGTTGATTTGTTCTGCTTGGCCCCAGAACAGGGAGTGATGGGTGGAATTTACAGAAGAAACGTAGACTTCATGTAAAGGGGGAAAAATGAAAAAAAAATCCAATTTCTTAACTATCAGGTGAAAAGGCAGTCTTCAAAGGAGGCAATCCAAGCTATCAACAACTATGTGATATGATGAGATAAATGCAAATGAAAACCACAATGAGGTTCTACCTCATGCCAACCAGATGATCACAACTGACAGAAACAGAAAGTGACAGTTGTTGGAGGGCCTGTGTGAAAACGGGCACTCTCATTTACTCACAGTGGAGCTGTGAATTGGGACAGCCATTCTGGAAAGCCATGTGGAGCTGCTCTCCAAGTCAGCAAGTTGTTCACCTCCTTTGATACAGCAATTCACCATGAGGTCTCCTTCCCCCAAGAGATCAACAAAAGAGATGAAGGGCCCGTAAATAAAGATTATTTTTATTTTTATTTTCACTATATTTTATTTATAGCTGCTCCTTTTTAGTGGTAAATGATTGGAAAAGAAGAGGGGCCCATGAATTGATGAAAGCCTGGACAAAATCAGGGAATCTGAATATAATGAAATGCTACTAAACCATAAGAAATGATGAAGAGCAGAGTTTCAAGTGAACTGAGCAAAACCAGGGGAACAATGTACAATGTATGTATCCAATAATAACAGTCTTCTCATTGTGGGAAGGTTTCTCCATGAATGAAGATCTGAAACTCAAAGTCTTAAAGAGTTGTGTAGGGACACTTACAAGGTTGAGAAAGTCGTCCAGTATCACACATTTTTCTCACACCAAAGTCAGTTTGCCATCCTGTGCCACATTCTGTTTTAACTTTTCTCATTTTGTTGTTCAGTCGTTTCAGTCACGTCCAACTCTTTGTGACCCCATTTAGTGTTTTCTTGGCAGAGATACAGGAATGGTTTGCCATTTCCTTCTCCAGTTCATTTTACAGGTGAGAAAATTGAGTCAAATCATGTTAGACTGTCTTACCCAGAGTCACACAGCTGGGAAGTGTCTGAAGCTGAATTTGAATTGAGGCCTTCCTGATTCTAGTCCTGATGCCCAATACACTGAGCAACCTAGCTTCTTGTCGTTGTTAGACATCATTTTTAACAGCGCTATTAGTTGTGGAAAGAAGAGATCCCAGCCCTGGAGCTCTGTGATCTTGAACTGTTCACTTCATCCCCATGAGCTTCACTTTTCTCATCTGTAAAAATAAAGGAGTTCTCGTGATTACCTCTAAGACTCTTTTTATTCTAAATCAATGATGCTATGATTCCTTAAGTTGCAAAGGGTCCGACTTAGGCTCCCTGTAAGGCAAGGATGCCTAACAGTTTTCATAATCCCAAAACAGAATAGACCATCATAGAAGGTAGTGAGTTGTCCTGCCACAAAAGGCCTTTCCAGGTTAGATAACCACTTATTTGGTGTGAAGTACCAGGAATTGCTTTTCTGATACAGGTTGGACCAGATGACTGGACTGTATAAGTCTCATTTATCTTTTGGATTCTGGAATACATTTCTTGTCAGGGTATCAGCACCAAGTAGATTATAGACAGTATATTGTTTCATCTGCTCCATGCACTGTGAAATCCAAATTATCACAGCCTTTATGATTATAGGACTCCATCCAGCAAGTGCCAGAAGCAGCATTGCCAAGACATTCAGTGTGACATGAAGGAAGGAATTTATCCAGCTGAAGAAGGCCAGCCTGGGCAGGACAGGCGAACACGACAAGGAAAAGAAATTTATTTTCAGATGTGATCTGAAGAAAAAAAGATTGAGAGTCAATGAGCGGGAACATGATGATAAAGCTGGTACAGATGGTGAGCCTTTCCTGAAAGCAAGACCTCACACTGCAAGTGTCAAGGGTAGTGTCATGAGTGGCAAATGGGTGAGGATATTTTGACAGGTGTTAGAAGAGCGGAGGGAAAGCATGGAGTGGTGATAGCCACTTTCTGCTCATCTGCGTTCAACACTTGATGATCCCAAAGCCTAATGAGCAAGATGGCGGGCCAATTTTTATGGAAACAAAAGATCCTTGTCTTGCTCGCTTCTTTTGAAAGAGAGCATGGATGAGAAGCAACCAATCACTTTGGGGATGAACAGGAAATGTTTCACCTTTAGTACTTTAATGTCAGTCACCCAACAGCAAGAACAATCATTATGCTTTCATCCTAGGTCGTAGGGAGCTTGAAGCACAAGCCACTGGGGGAATAAAAAAAAACCCCAAAAACTCCTATTTTGTTCTCTTGTATGTTTGGCATATGATTGTCTGTGGTCTAGTGCCTGGAGTAGGGAAGAATATTTAGAAGATTCCTTTTGTCTGTCCATTTTAATTCAATACAATTCAATTAACTTACTAAGCATTTGTTACTCACGAGGGACTGGACTATAATAGTCAGTGAGGGGCAATGACAAAAAATAAAGTCTTTGCTTTCAAGAACTTTCAGCCTTGGAAATTGAGTAAAAGGTGGGTTGGGAGCTGGGAGATAACATGCATTCAGACCAGTGAGAGCAAAGAAGCTTGAGGAGGGAGAGAGCATCTACACCAGGTGACAGCAAAGGCTTCATGGGAGATGCAGCAACTGAGATGAGCATTGAAGGGAGGTACCAATTCAAAGAGATTTCATGAGAGCTCAATGATTCCAACCATTGTACATAACTCAGATAAAAAAAAAGAGATGCTAGATAAGATGTTGAGTTTGGGGAACGCTATTATCATCCTCATTTTATAGGTGAGGAAATTAAGGTTAAGTGACTCATCCATGGTCATATGGCTACTAAGTCTTTGAGAGATAATTTAATTCACATATATCTTGTTTTCAAGCTGAGCATTCTAAACAGCACTACTTTGCAGTTTGGCTTTAACCAAGAGCTTTTCCTAGGGAATAATTTGAAATAAAGTTTAAAAGATAATGGAAACCAAACTGTAGATACCCTTAAATACAAGGCTCAGACACATCTCTTTTAATCCAGAGATTCTGTCTGCTTTCATTAAAAGAATGATGCAGTTTCTTTAAATAATCTCATTCCCTTTCCTCCTCCTGCCCAAGTCCTGTTCTGCTTCCAGCACCTGTCCAAGGTCCCTATATATACATTAATGACCACCATTGGTTGTGGTTCCAAGTGCATATAAATTATAGACAATAGACCTTTTCTTCTGTTGATGAGTTAAGCTAATCCTTCATATTGGTGTTGCCATTTTCCTGATGGGGAAGTGGCTCATGTGGCTCCAGTCATGCTTTACTCTGAATACCTTTTTGTAAGCTGCCCTGCCCTCCATGCCCTCTTTTTTTATTTGGATCCACAATCTCCTTCAGCCAGCTTTTGTTCCGGGAATGTATGTGTTAGTTTACTGTCCTGTAGCTTCCATTTCTGTAACTTTCCAAACCAAAACCACTTCCTCCAGGCTACCATTCCATTAGCATGTGTTGTGTCTCTCTAGCAGAAATCAGGCACTGTCTGTTTTTGTATTTGTATCCTCAACACAATACATAGAGCTTGGCTCACTGTCAGCTCTTCCTAAATGTTGATAAAATCATCCATCCGTTTATTCAGTTATATGAATCTCCTCCAGGAGGCTCTTCAATGTTCTGGAATTTCATAAACTCAACATGATGACATTCACACAAAGGAGTGTCTTCCAAAAGAATCACAGGCTCATAGATTTAGAACTGGAAGGAATATTAGAGAGCATTAGTACAACATACCCATTTTACAGAGTGGTAACCTTCCCTGGTCCAATCCCATTTTGACTATGTATTGACTGTCCTCTATGGCAGTAGTGAATCTCAAGCTTCTTCCTGAAACAAAGATCCATTAAAATAACAAATAAAAAATCCCCAAAGAAAAATATACAGCCCTCCCCCCCGGATTAAAAAATCCAGATCTATTGTTTTATTCTTGTTTTGTAGCTTTAATTCATCAAATACTACAGTTTCAGAATGGAAAAAGAGTACCACCAGAAAGAAATGGAAACCCTTGTGGTGGATGTGAATAGGTTGCAAAAAATTGCAAAAAGGAAATTTTGAAGAAAAAGTAGATGTAGGGATGTCACTGAAAAATACATGAATTACAAAAAAATATGGGTTATGTGAAAGTGGATAGTGAAACTACAGGGTACACACTTTCCAGGGAACGTGCTCCACTGGCATCTTCATGATATTAGAAGAATTTGAGAAAGCCTCTAAAATATTGGGTGAAGTCACTATGATGATCTTAATGGAATACAGGCAAGAGTAACACAGGATATGAAGGCATGAATCAGGTATGAATTAGATCATTAGAAGAAATATCCACATTGGGGAGATCAGAGAACATTTTGCATGCTGAGTATTTAAGTATTCTTTAAGAAAGACATTAGTGTACATTAACAAAAGAAAATTTATATTCATATAAGTTATAATAGGATTTATATTAATATGTTATAATAGGAAGCAGAATCTCATTGTTGAAAGGGTCCTCTCAATCCATCTATCCCAATACATACTTAACCAAATATCACTTGTACAGCATCCTTTTATCTATCTATGTATTCCTTCATTAATTTATTCTTTATTATTCTGAACTTAATAAACACCAAATGAAATGGAAATTTCTATATACATGTGACAGAAAAAGAAATATTGGGTCTCTATTATGTATAACTTGTTAAATCCACAACAAATTCAGCATGCAACATTAAAAGACTTCCTGCTTGTATGTGATTCTTTCTGGGTTCTGTTCTCTTCTGTGCTTTAAAAAAAATCACCTATTCTGTTACAGAGGCTGGACCTGTGCCAATGTAGAGGAAAAGAGAAATTATCTTAAAAGAAACCAATATTGATGTGCACAGAATCTCCAACTAATGTAGATTTTAACAGTGTATATTCAGAAGGTAACAGCTAGGGAAGATAACAGAATATAAATACAAAATCATGGCTTGGTACTATAGTGTCAAAACTGCTTCAGTTTATAATGAGTGCTGGATGTTAAAGAAAGCTGAGACAACGAGAATGTTCTTTTGAAAGCTATTTTTGGGAAAAGGAAAATCAGAGAAAGAATAGAACCACTGCTAGGGCTGGATGGTAGGCTGATAAAAGAGAGAAAGTAGAAACTACTCAGTTATTATTTTTCTTCTGTTGGCTTACTTAACAGAAAACCTTTGAACTGGAGAGAATAGAACAAAAATGTCTACTAGGAAGTTGACAACCCAACATAAACAGGAGGTAATAGGAAGAGAGCACTTCATTGTTCTTTATGAATTCAGGTCTCTTGGGCCAAATGAATTACATCCTCGGGTACTGAAAGAATTGGTTTCAGATAACCAGGCTTCCTAGATCATCAACCTTCCCATGACTTGTATATCTATCCTACCTTAGCTACATAACCCTGACAAGTGATCTTCTCAGCCACTAGTGCTCTATCTTTAAGAATCAGAATTCTGACATTTGTCTTCAGACTATATCCTTCTTTCCTTCCATTTTGTTTCATTACTCTTCAACATATTATTTGTCTGTATCACAGTTTCTAGTCTTGCTTTCCCAGTCTTTATTTGGCTTTCCATTCCTCTTTTTAGCATGTTGGTGAACATTACAACTGTACTCATCTTCCACACTAGAATCTCTCCCCCTCCTCAGTCCTATCATTCAAACTTTTCCAAATCCCAACCCTAAATTATCCCCCCCCATCCACCTTTGTTTTTACTTACATAATGCTGAATAATGTTGTAGGATATTATTTAAGAATGCTGAATCCATTACAAAGTCATCTTTTCTCAACTGGATCCTCACTGTTACACATTGTTCCTTTTACCTTTCTGTGATTTTTCCTTTGTTACATACTGCCCAGATCAACTATTCAAAGCTTTTTCTTTCTTCAAGCCATCCTTCATTTAGCAGAAGACCTTATTATATACTCTGCCAAGAAAATCAAAGCCTTCTCCTTTGAATTCCTTTCTAATTCTGTATCTAATATTCTCTTCACAGCATCCCCTATTCTCTTCTTCTTTCCTCCAGCATTGGAGGAAGAAGCCTTTCTTCTGAGGCTAGTCCTTCCTGCATATTTTCTTTGTTAGTTTCTCCTCTAGGAATTTGGATGCTATGCCATTTGGTGCATATATGTTTAGTATTGATACCGCTTCATTGTCTATGGTACCCTTTAGTAAAATATAGTTTCCTTCCTTATCTCTTTTAATTAGATCTATTTTTGCTTTTACTTGATCTGAGATAAGGATTGCTAACCCTGCTTTTTTTGTTCACCTGAAGCATAAAAGATTCTGCTCCAGCCATTTACCTTCACTCTGTATGTATCTCTATATTTTTAGATGTGTTTCTTGTAAACAACATATTGTAGGATTCTGGCTTTTAATCCATTCTGCTATCCGCTTCTGTTTTATGGGAGAGTTCATCCCATTCACATTCACAGTTAAAATAACTATATATGTATTTCCTAACATCTTATTTACCCAAATTTATGTTTTTTCTCTTCGCTTTCCCCTTTCTCCCTTCCCCCCTCTCCAGTATTTTGTTTTTGATGACCACCTCCCTCTAACAGTCCTCCCCCCTTTAGAACCCCTCCCTCTTTTTTACACCTTTCCTCTAGTTCTTCTATTAGTCTATCCCTTTCTTTTCCTCTTTTCCCTCCTACTTCCCTATAAGGAGGGCCAAGTTTTTCTTTGAAGCCAAATGTGTTTGATATACTCTTTTAGAGCCCAATCTAATGAGAGTAAGATTTACACAATACTCATCGCCCTCCCCTTTTTCCCTCAATTATATTAGATTTTCTATGTCTCTTCATGAGATTTTGCCTTATTTTACTTCCTTTTTTTTTAACTTTATTTTACCTCCTTTCCCCTTTTTTTACAGTATGATATCCCTTCCACCTCTAATTTCTTTTCCATTATTATCAAAGTAAAATTGAATCAGACCCCCATTCTTTAAGGATACCCATAGTAGAAATATAGTTCTCAAGAGTTCTTTCCTTTTTACCTTTTTATGCTTCTCTTGAACTCTGGGTTTGGAGGTCAATTTTTTTGTTCAGATCTGGTCTTTTCATTAGAAATAGGTGAAATTCTCCTGTATCATTGAATGACCATCTTCTTCCCTGGAAGACGATGCTCATTCTAGCTGGATAACTTATTCTTGGCTGTAATCCAAGCTGCATATTTTCTTGATCCTGTTTTTCCCATTTCATTTGAGAGCTTACTCTTTCAATCATACACTTTCTGTTTCTAATCTTCAATTTTTCTTTTTTGTATTTTGCTTTTATTTAATTTTATTTTCCCAAATACATGTAAAAATATTTGAACATTCCTTCTCCCCAAAAAAAATTGAGTTCCAAATTTTCTTCCTCCTTTCCTTTTCCCTTCAGAAGGCAAGCAACTTGACATAAGTCATAAATGTGTAGTTAGGCAAAACAAATTTCCATGTAAATCATCCTGTGAAAGAAAACACAGACAAAAAACCCCAAGAAAAATAAAGAAAAAGTATCTTTGTTCTGCATTTGGGCTCTATTAGTTTTTTCTAGAGATGGACAACACTTTTCATCCTAAGTCCTACAGAGTTGTTTTAGATTACTGTATTGCTGAGAATAGCTACGTTATTCATAGTAGATCACCATACAGTATTGCTATATTGATAACAATATCACTGTGTACAGTGTTCATTTCACTTTGCATTCGTTCATGTAAGTCTTTCCCTGTTTTTTTTTTTCTGAGAGCATTCTGCTCATCATTTCTTAAAGCACAATAGTATGCTATCACAATCATATGCGGTAACTTGTTCAGTCATTCCCCAGTTGATGGATAACCCCTTTCTACCTCTTGCTTTCCCCTTTTTCCAGTGCATTCATCTTTCTCATACCTTCCTTTTATTTTAGATAATCATACCATTATATTCAAATCACACTTTTGTTTTTTGTCTTTGTATACCCCATTCTAAATGCCCTAATAATGAGAAAGTTTTTTTAGGAGTTACAAATATTATTTCCATGTAGTAAAAATAAACAGTTTAATCTTATCAATTACCTTATGATTTTTCTTTCCTGTTTATCTTTTTATACTTTTTTGCCTTATTGTATTTGAAAGTCAAATTTTCTATTCCGCTCTGGATCTTTTCATTATAAATGCTCAAAAGTCCTCTATTTCACTGAATAGCCATTTTCTCTCCCAAAAGATTATACTCAGTTTTGTTGGGTAGGTAATTCTTAGTTGAAATCTTAGCTCTTTTACTCTGCAGAATATAATATTCCAATTTTTCCAGTTCTTTAATATACAAGCTACTAAATCTTGTGCTATCCTGTGACAAATGTGGAAATATATTTAGGATAATTGTACATGTTTAACCTGTATTGGATTATTTGCTATCTAGGGGAAGTAGGAGGTGGAGAGAGAGGGAGAAAAATTTGGAACATGATGTTTTGCAAGAGTGAATGTTGAAAACTATTTTTGCATCTATCTTTGAAAAATAAAAAAGCAATTATTATTTAAAAAATCAAGTAAATCTTGTGTTATTCTGACTGCAGCCCCAAAATATTTAAATTGCTTCTTTTTTGTCCATTTGCAGTATTTTCTCCTTGACATGGGAGGTCTGGAATTTGGCCATAATATTTTTGAGACTTTTCATCTTGGAATCTCTTTTAAGAGGTAATTAGTGTGTTATTTCAGTTTTTATTTTATCTTCTCATTCTATAATACCAGGAAAGCTTTTCTTGACAATTTCTTGAAGATGATGTTTAAGGTATGGAAAGATATTTAAAATGATTGCACATATGTAACTTACATAAAATTGTTTGCTGTCTTAGGAAGGATTAGGTAAAGGAAGAAAGAGAGAAAAAAATCTAAATTATCTCTCCTGGATCTATTTTCCAAGTCAGTTGTTTTTTCCAATGAGGTATTTCACATTTTTTTTCTATTTTTAATTTTTTTTTGGTTTTGCTTTACTATATCTTGATTTCATAAAGTTATTGCTCTTTAAGAAAGGATGATTTCAGGGAGGCCTGGAGAGAGTAATATGAACTGATGCTAAGTGAAATGAGCAGAACTGGGATTTCATTTTACACAGCAATGGCAAGATTATAAGATGATCAATTCTGATGGATGTGACTTTTCTCAACAATGAGATGATCCATGCCAGTTCCAATATTCTTGTGATGATGAGGACTATTTACACTCAGAAAGAGTACTGTGGGAATTGAGTGTGGATCACAACATGGCATTTTCACTTCTTTTGTTGCTGTTTGCTTGAATTTAATTTTCTTTCTCATTTTTTTCCTTTTTGATCTGATTCTTCTTGTGCAGCAAGATACTGTATAAATACATATGCCTATATTGGTTACATATAGTTTTACCATGTTTAACATGCATTGAATTATTTGTCATCTGGGAAAAAGGGTGGGAGCAAGGGGAGGGAAATTGGAACACAAGGTTTTGCAAGGGTCAATGGTAGAGAATTATCCTTGCATATGTTTTGAAAATAAAAATCTTCAATAAAAATAAAATAAACAACAACAAAAAATAAATTAAAATTTTTGCATCATTGATCTATAATTTTAATTTCTCTATTTCGGACTTTCTGGTTTAGGTATCAGTATTATATTTGTGTCATAGAAGGAATTTGGCAGTTCTTTATCTATTTTTCCAAATAGTTTATATAGTACTGGAATTAATTGTTCTTTAAATGTTTGGTAGAATTCACTTGTGAATCCATCTAGCCCTGGAGATTTTTTCTTATGGAGTTCATTAATGGAATGTTCAATATCTTTTTCTAAAATGGGACTAAGTTATTTCTTTCCTTTTATGCTAATCTGGGCAATTTATATTTTAGTAAATATTTATCTATTTCAGTTAGATTGTCAGACTTGCTGCTATACAATTAATTTGTTTGTCATTGGTGGTAAGTTAACCCTTTTCATTTTTGATACTGGTGATTTTTTTTCTTTTTCCTAATCAAAATAACCAAAGATTTATGTATTTTGTTTTTTTTCATTAAAAACAACTCTTTGTATTATTTATTAGTTCAATAGTTTTCTTAGTTTCAATTTTATTAATCTCTTCTTTTCTAATTTGATATATAATTGGGGGTTTTTAATTTGATCTTTTTCTAGCTTTTCAGTTCCATGTCTAATTCACTGATTTCCTCTTTCTGTCTTTTATTCATGTAGCTATTTAGAGATATAAAATTTCCTCTAATAAGTGCTTTGGCTGTATCCTATATGGTATATGGTTTCCTTATTCTCATTCTCTTGGATGAATTATGGCTTGCTTCTGTGATTTGTTGTTTGAGCCACTCATTTTTTAGAATTATTTAACTTCCAATTGGTTTTTAGTTAATCTTTTCATGATTTTTTATTGAATATAATTTTTATTGCATTGTGATCTGAAAAGGAAGCATTTATTACTTGCGCCTTTCTGCATTTGATTGTGAGATTATGGCCTAATACATAGTCATTATATTTGTATAATGTATAATACATGGTCAATTGTGAAGGTGTCATGAACTGCCAAAAAAGGTATATTCCTTTCTGTTCCTATTTAATTTTCTCCAGAGATCTATCATATTTGTTTTTGTAGGATTCTATTAGCTTCTTAATTTCTTTCTTGTTTATTTTGTCATTAGGTTTGTCTGATTCTGAGAGAAGATTGGGGTCCTCCATTAATATAGTCTTGCTATCATATCTTCCTCTAATAGGTTTAATATTTTTAGAAATTTGGTTGCTCTACCACTTGGTGCATACACATTTAGTATTGTTACTATTTCATTGTTTGTGGTAACCTTTATCAAGATGTATTTTACTTCTTTATCTCTTTTAATGATCTAATTTTACTTTTGCTTTGTGTGAGATCAGAATTGTTACCCTGCTTTTTTTTTACTTCAACTGAAGCATAATAAATTCTGTTCCTTTTTTTAACCTTTACTCTGTATGTGTCTGTGTCAAATGTGTTTCTTGTAAACAAGATATTGAAGGATTCTGTTTTTTTTATTTTCTCTCTTTTTTTTTAAATAAAGCTTTTTATTTACAAAACATATGAGTGATTTTTCTACATTGACCTTTGTAAAAACTTTTTTCCCAAGCTTTTCCCCTCCTTCTCCCCACCCCCACCCCCTAGATGACAGGTAATCTAATACATGCTAAATAGGATAAATTATATGACAAATACAATATATGTATACATATCGATACAGTTATCTTACTGCATAAGAAACATCAGATCTAGAAAGAGAAGAAGAAAAAACAACCTAAGAAGGAAAACAAAATGCATGGAGATATTCACAGAAAGCGTTAAAATGCTGTGTTGTGGTCCGCACTCAGTTCCCACAGGCCTCTCTCTAGATGTATATGACTATCTTCATCGCTGAACAATAGGAATTGTTTCAAATCACATCATTGTTGAAGAGAACCATGTCCATCAGAATTGATCATCGTATAGACTTGTTGCTGTGTATAATGTTCTCCTGGTTCTGCTGATTTCACTCAGCATCAGTAAGAATTCTGTTTTTTAACCCACTCTGCTATTCACTTCCATTTTATGGGAGAGTTTTTCCCATTCACATTCACAGTTATGATTACCAGCTCTATATTTCTCCTCCATCCAATTTTATTCCCTGTATATACTTTTGTTCTCTGTTTCCATCCTATCCTTAGTAATGTTTTCAACACACTCCACTCACTACATTATCTTCTATCACCCCTTCCCTCTTTCTCTTACCTTTTTCCCTAGTGTTTCTGCCCTCCCTTCTATACTGCTTCTCCCTTTTCTTTCTTCTTTCTTCTCCTACTTCATACTGTTAGATAAATTTCTATACTCAAATGAATAATTATATTATTTTCTCTTAGAACCAAAACTGATATGATCAAGTTTCAGATAATGCTCAACCCCCTTCCTTTCTCTCCCCCCCCCAATTTTAATAGCTCTTTTGGGCCTTTTCATGTGAACTAATTGTTCCATTATACCGCCCCTTTCGTCTTTTAAAAGTACAGACTTTTCCCCCCCTTAATGTCACCATCACATCAGAGTCCATTCAGAACCATACCCTCAGTACATGTGGTGCCCCTCTCTGTTTGCCCAGTGACAGATACAGTTCTCAAAAGTTACAGAGATTGTTTCTCCATTTGGGATGTAAACAGTTTAACCTTTAAATAATATATATTTTCCCCATTTACCTTTTTATGGTTCTCTTGAGTCCTGTGTTTGTAGATTTATTTTTCTGTTAAATTCTTTTTTTTCAATAGAAATTATTGAAAGTCTCTTACTTCATTGAAGTTCCATCACCTCCCCTGAAAGATGCTGAGTCTCTCTGGGTAGTTAATTCTTGGTGATAGCGATAGATCATTTGACTTCCAGAATATGATATTTCAGGTTCCTCTGATCCTTTTTTGTAGAAGCTGCCAGAACCTGGGTAAGCCTGACTGTTACTCCTTGATATTTGAATTGTTTTTGTATGGCAGCTTGCAGTATTTTTTCCTTGAGATTGTAGTTCTAGAATTTTGAAACAATATTTCTTGAGGTTTTCCTTGTGGGATCTCTTTTTAAAGGCGATCATAGATTCTTTCAATGAGTATTTCCCCATCTGTTTCTAGAATATTGGGACAGTTTTTTCTTATCTTGAAGAATTCTATCCAGGCTCTTTTTTTGGTCATTTGGTAGGCCAATACTTTTAAAATTGTCTCTTCTGGATCTATTTTCCAGGTAGGCTGTTTTGTCAATGAAGTATTTCATGTTTTCTTCCATTTTTCATTCTTTTTAGTTTGTTTGATTGATTCTTGTTGTCTCACAAAGTCATTAGCTTCCATTTGCCCTGTTCTAGTTTTTAATGTGTGATTTTCTTCAGTTATATTTTGTATCTCTTTTCCCATTTAGTTTATTCTACTGTATCAGGAGTTGTTTTCTTCAGACAATTTTTCCCTGTTCCAACCTGTTGATTATCTCACGGATACCTCTCATTTCCTTTCTCATTTTTTCTCCTAACTCTCTTATTTGCCTTTTAAAATCTTGTATGAGCACTTCCAGGAAGGCTCATTGAGGTTGAGACCAATTCATATCACTCTTTGAGATTTCTTCTGTGCACATTTTGTCCTTGTCCGAGTTTGTGTTTTGGTCTGTCCTGCCACCACAATAGCTTTCTATGATCAAGGGTCTTTTCTGTTTCTTGCTTATTTTCTTTCCTTTTCTTTTGGTATTTCCTCTTTTTTTACTTTTATGATTGATCTCTGCTCCTGAGGTGAAGAGGGCACTATGCTAAGTTTCCTGTGTAACTCTGAGCCTTGGCTTTGAGTACAGGGGCCCCTTGTGTTTGCAGGGGGTAGTTTTGACTGCTCTTTTTAGGCAATGACCTGATTTCCCAGAGATTGCCTTCTGAGTTGGGACTGGAAACTGCCCCACTGATCTGCTCTTCTACTGACCCAGGACTGAGGGTCTTAGTTTCTAATTTGCTGTGGTTAAGATCCTCTCACCACGGGGCAGCTAGGTGGCGCAGTGGATAGAGCACCAGCCCTGAAGTCAGGAGGGTCTGAGTTCAAATCTGATCTCAGACACTTAACATTCCCTAGCTGTGTGACCCTGGGAAAGTCACTTAACCTCAATTGCCTCAGCAAAAAGAAAAAAAAAAAAAAGATCCTCTCACCACCTGTCTCAGAACATCCTTTTCACTCTAGTAAAATTGACCTTTCTTGAAGTTTTTCCAGTCTATCTTGAGCTGTAAAATGGTTTCATTTCATCAGACTGTTCAGAGCCTTGGTTTCATGTAATTTTTGAGGGAAACTGGGAGAGCTGGAGCAGTTTCCTGGCTTTATTCTGCCATTTTGGCCCCACTCCCCACCCCCACTTGATTTTAAAAATTCTTTTAGAGCTTTTCCATGACCTGAGACGAATTTATATTTTTCTTTGAATTTTCAGATGCAGGAATTTTGATTTTGTTGTCTTCTGAGTGTGTGTCTCATTCTACTTTGTTACCATAGTAACTTTCGGTGATCGGAATTTTTTCTGCTGTTTGCTCATTTTTCGGTCTAGTTCTTGACTTTCAACTTTGTGCTACAGAAGGTTTTGCTTCCCAAGTTGAAAGGGTACTGTTCCAAGCTTCAGGTTTTTTTGTGCAACTATTTTCAGAGGTAATTCTGGAAACCTGTAAGTTTTTAGCTCTTCCTGAGTGTTATGATCTAGGGGGAGGTAGGTTTACAATTTTCCTATACTGTGCAATGGTTTGTGAGTAACCACAAGCACACTTTTCAGCCCCAGAATTGTGACCTTCCTCCTCTGGGATTAAGACTCAAGTTTGCAACCCAGATCCAAATAGAAACAAAGCAACAGAAGGAACCTCTGTAAATCTTCTCATCAGTTTTCAGATCTCCTTTTTGTCTATCGGCTGAAAAGTCTGAAAAATGCCACTGTTGTCACTAATTCATTGCCTCAAGGCATGCTCCTGATTTGCTGGACTGTGCTTTTCTCTTACCCTGGAGCATCAGACTTTTCCTGTCTATCTAAGTTGTCTTGAGCTGAAAAATTGTTTCACTTCATCTTTCTGTGGTTTCTGCTACTCTATAATTTGTTTAGAGTTATTTAAAGGGATTTGGAGGGATTTAGGGGAGGACTCAAGTGAGTCCCTACCTTTACTCTGCCATCTTGGCTCTATCTCTGCATAACATTGTTGATAAGTTGTCACCCAACATTCTCTTGTAGGACCCAATGAAAGGGAACCCACTGTTTCCAAGTATCCCCTTCACTTTGACATCCCTAATTATTGGGAAGTCTTTGTTTATATCTTTCCAAATCTGCCTTCCAGCAACACTCATCCATTTTTGTTCACTCTGAATCTGAATAAAACAAGTCTGTTCTCTTGTCAACATTATGAAAAAATACCCCAAGACAACTCTCAGCTCTGCTTCCCTCCCTATCCAAGGGTTTTCCTCTCCTAGCTAAGCAGCAGCAATTGCTTCAATCCATCTTTGGAGGTCATGATCTTGAGAATCTTCCCAATTCTGCTTAGCTTCTTCTGGACATCCTCTAAATTGTCAGTTTCCTTTATAAATATGGTTCCCTAAACTAAATACAATCCTTTGGATGAGTTCTGAACAGAGCAAGTAGACAGGGATAGCAGGAACATCACCTTGTTATGTCTCCATCAACATAGCCTAAGATTGCATTAGCTTATTTTTAGCTTCCATGTTATCCTGTTGATTAAGCTTGAGGCTGCAGCTCACTAAAACCCCTAGGTTTTTTTCCTGAGGCAATTGGGTGACTTGCCCAGGGTCACACAGCTAGGATTATTAAGTGTCTGAAGCCAGATTTGAACTCAGGTCCTCCTGACTTCAGGGCTAGGACTCTTATCTGCTGCATCTCCTAGTTGCCCCCCAAACTACTAGTTTTGAGGACAAGAAGGATATTAGTTGGTGGAGTTATAAGAACTACCTATAGAATCTGGCTTTCTATTTCGTGACAGCAGCCATATGCATCTGCATTTAAAAGAAGTACCTACATAGGTCAAATGTCACAGAGAGTACATAAAACCAGGTTGGGGGATAGTCAATGTCTTCAAATAATCTTTCTTGCAGCTTAACCAGCTTTCTAGTTTTCTCTATGTCCAGACTCTGCATGGCTGGCCCCCATGCCTAGAACACACTGCCTCCACTTCTTTGTTTCCTAGAATACATAGCTTCCTTCCCAATGTTCCCAATTTTTACCGTTCTCTTCTCTTGAAATTACTTTGCATATACTTTTTGTTGTTGAGTCATTTTAGTCATTGCTTACTCTTCTTGATCCCCATTTGGTGTTTTCCTGGAAACATCCTAAAGTAGTTTGTCATTTCCTTCTCCAGCTTATTTTACAGATGAGGAAACTGAGGCAAACAGAGTGAAGGGACTTGCCCAAGATCATCCAGCTTGATGAATCTTCTTGACTTGGGCTGGGCACTCCATGCACTATGGTGCTCTCTAGTGTCTCCAGGAATTTTTGTTACTTTATATTGAGGTGCGTGAGAGATATGAAGCCCACTTTCCCTGTTCTGTCCTCTGTCTCTTTGTGCTTAATGTAAACTAGGCTTGAGCTCAGCCTGCATACTTAGACTTGGCTTCTATCCATTAGCAGCCCAAATCTATAACTATGCTTCTCTCTCTCTCTATCTCTTGTCTCTCTGTGTGTGTCTCTTGTCTATCTCTCTGTGTCTCTCTAGTCTGTCTCTCTGTATCTCTGTCTTCTTCTTCTGTGTCTCTGTCTCTCTGTCTCTCCCCATAGGCCTCTATCTGTTTGCATCTCTGTGTTTCTCTCTCTTTCTCCCTCTTTCCCCCTCTCTCTTTCTTGCCCTCCCCCCATCACTCTCTCTGTGTCTCTCCCTTTTGTTCTCTCATCCCCCCTCACTTTTGCAGAACCCCAATTTTCTTTCCCCTCAGTCATACCCATGACTCTCTCTCTTTCTCTGTCTGTCTCTCTGTGTGTGTCTGTATCTGTCTCTCTGTCTGTCTCCATGTCTCTGTCTTTCTGTGTTTCTGTCTCTATCTCTGTCTCTCTGTTTCTAACTCTGTCCATCTGTCTCTCTGTGTCTCTGCCTCTTTCTGCCTGTCTCTGTGTATGTGTGTGTGCCTCCCTAGTTCATCTCTTAGTGCCTCTGTTTCTCTGTCTTTGTTTCTCTCTGTCTGTCTCTTTCTGTCTTTCCCTCTGGGCCTTTGTCTGTGTTTCTGTCTCTACCTTTCTGTATCACTTTGTCTTTATCTGTCTTTCTGTCTCTCTGTGTTTTTTCTCTGTTTCTTTGTTTTTCTCTCAGTCTGTGTCTGTTTATCTATCCAAATGTCTTTATCTCTTTCTCCCTCTGTCTGTCTGTCTCTTTCTGTCTCCACTTCTTCTGCCTCTCTGCCTGCTTCTCTATCTCTCTGTCTGTCTGCCTCTCTGTCTCTATCTCTTTCCATCTCTCACAAATGCCTTATTTACCACAGCCCGCTGACCAGTCCTGCCTGCTGGTTCCCTCCCCTCTTTCCCTTTCATTTCCATCACTCTTCAGGACTGACACTGACCCTGCCAACATTTTGCTGCTTCTGTTATTAATGTTTAAATTCTCACTTAAGCTCACAAATATTTATTCTTCACAATGGAACATAGCTTTTTGATATGAGGAGATATCCAGAAATTGGGACCCAAATCCTGGGTGCTGACCCTTGCTTTGGGGCCTCCATTTCCTCATATACTGTACAAAATGATAATACTGTACATAGATTTACATATTCACATACACAATGTATAAAAGAGGAATATCATTTTCTCTACTGATCACATAGAGCTGTCGTGAGGAAGGTGCTTTGCAAACTCTAATGTGCTATAAAAATACATATTATAGGTATTGATCTGCTAATTGTTCTTTCCCAGCTGTGGACATTATCCAGTAATGAAACATACACACATTTATTTAATAAACAAACAAAAAAGAATCCGTCTACATCCAAATTTCCCTTTGAAGCGTATATCCCAAGGTGGAAAAGCAGACACAACATCAACAAAAATAGCAACCGAGCCTCTTGTGCTTCAATATGGGACCAAGAAATGCTCTGGGGTAAAGCTGCAGTTGGACAGTGGACTTGGCAACCATAATATCTTCCTCTTGGAGCTAGAAATCCTGAGTCAGCAAGTTCCTCAAGAGTACAGTGTGAGCCAGAAGTCCATGTGAGAAGGCACTAGCATCAATGACCTCTCCCCCCTCGCCTCCCCCAGCTGTTTTTCCTCCATTTCTGATTGGTTGGGCCCAGAACATCTCGTTCAATTAAAAACAAAAGGCTGCCTCCCATCCATCCTTCACAATGCCTGGAGAACCGGCTGGGTTTGAAGTCTATAATGCTTATTTATTTTGGGTTTTAATTGCTGGCAGTCTCAGAAACATTAGTGTTATATATAGTGTGGGGCACAGCAGAAGTAATTAAAATGCGGGGGCCCCTCATGAAAGGCAGTAAAACACCAAGTGCAGGCCGTTTAAAGAGAATGCGCCATTGATTTGCCATTCGGCAGACACAGGGTGTCTGAGGGGGGGGTGGTGGCAAGGCAAGAGGGGAGGGAGGCATTTAAGCTGTCAAGAAAAATTACCCTAAATGATAACAGTTAACACTTGGGCTCCATGGGCACCCACAAACTGCCTGGAGCCTGGAGGGGTGAAAGAGAGAGAGTCATTGAAGCAATCTACACTTCTTCAAACAATTATTTTAGGAGTCTGTGTTTTTAGGGAACAGGGATAGTTGATAAACATTCGTAAAGCACCTACTATGTGCCAGGTACCTTGCTAAGCCCTGAGGATATAAAGAAAGGCAAAAGACAGAACCTATCCTGGAAGACAACAATTAAATGAGGGAAACTACCTCCAAACAAGTTCTATGGGACATAAATATGAAATAATCAACAAAGAGAAGGTGGAACTGGGGATTGAGAAAAACTTTCTATAGAAAGTGGGATTTTAGCTAGAACTTGAAGTCACAGAAACCAGACGGGCATCATAGGCAGGACCATAACTTTCAGGGGTCCAGGATTTCAAGTTGGGTAGAGAAGATTGAACTATGGGAAATTACAGATGTATAAGCTGGAGGAGACCTTAGAGGCCATCTGGCCAAACCAATTTCAATTATTTTTTAGAATAGCTAAATTTGTTTAGTGATACCTTGTCTTTACAATGTATTCCTCTTAATTTCCTGTCAGAGAGATGGGGCAGGGGGAGGGGAGAGACAAAGCAGAAGGACAGAGATACAGAGATACAGAGAGACAGAAAAGAGAGAGGCACAGAAACATGGAGATGGAGACAGAGAGAAGACACAGTGAGAGAGATAGAGAGAGGCAGACACACACACACATACACACACACACACACACACACACACACAGATTAAAAGGCACAGAAACAGAGACAGCTATAGAGAGGAGAAACAGTGAGAGAGACAGATATCAAGCGATAAAGACACAGAAAGAGACAGAGAGACAGAGTCAGAGAGAAACAGAGACAGAGACATAAAGAGATTGAGAGACAGAGATAGAGACAGAGGTAAACAAATACAGAGAGATGACATAGAAGGAGACAGAGAGACACAGAGGGAGTCAGAGAGACAGAGAGGAACAGAGATAGAGACACACATAGAGACAGAGATAGAGAGAGATAGAGAGATAGAAAGAGGTAAACACATAGAGACAGAGCACACATAGATCCAGACACTGTATGTGACTTATTCAAGTTCACACAACTAGAAAGTAGCAGATATACTGAGTCACCAATAGGAGAAGAAATCATAGGGTTGTTTTTATCACAATCTTGATATTCATTTTAACCAGAACACACTTGAAATAAAACATTGTACTTGGCTAGGGGGAACTTAGGGCACCATACAGTCCACCTTTCTCCATTTACGAATGAAGAAATAGGCCCAGAGAGGATAAGCCACTTTCCTAATGTCATCAAGCAAGGAAATGTTGGGGGAGGGGGTGGATTCTGAATCCAGATCCTTTGCCACAGTTCTTTCTGCTGTATCACACCCCCAGGATGCTAATCTCCTCTAGAACTGGCCCTGATTTTAAGAGTTTGTCATCAAGAAACAAAATAATGCAATGAAAGCTAGACAGTCATTCTTCCTAAGCTCCATAGTAGGGAGAGAGAGAATAGGAAATCTCTGGGAAAATAAAAGCAAAGGCCATCTTTAGCCTTTCTTTATATCCTCGGGGCTTACTACAGTGCCTGGCACGTAGTAGGTGCTTAATGAATATTTATTGACTGACTCTATTTCCTTAAATCACAGGCTCATTAACTAGAGGATAAGAGTCAATGAGGGGATACATAGTTAGCTTTGATGGAAAGATCCCAAAGGAGCCTGAATCTCTTTATTTTCCTTTTGCCTCAAATACTTTTCTTCTGGGATCCAAACATTAGAATGGACCTTGAGTACAGCTGGAGTGGGTGGCTGCCTACCTGAGGAGCCCAAGCCTAGGTTTAGAGCCAGGAGGGTTCTGGGTCCAATTCTCTCATCTTAAGTGTAAGGGTCCTAAAGTGAAGTAGTTAAGTGACTGGCCTAAGGCCATTCAGAAGTTCCAAAAGCCCCTTCCCACTTCCCCCTACCTTGCAGCATACATGGGATTCCAGTCACTAGTTTTACTCTGTGAATCAAGACCTTGTTCCAGAAGGTCCCTGAAAAAAATACATGGTTGCCCAGGATGTTAGCAGATGCAATTGGGTGGCACAGTAAATAAACCTGGAGTTGGGAAGACCTGAATTCAAATCCTACATTAGGAACTTATTAGCAGGGCAGCTAAATGGCACAGTGGATAGAGGATTGGCTGGAGTCCGCGGGACCTGAGTACAAATCCAATTTCAGACACTTAACACTTCCTAGCTATGTGATCCTGAATAAGTTGCTTAATTTCAATTGCTGGAAAGAAGGAAGGAAGGAAGGAAGGAAGGAAGGAAGGAAGGAAGGAAGGAAGGAAGGAAGGAAGGAAGGAAGGAAGGAAGGAAGGAAGGA